>CM053035.1:137237841-137620341 GCA_028564925.1 Lithobates sylvaticus
AAAAAAAAAAAAAAATTATCTAGCTAAGCCGCATAGTAGTGATGTACGTATGAAAAACTGGCTGAACATAATTGCACATTACTTTGTAAAAAACATACCATTCATGTTTTTCAAAGTGCAGTCAGCAGGGTAATGCCTTGTTTTGATATATTCAAGTCATTTTTTCATTTGCTCAGGCTTGTCGCTAGTTCACATTAGGAAAAGTCAATTTAAGACAATTTATCCTGACAACATTTTGAAAATAAATCTTTTTATTAAAACTGTAATGTAAATGATTAACTTTTTTTAATTAATTGGAGCATTTAAAGCAAATTTACTGTCAATTTAGAAATAGGGTGTGACAATACAACATCCTTTCATTCATACTGGTTGAGGAGCTCCGGGATGCGTGCTTGGTACAGAGGAAACTTGTTGTTCAGTGTCCTCTGGGACTAGTCCTGGTATGGGTCCCAGGGACCAAAGGCTTTGTAGTGACTTTAAAATGGATGAAGTTTTCAATTCTGGGTCAAAGATTTGCCTGTAAGCCCGCACACTAAATGGGTTCTACCCAGGAGTAAGGAGGTCTCTATCCAGGGGACAGAGTGGAAACCAGTTTAAGTAGAGGTGCATGTGTCTACAAAGAGTTTTGAGTTCTGTCTAGAGGATAGAGACAAGAGCCTAGGTCTGAAAACCCTGCCCAATGTGTCAGCAAAGTGAAAATCAGGAGGCTGAAGCGTTGGTTTATGGCAGACAGATGCTGAACAAACCCTAAATGGGTAAAACTTTTTGTGTTTCCGTGAACTGTTATTTTAATAAAAGTGTGCATAAAAACCCTAAAGCACAGATGTTGGCAAGTTGATGTCCTTCAAGCACTGTACTTCATCTAATTCCCTACAAGAGCTTTATGTAATAATAAGGTTACAGGGTAACAGACAACCAGATGCAGGTGTGTAAAACATACTCAAGCTTTTGTTACAAAGTTTCTGAAAGTAACACCACTGCACTTAAAGTGTTACTAAACCCACAACAGTAAAATCAGTCTTTATATGCAGTAAAACATGCTTGTTATACTCGATGTGGAACCTAAGGGGTTAATCATCTGTATTGTGTAGAAAGGCTGTTTGATCCTGTCTTCTCTTAACCTCCCCTTCTTCTACAGTCCTCAATCCATCTCCTGATGGGGCAAAAGGGGCAGCTGCCTTGGGCCATATCATTGTTGTGGGGCCCAAAGAAGCTAACTCATACTTGCCAACTATTCCAGTTTAAATTCCCCTGTCCCTTGAAGTTTTAGTCCCGTGCTATGTCCTGATATCACAGTGTGAAATTATGTTACTAATGCTGCCCAGTTCTGCCCTATTTTTGTGTACAGATGACTCACCTGCAGACCCTGTGTTTACATGTAAATAACCTGCATTAATATGTAAATAGCTGTGGACCAAGGGCATTGATATAAGAAAATAGAGGCAGCATTCACCATCACTTCTGCTGAATGCTGCCCACTGGGGAGAAATAGGGTCAGGCTGGAAAGTCTTGCCTGCAACTGTGGTCATTAAGGCTAACATCATCCTGTTCTGCAAAGGTAAGAAAATTGGAGGTGGAACCCTTTTTCAAAATAACATGGTGCCACAACACCCTGAATTTTGGTGCATGTGAATACGCACATCTAAGCAGATGCGTGAGGGTGTCATTGACAATTAATGGCACTGCTGTGGATCTGCTAAAGGGCAGCACATTTCTGTGGTGTCAGGAAAGCGATTTTGCATGTGTTCCTGACACACACAAATGTGAACGCAGGCTAAATGTCTCAGTTACATTGGTGGTCAGTGTAAATCTTCTCATTACATTGGGGCTTGGTGTACAATTTTTTCATTCACACTAGTGGCCAGTGTTATCGTGAGAGCGATAACACCAAATTTTAACACACCTGCTCCCCATTCACACCTGAGACCTTGTAACACTAATGAGTCACATGACACTGGGATGGAAAATGGCTAATTGGGCCCAATTTGGACATTTTCACTTAGGGGTGTACTCACTTTTTTTTACCAGCGGTTTAGACATTAATGGCTGTGTGTTGAGTTATTTTGAGGGGACAGCAAATTTACACTGTTATACAAGCTGTACACTCACTACTTTACATTGTAGAAAAGTGTAATTTCTTCAGTGTTGTCACATGAAAAGATATAATAAAATATTTACAAAAATATGAGGGGTGTACTCACTTTTGTGGGATACTGTATTTATCTACAGAATATAGCAAAATAAAAGCCTGGGCGCTAAGAAGAACTGGCTACTCATTAGTACAAATTGGAAGCTTTTCCACATGTTACCAGCCTGACAGTAGGGCTGGGGAAAAAAATCGATTTGAATCTTGAATCGAGTTGAGAGGTCAAATCGATTCAAATTTTCAGCAAATCGATTTTTTCTTTTTTTTTTTTACCAGGACCGGCGCTTACAACGCGCCGGTCCTGAGGAGCTGCAGGCAGGAATTTTTTGTAGAGGCTGCAGCTTCGGCCTAGTCTGCGAGGCTGGACGCCATGGACTAGGCCGAAGCCGCGGTCTCGCCTAAAAACTCCTGCCTCCAGCTCCCCAAGATCGGCGCTGACACCGTGAAGGGCCTGAGGAGCTGCGGGCAAGAGTTTTTAGCCCTCAGCTCCTCAGGACTGATGCAGTGACCATCAAAAAAAAACTCGTTTTCGAATCGTGAATCAAGTTTTTTTTTTTTTTTTTAAATCGCAGATTGTTTTTTTTTTTTTGGAGAAAATCGCCCAGCTCTACCTGATATGCTTGACTTGCATGTTCTCTCTGTTTTTTTTTTTTTTGCATATGATTGCATTAAGGCAGTTAACTGTATCTAGTAATGTAGCATCCAAAGTCCTGTCAGGTTTGCTTTGTGGTTCTGGATGATTTTTGCTTCCTGCTCCCTTGGCATCACAGCAATGACTAGAACAGCTCATCATAAGCTACCTAGAACAGCGTACAGCACTTCATAGCAATCCCACCTGGCACGAGGAGATTAAGTGTATCAGCTTTAAAGGATAAATCCTGCTGCAGAGCATTTACATCACAATATGCATTAGGGGAAGTGTGGAATAAAGTCTTTAGGTTGTGATTAATCACACCATTAATCACACCAACAATGTTACTTATGTTTGACAAGTCACACTTACCTGCTCTCCTAATTAATCAGGTGTGCTCTATGTGAGAGTAATGACAAACAGGGCCTGAAGTGTCATCCCTCATACTAACTTTAGCTGTACTAGAAAGAATCAAACAGGATTATCAAAAGTATTGAGACACCTGCCTTTACTTGCACATGAATTTTGATGGAATCCCAGTCTTATGCCCTGTACACACGATCGGACATTCCGACAACAAAATCCATCGGATTGTTTCCGACGGATGTTGGCTCAAACTTGTCTTGCATACACACGGTCGCACAAAGTTGGTCGGAAATTCCGAACGTCAAGAACACGGTGACGTACAACACGTACGAAGAGCCGAGAAAAATTAAGTTCAATAGCCAGTACGGCTCTTCTACTTGATTCCGAGCATGCATGGAACTTTATGCTTCGGAATTGTGTACACACGATCGGAATTTCCGACAACGGATTTTGTTGTCGGAAAATTTGAGATCCAGATGTCCGATGGTGCCTACACATGATCTGAATTTCCAACAAAAAGCTCCCATTGAACATTTCTGTGTGTACGGGGCATTAGTCTGTAGGGTTCAATATTGAGTTGGCCCACCCTTTGCAGCTATAACAGCTTCAACTCTTCTGGGAAGGCTGTCCACAAAGTTTAGGAATGTGAATATGGGAATATTTGACGATTGTTCCAGAAGCGCATTTGTGAGGTCAGGCACTGATGTTGAATGAGAAGGCCTGACTCACAGTTTCCGCTCAAATTCATCCCAAAGGTGTTTTAACAGGTTGAGGTCAGGGCTCTGTGCAGGCAAGTCAAGTTCCTCCACCCCAAACTCGCTCATCCATGTCTTGTGCACTGGTGCGCAGTCATGTTGGAACAGTAAAGGGCCATCCCTAAACTGTATCCAGAAAGTTGGGAGCATGAAGTTGTCCAAAATGTCTTGGTATGCCGATGTCTTAAGAGTTCCCTTCACTGGAACTAAGGGGCCAAACTCAACCCCTGAAAAACAACCCCACACCATAATGCCCCCTCCACCAAATGATTTGGACCAGTGCACAAAGCAAGGTTCATAAAGACATGGATGAGTGAGTTTGGGGTGAAGGAACTTGACTGGCCTGCTCAGAGTCCTGACCTCAACCCGGTAGAACACTTTAGGGATGAATTAGAGAGGAGAAGTGTATTTTTTATCAGAATATCAATGAATATATGCAGTGGCTCACATTTAAAGGATGGTGTGAAAAACGTATTTGATGTGTAGCGCTAGAGGTGAGAAATACACTTTTGGACTAGAATCAAAAATACTAAAATTGAGGAGGTCCAGAGAAGAAATCTAGAAACAGCTTTCCAAATAGTGTCCTTTTTAATTGGTACTTCACAAAAAGGATCCAATGCATTTTATGGGTATTGTATTCCTGTCTAAATAAATATTCAAAAACACATATACAGAAATGTTCAATGTTTGATCTGATTAGTTTAGATTTGTGTCTCCTAGTTATAGGACATGTTAAGAACAAAAACTTAACACAAACCATGACAAAGTATGCAGGTGTGTAAATATCTAAAATGCTGTAGCATTTAATCAATAAGGTAAATTACATTTGAAAAAGTGCAGTATCCCAAAGCAATCACCTTTAATTGATTTAACTTTTCTAGAATGACAATAAAACTCGAGTTGGTTGCTATAGGCTGCATACCACAGCTCTTTGCTCATGGTATTTATATGACTACTATATGATTGATGGTATACAGTATTTTATGTACAAAATAGTGTAAAGAGTGAAACAGTATGGTATAAAATGTAAAAAGTGGATAATGTGGATTATATAAGGTATATTCATTGTAGCAGCCTAGAGCAGTGTTTCTCAACCGTATCAAGGCACCCTTTAAAATTAAGCACAATCTGGAGGCACCCCAAAAACTAAAACGAATAGTTCAGCTAATGTGACCTCAGTGCAGAGAGGGACAGGGGAGGCAGTGCAGTGCAGGCGCCCAACGTTCTCCTTATCAACCAATTACATCATTGGCTGTTAGGACGCCAGGGGCTAGAAGGTGCGCAATGAAAACCTTTGTTTTTATTTAACTAAAAGTCAGGCTTGATCCACCTGCTGGCTTGTATACAATTTTCAAGGAATTTTCAAGGAATTTTCAAGGAATGTTCAAGGAATTTTCAAGGAATTGTAGGCATTGTGCCAAGGCACCCCTTAAGAAATCTGAAAGTACCCGAGGGTGCCTGGGCACCCTGGTTGAAAAAGGTTATCCTAGAGTATGCAACCTATGGAGTGTGGCAGTCTATGCCACATAACATACAATGCAGCATATGAAGTGTAGTGGTCCTTAGTATACTATGTATACTATAGGGTCTGGAGTTTGTTACTTGCAACTTCTCTACTATTCACCATTATCACAAGGTGCATATGGGGGAGCAGCAGAAAAGGCCAGAAATGCTGTAAAGCTTGTAGGTGCACATACATTATCTTTTGCTCTTCTTGCAGAAAAAAAGGATCTACCTATACCTTCCACCAATAGTGCTGATCTTCCAGAAAATAGCCACAGAAATCACCTTTGTCCAGTGGCGGTGAGTCCATAAGGGCACACGGGCGCCGCCCCTTCTCTCCAGCCACCCCTCTATCACCAATAGATAGATTCATGCATTGCATGAATCTATCCATGGCCACCACTGCCACCCAATGACTATTCGCTTTCCTAAAACTGAACCGCCTCTTAGCCAATCAGGTGCTTGAGTCTGTTACCCGTCACCTGATTAGCTGAAACAACAGGCGCTGTGATTGGAAGCCTATGAGGCATCCAATCATAGGTGAGGATGGGAGGAGAGGACAGGAGAAGACATCGAGGACATGGAGGAAACCGCTCGCCACCATCACCTGCTGCCCCACTGAGACAGGGTACGTGCCGGGCAGACAGTGGGCAGGGGGCACAGTGGCGGCATTTGATGGGCACAGTGGGAGCGTTTGATGGCACAGTGGGAGCATTTGATGGTCATAGTGGCTGCGTTTGTTGGGCACAGTGGCTGCGTTTAATGGTACAGTGGCTGCATTTGATGGGCACAGTGGCGGCAATTGATGGGCACAGTGGCTGTGTTTGATGGCACAGTGGCTGCGTTTGATGGCACAGTGGCGGCGTTTGATGGCACAGTGGCTGCGTTTGATAGTACAGTAGCTGCGTTTGATGGGCACAGTGAGGCTGCAATTGATGTTTTTTTTTCAGTTTGTTTGCGCCCCCCCCCCCCCCCCAAAAAAAAAATTTGAGCACAAGCTGGCACTGATTTTGTCTTTCTCAAAATGGCAGGACATCCACAGTTCTAACATTCCCCTGATGTGGAGTTAGAACTGTGTGTCCCTGCCACTACCAAGGGGTGCATGGGGTGGTTAAGTCTGGGCTACTGACAGGTAGTGTGGTGTGACATCAAAGTGTTGATACGTGTTTACTCCTTTTTGGCCATCAGAATAGTGAGATTATTATTGGGGTGGTTCAGGGAGCAATGGTGTATGGTAATGCTATATAAACCCCTGGAAGAGTATTGCAACACTTCAAAATAAAAAAGTAAAGTATGAAAAGCAGTCCAAACAGGGCTTATTGACAGCACTAACATCTATTAATTATAAAGTGGACAACAGTTTATTATAATGTAGACATTGTAGAGTGATATCACTATCCATAGGACATTACAGTGATTACTTCACACTACACCTATTTTCTAAGTTTCATTTATATAATGCAGAGTGTGGTGTGGTGTGGAGTGGACCATGTGGTGTCTTACGAAGTGTTCTCTGCATAATGTTGCAGAGAACGTTGCATGATAGGAGGAAAATCCTGTTGCATGACTTGTGACAGGTTTCCTCCTCCTCCTGGCATTCTCTCTGCACATTAATGTAATGCACAATGCTGTCATTTTCAATACTGTCAGTTAGGTCATACCCCTGCGTTATAAATCGGCATCTTAATGTTTGGATCTGGCTTCACTATGTTCATCATGCACCCACTGCATAATCAGCAACACAGTGACAGGTTGGCAATGCTGTATGATAATAACAAATTGGTCTTGCAGCTGCAAGCATTCTTCTCCAGTCTAATCAACCCCCCCCCCCCCCCCCTATCCATTCCTCCTTTTTTCCATCTATATTGAGGGAAAGGAAGTGCTGAATCAAGTCACATAGTCTGGCGAGCAGCCCAGCCTTGCCTCCCTTCGCCCCAACCTCTGTTTGGCCCTCTCTGCAGTAGCATTCGTTCCCTCATGTGGGTGTCCTGTGCTACATTGTTCACTTGCTGGAGGGAGAAGGAAGGAACAGAACCCATACTCCTCCAACCTCCCTCCTGTCTCTTCTCCTAATCTCCAGCATCTCTCGATGTGATTGAGAGACATTACCTTTATTCCATCACTACCCAATCAAGAAGAGAAGGGGTGTGGTTATCCAAATCAAATTGAAATGTGGTCCCTCACGCTAATAAGTGAATAATAACTAATGAATATGATAAATGAAACTGCTGCTAGATCTAAAGTGTTCACAATCCACAATTAGCATAAGTGATCAGCGCAATTTCCCAAATATATATATGGCTGTAAATAAATAAAACGTCCAATATTGGCAAAATTCTAAATGACAGCAAATAAAGGGCAAAGATATATATGAATATGAATGACTATTAAAAAGTGGAAAAAACATCCAATATTAATACTGAAAAAATCTTAAATGGCACTGCAAATAAAGTGCAAAATGATTGAAATAAAGTCCAAAACGTTTATTCAAACATAGGTAAATAAACAGTCCTTCAAATTTGACTCCACCAACAATGAATGATCTTGTGACTTCACACCCCTGCTTAGTGCTCCCAGAACTCTCACCTCTATAAAGGGATGAATCAGCCTTAAGGATAAGTCTGGTGATGGCGATCTCCCACTTCCAGGCTCCCGGCTACTACCACTCAGTATCATGCTCAGGGTTCCGGATTTCATGTGAGAATGAAATAAATGCCTCCCATAGTGTAATATGTTTAAACAATCGAAGATTTATTGAAAGACAAACGGAAGCTTACATTAAAAAAGGTTAAAAAGCGCATTGAATTAAAACAGCAGTGTTACAAAAGCCTGTCACGTCACTTCCGGTCCTCTACTCACAGGGGTCTGATGAAGTCACGTCACGTGACGTAATGCGTAGGGTTTGGCCGGAAGTGATTAGCGGACCGGAAGTGACATGAGTGGCATCTGTAAGGCTGTTTTAATACAATGTGCTTTTTAAACTTTATTGAAAATTGTATGTAAGCTACCATTTGTCTTTGAATAAATCTTGGATTGTTTAAACATATTACACTATGGGAGGCATTTATTTCATTCCCACATGCATTCCAGAACCCTGAGCGTGATACTGAGAAGTAGTAGCCGGGAGCCTGGAAGTGGGAGATTGCCATCACCAGACTTATCCTCAAGTTTTGGGAGCACTAAACAGGGGTGTGAAGTCACAAGATTATTCATTGTTGGTGTCGAATTCGAAGGACTGTTTATTTATTCACCTATGTTTGGATGAACGTTTTGTACTTTATTTCAATCATTTTGCACTTTATTTGCAGTGCTATTTAAGATTTTCTCAGTATTAATATTGGATGTTTTTTCCACTTTTTAATACTCATTCATATTCATATATATCTTTGCACTTTATTTGCTGTGTCATTTAGAATTTATCCAAATCAAACCCATCTCTCCTTTGTATGTTCTTTGGGATTTTGGATTTCATTAATTTGAAATGTATTGTTGCTGTATTGTCTTCCTTTATATTGTAAAGTGCTGCACAAACTGTTGGCACTATATACATCCTGTATAATAATACTAATAATAATACTAATAATAATAATAAAACAAAGAAAATGTTGTCCTGTTTCCTGTACAAAGCAGGGATATGTGAGATTTCTTTAACGTTTATTTTTTATTAAACATTTACAAATGATATGTTAAAGAAACATAATTCAGAAAACAAAAACAATAGGAGATTGTGAGTTAATAGTTAATTTGTGGTAATTAAAGTTTGAAAAGGGAATAAATAATCTTATCCACATTTTATATCAGCGTAAGATACAAGGCTTTTTATTGTCCCTTGACATATATAAAGCTTTTTATTCGATCTCTTAAGACTATTCAGAATTTGCACTTGGTGGGGTTTTGGAGGTGGCTTCCTGGCCTGGATTAAAGCCCTATACTCGTCCCCTACAGCTTACGTAAAGTACGCTGTTTTTTTTATCCTGACTTTCCCAATTTTCCAAGGTACATGGCAGGGCTGTCCACTGTCCCCAGCACTTTTTATTCTTGCACTGGACCCGCTGTCCATGGACCTCTGTGACAGCCCTGACATTCCCGGTGTTCCTTACGCAGGCAACCATTATAAGGCAATTTTTTATGCGGCGATGCTCTCCTGGTCCTCACCAATCCAATTATTACTCTTCCCAACCTCCAGGTAACGTTGGATCATTTTTCGGCCATCTCGGGTCTCCATTTAAATCCTTTAAAGCTACGACGCTGAACATTACTCTTCCTGATGATCTGGTCATGCATCTACAGACACAATTCCCCTATCGCTGGGCACCCCACTCCATATATTATCTGGGGATTAATCTTACCTACTCTTACTTCACCTTGTTCTAGGCCAACTACTACCCCCTGCTGCGCTCCTTGACCTCTCTTCTCCATTCCTGGCAATTCCCTTCCCTCTCCTGGATAGGCCGGATCCATGCTGTCAAAATGAAAATACTGCCCAAAGTCCTCTATTTCTTGCCCATACATGTTCCCTCCTTTTTTCTACGTGTATTACAGAACAGAATCCTTCAGTTTATCTGGATTCGTAAGCACCCCAGAGTCCCCATATCGATGCTTTACACCAATAGATTGCAAGGTGGCCTGGGAGCTCCCAACATGGCCAGGTATTATTTGGCAGCTCAGATCTCTCAACTATACATGTTACATGCCACCTCTGACATCCCATTGTGGTTGCTTTTGGAACTACCTAATTGTGCCCCAATTTATTTACAAGCGTTGCTTTGGCTTCCCCATAAATTTGTCCCTTAATGTTAAGCCCCTTAATGTTTCATAGCCTAAAGCTGTGGGACTCTGTTCGATATTCCGGAAACTTGATGTCCTCTTTCTTACCTCTTTTACCAATCACTAATAATCTCCTTTTTCTGGGGCACAACCTCGTTCCTTCTCCTGGTGGGTCTTCCACAGCTTTACTGGGGTGCATCACTTCTTAACTGTGGGCTTGTTTCCGTCAGGGGAGTCCCTTCGGGAGATGCACCAGATCCCCAGGCAGGAGCACTTCCATTATTTGCAATTACGCAATTGGATTTTGTGAGGAGAGTGGTCACATCTGCGATTTTTATTTTCTATAAAATCTAGACAAAAAAATAAAAATAAATTTACAGTGATGCGATAACACTGGACTGTGATTTAAATCCAGTCCCATAGAAGTCTATGGAGCTGAAATTTGCACTGCACCTCACTAAACTCGCACAGGACCATTTTTTTAACCAGATCAAATTTACACCGTATATATCTAAACAGCCTTCATTGGAAATAATGCTTTTTTTACATGACATATGAATCTATGCTTTTTGGATCGCATTTGATCCACATAGAATTTGCAAGAACCAGCACACAAGGTCCTTAGATAAAGTTTTTTGGGGTACATTGCATTTGCAGCACATAAATTCTCTTTGTCAACATATAATTAAAAAAACATCAGCAGTATTTGTTAGTTCAGTGTAGAAAATAGAAGTTTTATACATGGTATGAGACACGGGAGCCCCAAATAACAATAGCAATCCTGAATAAATCCACACACAAATAAAATTTATTTTTTAATGGCTTAAAACAGCCACAGTGTTTATTATGGGGTAACCGATTAATCCATATATTATACAATTTTAACAAACCAACAGCCTAGCCTTAAAGGCTCAGGCTAACCATTATCATAATAACCAAGTTTAAGCTTTGTCCCTTCAACTTTATGCTGGATGACCACACCTCGCTAACCGACACCACGACAAGTTCATAAACTTGGGAGGGTGGCTCTCTGTCACTCCTGTTGGTGCTGCAGTCACAGGTGTTCTGGCATGGCCTTAAATAGGCTGAGAGTTGCATTTAACTCTGCAGCCCGCCAATTCCATCCAATTGCAGCTGATGGGGGAGTTCAAAGCTCTCCATCCTCACCTGCAAGATACTTGACAATTAGCACACATAGCTCCTGTTGCCATCCCATGTGGGGCTTCTTTAAACACTGCAGCCCTTTCCATTATGTCCTTAAAAAAATAGAACGGCAAATTAGACCCTGATATTTTGTCACGTTAAGCACTGAAGCTGCTAAATATGATCTGGGCATCTATACTTATAAGGTCTTAAAATGCTTAAAGCAACATCATTTTAAAAAGTATACTCAGCTGTCCTGTTGCCCGTTCCTCAAATATTTGCTCTGTTTAACTGCTTGCCGACCGTATACTGTACATACTGTGGTGGCAAGGCGGCTCCCCTGTGCAGTATCACTTGCCTAGTACATGATCCTGCACTTCCGGGTTTGGAGTGCGCACGCGCGCCGCCAGCGACCTGCTCCCGCTGTGATTGGACACAGCGGGGAGCCAATCGGCGATGTCCACCGGGACCCGCTGATCATTATGGGACAAAAGCAGAATGGCGGTCTGCCTATGTAAACAAGGCCGACTGCCGTTCTATCAGTAGGGAAGGTAGTGATATTGTGTTTCTGCAAAGCAGGAACATGGATCTCTGCCTTCCCATAGTACAAGCATATCCCACACAGTAACCAAGCACATTTTAGGCACCTGATGTTAATATTTCCATGCCAGTGTGATTAGTACATTGACAGTGCAAATATTTAGCACTGTGCACTGTATTAGTATCACTGGTTCCCAAAAAGTGTCAAAAGTGTCACTTGATGTCTAATTCGTCTGCCACAATGTCCCAGTCCCACTATAAGTCACTGATGGCCGCCATTACTAGTAAAAAATAAATAAATTAATAAAAATTCCATAAATATATCACATGTAGACACTATAACTGTATACGCTTATTAGGATTTTTTTTAACAAAAATATGTAGCAGAATACATATTGACCTAAATTTATTAAGAAATTTGATTCGTTAAATGTTTTTATTAGATATGTTTTATAGCAGAAAGTAACAAAATATTGTTTTTTTTTTCAAAATTTTCAAATTTTCTAAACCGCAGAGGTGATCAAATACCACCAAAAGAAAGCTCTATTTGTGGGGAAAAAAGGACATCAATTTTATTTGGGTACAGTGTTGCATGATCGCGCAATTGTCAGTTAAAGTAACTCAGTGCAGTATCACAAAAAATGGCCTTGTCATGAAGGGGGGTAAATCTTGGTGAAGTGGCTAAGAGCTACAGATTGTGGCAGAATTTTTACATTCCACACACTCGCAGGTGTGTCAAATGCCTGGTCCCTTGCTACACCCTGTGATCCATTTATTACATATTGAACAGAGCTGAGGACTGGGTGGAAAAAGGAAGTGTAAAGTGAGTGATTTTCTTTTTTTTTATATTTTCAAAAAAGCCAAAAGAGTCAGCTTAATACAGAAATAAAGCAGTTGAAACAAAAAATGCTGGTGTCTAAAATGCATTTATCAAACTGATTTCAGTGTTTTACCTAATCGGGTCAGTAAAAGCTTAATTCTGATTGGCTGCCAATCAGAACAAAGCTTTATGTGCAAAGCACATAATCTGTGGAAGGGCAGAAGAAGGTGGATTCTTTTTGGCTGCTGTAGTTATGGTCACTTTGTTCCTAAATTTATACTTTTAAAATTAACACACTCGTTAAATAAAGCAATGTGTGTTTTTTTGAATAAGCCGGTTTGAGGAGTCATATAACAGAGAAGTTATGGAAGGACATTGTATCCCTTTGCATCCCGCTTATGACACTGTGCAGAGCCCAATGCCAGACACACAAGGCTTTACTTGTTAACTGGTTCTGGGTGGCACTGGTGCTGATCTGCCTTTCTCGTCTCAGCTGCATAACAATACCTATCTTGTTTTCAGTCCCTCTTTTTCTGGTTCAGAGAAGAGAACTATTCCCTTCTCCTTATCTAGTCTTGTGTCTTAAAACTTGGGAATATTCAGCGAGGATGTGCAAATGGCAACGACGATGTGGATAATCCAGTAACCCATAGCAATTAGTCATTTTTCAATTTACAGTGACACTAAAGGCTCCTTTTTTTTTTTCTAAAATACAGAAAAGAGGTTTATACTTGCCTGTTCTGTGCAAGAGTTCCTCTTACCTCCTCTTCTGGAGTCCCCTGCCCCATTTTAAGGAGCATGTTATGGGGGCACATTTGCCAGTGTGCTCCCAAGCCATAGACAAGATTTGATTGACAGCAGCAGGAGACAATAACTCCTGCTGCTTTCAGTCTGTCTTGTGAGAGCAGAAGAAAGACTGGCACTGCTGCAGATGCGATCAAGAGAGGACGCATATCCTCTCTTTGGGAGGGGGGATAGCAAGTGGAAGGTTTTTTACCTTGATGCAAGCAATGAATCACTTTAAGAGGGGATGGTTTTACGGATTCCTTAAAGGTTGCGGATGAGAGACCACGTTTGCACATCATTATTGCCCAACTTTGCAGAATACTCTTTTATGGGGACCCAAGCACCATGTCTAATTTAGAGATACATGGGATATTACAGACATAACATATAAGCATAGAAACTGCCCAAAATTGTTTTTAAAATCTGGCCCGATGGTTAGGCTCTAATTTGTCTACATATTCTACCGTGCCACTGGGAGATGACCTGGGAAGCTAAAAGAATTGACTGCCAATGGTTTGGGGTAACTGCTCTACTACGCTCATGATAGCAATTTATAACTTATGCCACGTACACACGACCGGACTTTCCGGCAGACTAGGTCCAAAGGGATTAGTCCGTCGGACAATCCGATTGTGTGTGGGCTAATCCGAAAATTTTTAGAAAAAAAAATCAGACGGACCTAGAAATAGAACATGTTTCAAATCTATCCGACGGACTCATT
The DNA here is from genome assembly GCA_028564925.1 of Lithobates sylvaticus. Lineage (NCBI taxonomy): Eukaryota > Metazoa > Chordata > Amphibia > Anura > Ranidae > Lithobates > Lithobates sylvaticus. The sequence goes on from CM053035.1 coordinate 137,252,020, forward strand.
TCCGACAGACTAAAATCCGGAAAACCCGTTCGTCTGTGTGCTGGTCCGACGGACCAAATACGACGCAAGGAAGGCTTTTGGCTACTGGCTATTGAACTTCCTTTTTTAGTCCTGTTTACGTCATCACGTTCAAAACGAATGGATTTTCGAACTGACTTAGTCCTTTCGTGTGTGGCCAAGTCCGTCGGAACTCTGCCGAAAGTCAGTCGGGAAGACCGTCGGACCTAGTCTGCCGGAAAGTCCGGTCGTGTGTACGCGGCATTACTGTCATGACCTATTATTGGTAAACAGGGTAAAGCTTTGTTTGGAATACCCATAGTTGTACTGGGAGGCCTCGCACTAATGCTATGGTATGATCTGGAGGTCACATGATGTATCTGTACCTTGTTTTGTGGAAGTGCCTTCTTTGTCTAAGTTTTGTTGTAAACTGAAAAATCAGCTCAATAAAAATTACCTGATTAAAAAAAAAAAAGAGATACATGAGATAGCTGAAAACAGTTTATTGTAGCAAGGTATCACATTCTTGCCCTTATGGCTAAATAAGCTTTGTATAAAGGAGAAGTGAAATATACTTAATTTTATCAATTGGTAATGGTGAAGTGAACATTGCGCTAATTATATTCAATTTAGTACTATTTGAATAATACTGTTCATTGTAGGTATCAGGTTTTCATAGATATACTTAAAGGTTTTTGGGGTTTTAAAAAAATTGGATTGGCAGGCTGGGATGTCCATAGGTTATCATAAGTCTTGTTTAGCAAATGTTCCATAAATTGTAGAGATACATTTGTTTGAGTCTCTTACACGTAGCTTCACTTACTAGATAATATATATATATATATTTTTTTTATTTTTTTATTGTTACATTTAGTATGTATCCAAAAGGATGACATACATATACAGCCATAAAAACACCCCTTCTTTAAATCTTCTCTGTGGGGCATGTATTTGTGGCTCATATATGGATTAGAATAGCTTCACTCAGTGCTGATACCAGTTTTGCAGTTTATTTTCACTCATGAATAATTAGTATTCCAGAAAGGTGCGTATAATATCCATGCTACACCAGGTGTACTATAGTGTGCTAATATAGTTAGTCTTGGTCAACTCCAGGCTAGATATATCATTATAGAACATTAACCCCCCCCCCCCCTTATGAGAGAACAGGTATTCAGTCCTTATTTAGAATTGCTAACACCTTAGTTGGCAGTTATTTAATTAATATTCAGTGAGAGTAGCCCAATTACATGCACGTGACTACATAGATAAAGAACGAGGTACATTTGTAATCACAGCTCCACAAATATGTGCTAATACTAGAGCAGTTCACTCACTCTATATAAGCTATATAACGGGAGTTACTTCCTTAGTAGCTTGGGTATATTTTGGGAGAAGACCTGCAGGGAGGTCAACTGTCTACTCTACAACCATTAGAGATGAGCTTGGGTGTGTTTGAAATCCCACTTGCCCGATCCCACCAGGAAGCCGACACTGCACACGGCTAATCACAGGACGTGAGACATTCCTGATCTGTGCAGCTGCGGACCGGGAAATGTCTCACTGCCTGTGATTAGCGCTGTGCAGTGTGGGCTTCCTGGCTTTTGGGCATGTGGGATTTTGAACATGCCCTGCCCATCTCTAACAACAAATTGTGCTGGCTCTCCTGTACATTAGCCCCATAAAGTAACCAGCACTGGGTTCCAATGTGTCGCCGCTGCCATGGAGACAGAGACCAGCGCTGTGAATAGCCGGGACAGGACAGCAACCCTGGTAGTTCCACCACTGGTCCACACTGCGAGGATTCCCCCATCCACCTATAATGTGTAGATGGGACAATTGGATCATTTCTTTTTTTTTTCATGCAACCTACTAGTTAAATGAAAAAAGTAATCAATGTATGGGCTGCCTAAGTGCTAAGACCAGCCATAGGCAGTTTAAATCTCAACTGGTTCAGGTTTGAACCATTAATGAGCAGGCTGAATGTACCAAGTTGATTGATCAAATTGGGAACAATCAGCCTGCAAGATACTCATATGATTATCACTAGTGGTTGCTATAGCCACTAGTGATAATCACTGTTTGTTGGGAGAATACAATTGCTGGGCAGGAAGGATATTCCCCTGACACCACTGTCTGTTGATGGGGGAATCATGCAAGTTTCTTTCCTGCACTCTGTGGATGCAGGAAAGAAATTTGCACAGTTTATTATCTGCCTAACTGAAAGTGAAAGTAAGTTGTGAAGGTCTTGAAAGAACAGGAGAGGGGGAGGGACAGATGGGGGAGAGAAGGGATGGAGATAATGCAGTTCAGTGATTACAGTGTACTGCAGTGCACACACTTACCCACGCGCCCAGGCTAGAAGGATACCCCCCCTCTCAATAGAGACTTTGTTACTGCGGTGGCCTGAGTAAGATGTGGCGCATCCTATACGAATGCAAACAAAAAGACATTGCCTTTTTGTGGGGGAGGGGTACATGGTGGGGCACAGCATAATTTTGGGGGGGGGGTCAGGGCCCCCTCTGCCCCCCCTAGGGACGCCATTGTACATAGTTACATAGTTACATAGTAGGTGAGGTTAAAAAAAGTCCATCAAGTCCAACCTATGTGAACAGCACAGAACCTGCTGCTCACACCTGTGGAAACTAGTATGATATTACTAGCTCAGCAAAGGCCCATTACAGGCAGGAACTCTCAGTCCCTTGACAAAATAGTGCAGTGAGAATGAACAGCATGACATTCTGTCTGCTTCCCTATGGCCACTGATCCCAGCTCCACTTGCTTGCAGAGCTAGCCCATCTGGCTGCCACGCCTGGCTGATCTTCCTCCCAGTCCTCCTGACTGACTTTTGGCCCCAGTCCTGCCCGACTGGCTTACACCCATGGAGACCTCCCAGGGCAAGGTTAGATGAAGACGCTTCAAGGCGCTGCAAGGTTTTCAAAAGAGGTTTGCTGATGGCAGTTTTTCCCCGTCTGTCTCTGCACTGTGCTTATCTACTCACTGTCTCTCCTTGCTCCTTCCCGCTGCCTCTCTGGTATGAATCCTTCCACTACCTCTTGTGTTAGGATCCTTCCAGGCCAGTTTCCTGAGCAGCCAGCCCAAGGCAACCCCCCCTCCCCCCCAGAGTCACCGACAGCTTATCCTCAGAACTGCTGCTTCATTTTCCACCTGACTCTCCTGCTGGAATGGCCCATGTCTATTTATGGGGTTGTCTCAGCCCCATGCCAGCCCACCTCTCGGGGTTGGCCGAGGCCCCATCAATTTTGATGGCAGCTCCTTCTAACCCCTGCCCTCTAATTCTAGAAGGCTCTCCAACCTTCTAGACACCAGGGTGAGGCAATAGAGAGCTGCCAGGATGAGTCATCCAGAACTGGTCTCTAGTAACCCTGACCAAATTCAATTTTATTCCTGGCCAGAAATATGCTTTTTCCTACTCTCAACACTAGTACCACACACTAAAGGGTAATACACCTTCAACATGTTTCTGGTCATAAAACCTATTATCTATCTTCCAACATTTCCAGTGCTGCAAATTTGTGCCCACCAGTGCATCTATCAGTGTCCATCAGTACTGCTACTCAGTGCCCACCAGTGCCACCTATTAGTGTCCATCAGTGCTGCCAAACAGTGCCCATCAGTGTCTCATCCTCAGTGCCTCCTGATCAGTGCCCACCAGTGCCACCTATCAGTGCCCATCAATGCTGCCTTTCAGTGCCACCTATCAGTGCCCATCAGTGCCAACTATCAGTGCCCATCAGTGCCACCCAACAGTGCAGCCTCATCAGTGCCTCTTGATCAGTGTCCACCAGTGCCTCCTGATCAGTGCCCATCAGTGCCACCTATCAGTGCCCATCAGTGTCGCCTATCAGTGCCACATCATCAGTGTGCATCAGTGCAGCCTATCAGTGTCAATCAGTGCCACCTTTACAGTGCCCATCAGTGAAGGAGAAAAATTACCTGTTTGCAAAATTGTATAACAAAATATGAAAAACTTTTTGTTTTCAAAATTTTCTTTTTTTTCTGTTTGTTTAGCAAAAAATAAAAAACAAAGTGGGGATTAAATACCACCAAAAGAAAGCTCTATTTGTGTGAGAACATGATAAAAATGTAATTTGGTTACATTGTTGCATGACCGTGCAATTGTCATTCAAAGTATGAGAGCACGGAAATCTGGAAATTGGCCTGGGCAGGAAGGGGGTATAAGTGCCCTGTAAGCAAGTGGATAACGAATCTAGTAAGACTACTAGAGTCTCCCCTAAAAATTCTCAAATGTTTCAGTAGTATCTCCTGAATCACTGTATATGTCATAAGCAGTTTCATCTTGTCATTTCCCCTCTTTTGCAAGCCTCACATGGTCCTTTGTGTTTATAATCTTGTTTTTAGTCTTTCTCTCTGTTCTTTAGCTTGCCTCTCAAAGTATTTGTCCACACTACACTTTTAGTGAATCCTGATGTATTGCTCATAGGAGATATTTCTCAAAAAGGAAATAAGGGTGGCCTAAATAGGGGATGGATACCTGGTCCCACACAATATGGGTTATTATTCTACTTGTGATTTACTATATGTACCTAGCCTGGAGTTGGCCAAGACTAGCCTGAACTTTTGACCACATTATAGCACACCTGATTGCTTTCACAGTTCATGGCTAGCACAGATATACTACCTTTCTGGAATACTTGTGAAATAATACACATGCATGATCAAATACATATCTGAGCTACAAATGCATACCGTGCAGGAAAGATTTTGAAGTGTTTTTAAATGCCAAGCATACTATGTATGAGTATGTCATTCTTTTTTTATATAGAGTAAATAATTCATTGTAACAATAAAAAATTTATATTTATGATCTGGTAAGTGAAGCTACTTATAAGAGACCAGAACAGAGATATCTCTAGAATTTTGAGGCTATAAATTATAATAGAAATTGTCTCTGTCTGGGTTAAATATTTGTATTGATCAGATTTAAGCTAATAGGATACTGCATACAAGATATTTTTTATAACGAAAATCCTACCAGGTAGCCACAGCAGAAAGGAAGTAAAGGCTTGCTACTTGTGTTATATTTCTTCAGGTGATGGTCTGTAACACAAGATATCTGCTCTGTACAAGTGTGAGGCTTAATAGGAACCTATCATGGCAGAAATATGAAAGCTTCCATTGCTGACTGTCCTTGTCCTGGAAAACGCATGTAAATATCTGGTATTGGGGAACCTGAAATAACCATACTTGTTCATGTCAATCACTGACAAAATTGTATCAGGCTGACAGATCTGAAGTTTGTACTATCTGTCTGTATATAGCCCTACAGCATAGACAGTCAGTGCACAGTCCACATGGAAATTTCTGTCATTTGTCACGTGATTCGTAGCTCCTGAAGCAACACACCATGCCTGCAAAGATGAGGTGCAACTTTTATATTGAAAAAACATATTCATTATCTGAAGCAAAAGCTTAACTGCAGACAGGAAACATGAAGTTTATTATCAGAGAAATGACAATAGAGTATACAGTACCATAGATGCAGCTACAAACTTATGGCTGATGTAGTTGTTGCACAAAATACATGAACAATGTATTCCAAAATCCCCCACTCAGCAATTACTCCTTATATTAATCCCATTTCAGATCTCAGTTCTATGAATCTGTTTTAGTTCACTCTTCATCAGCAGCTCTGATCCACTTTTGTTTCTCGTGGGTTAGAAGTCTTTGAATCCCATCCCATAAATTTGGCTCTGGTTTTAATGCTACGGGAGCAACATAGGAGAGATATTTGGCTGGGATACGTTCATTGCTTTTGGTGGATTTCCTGATTGAAGCCTCCTGTGTCCTGGTTTCTTTTCTTTTTTTCTTTTTTTTTACAGCATTTGGATTGTCTGCATTCATTTCTATTTCTGTGTCACTTTGATGCTTATCTTCACGTGACACTGGTGCATTTCATTGTTTGATCACACGGACTAATTTTTATTCCACATGCATAGTCATTTTCAGCTATTTTTTGGCAGGATGTCTGTGCCCATGTCGTCCGTGTCATGTGTGAATGCAGTTTGAATGATTTCCTCCTTGGCAGTATTAACCACCTCATTACAGTTCAGCTGATACAGTTCATCTGTAATGTTAGCCTTTGCAAATAAGATATCCCCTTTTGTGATGGCACAACTGTCATCTTGGAAGGTCACTACATTGCCTTGTTTTCTAAACTTCTTTACTGACAAAAGATTTGTTTCAAGAGCAATGACATAGAGGACATTTTTCACAGATACTGTAACTTTCTGGTGACACTAGACAGTGAAGAAATTCCTTCTGATTCCATTATTTGTCCATTAACTGTGGAGATTATTTCTGTTTTACTCTGGTAAAGGTGAATAAAGACATTTTTGTCATTTGTCACATGACTCGTAGCTCCTGAATCAACACACCATGCCTGCAAAGATGAGGTGCAACTTTTGTATTGAAAAAACATATTCAATCTGAAGCAAAATCCGTTTGGCCTTTTGTAGTTTTGTTTGTTTTTTGCATTCTTACGTGCGTTTTCCAGAAATGCTAAATGCCAACAATAACACTGCCATTTATTGGTGGATGTAGTTGTTGCACAAAATTCATGAGCAATGCATTCCATGTTGAAAATTCAAACTATCCAATTTTGAATTCCTCCTGGAAAATACCAGTGCACCTTATGTACTCCTGCACCTGCAACTGTATATGTGCAGCATGAGAGATACTACTGCCTCTGACTGCTAGCCTCCTGAGATTTTGAATGAGATTTGGTAAAGTGACTACTCTGTTATTTCCTGGAGAAGAATCTGTATTGCATGCATCTCCCTACTTCTGCTTTATTTATTCTGTACATTTGTGCTTTGTGAACCTCTACTTCTCCCTGTCATTCATCCGATCACCAGTCATAAGTGAGGCATCTCTAACATGAGGAAGCAAAGCCCTATTTCCTTATCAAGATAATTGCCCACACACAGAAACATGTTGCAGAACAGGTCATGGTAAGTCAGCAACAGGGAAAAGATCAGCTGCAGGGCATCTGTAGGTAATACTAATGACTAGTACTTCTTGCCTCTTTGGGCACAGCTTCTAGAGTTCAGACCCTCATTAGTCCACGTAATGCACTTCATGGTTCACCTACCACCTGCCTTAAAGGGTTGGAGAAAAAAAATGTGGTGGGCATAGCATGCTGTCTGCCATGGCCTTGAGAATGTGGCCAAATAGTGGCCAAATAGTGGCCAAGATCAGGATGTTGCTTCACGATGTATGTCTTGTAGCTTGCAACCTTTCCCCCTTTGCTTTTCCATGGTTTGATCAAAATAAGGACCTGAGGGTAAACCAAAGAGACTGTGGGTGGTAAATAAGCCATATTGTTGTTGCCAGTTGTAATAGCAAGCCCCAGCTTTGGTGTCAAAGCCAACAATAATAACCCCCCAGCAATAACCCCCAGTATGTGTCATAGCCAACAATGATAACCCACAGCAATAACCCTCAACAAGTGACTGACAAGTGAAAAAGTTCATAAATATATAAAGTCCAGATTGTGAATAAATAAATAGGTAAGTGATTTTCCAAGTGTCTTCAGTCACAGTTTCAAAGTGGAGTCTTCTGACTGACTTGAATCTACCACCACACCACGTGATCACACTCCCTCTGAAAGGCCCACTCACCAGCTCACTAGGCCTCACACTCTCGTGTTTGGCAGATGCGTGTTTTACCCACTCCAGGGGTTAATGCAGGATGGCTTGTTTGATCCGTTTAACTCTCAATGCGATTCCATATGTAAAACAATGAGTAAAACACTCCACATAGTGTAAAAACGTATGATAAAATTTATTCACGTAAAAACACTCCAATGGTCAAACTCACATTTCAAAGGTTAAAATCAAGCCTCAAATCCAAAACCACGGCAAGCCAAACAACGCTGATGTATAAAAATATAAAGTATATATATATACTGCGGTCTCGGCGGACCAAGAGGAAGACCCTGGTGGTGGTATAGTTATAGTCCACAGTGGCGTAATATATAAATAAATAAATACAATCTTTACTTTTTGCTCTGTAGCCTCATTCCCGACATGTTTCGTCGCTTGGACTTATTCATGGGTATGGCTACACAGCCCATCTCAAACTAATTTATAGTGATAGGGGAGCTAGTCACATGGGTGGTGACCCAATCATGTGACAAATCATGTGACATGTTGTGTGCAATCAGATGTGGGCTGATACACATGACCGTATACATTCCCCTATCCCGGCTTGCGAGAAAGATCATTGGTGGTGTCACTGGCAATAGTGTCATAATATGAAAATAATAATAATACTGACAACTTCATGCTATATTTGTACGGGTAGTTTTTTTCCTAAAATCCATCTCAAATGCCTACTCTAATATGCACACTGGTGTTCCTTGATGTGCAGAGAGTGTATGTGTAGATATTAGGGATGATTGTCACTATATTACCTTAAAGATGTCAGGGTGGATGTTTACTGGGAGTCCTGGCTTCACAACGGTATAGTGCTATGGAGACTCGCTATTATGCTGTATATGTGTTCCATTTCGATCGCTGCCTATATATATCTTAAAATATCTACACATACACTCTCTGCACATCAAGGAACACCAGTGTGCATATTAGAGTAGGCATTTGAGATGGATTTTAGGAAAAAACTACCCGTACAAATATAGCATGAAGTTGTCAGTATTATTATTATTTTCATATTATGACACTATTGCCAGTGACACCACCAATGATCTTTCTCGCAAGCCGGGATAGGGGAATGTATACGGTCATGTGTATCAGCCCACATCTGATTGCACACAACATGTCACATGATTTGTCACATGATTGGGTCACCACCCATGTGACTAGCTCCCCTATCACTATAAATTAGTTTGAGATGGGCTGTGTAGCCATACCCATGAATAAGTCCAAGCGACGAAACATGTCGGGAATGAGGCTACAGAGCAAAAAGTAAAGATTGTATTTATTTATTTATATATTACGCCACTGTGGACTATAACTATACCACCACCAGGGTCTTCCTCTTGGTCCGCCGAGACCGCAGTATATATATATATACTTTATATTTTTATACATCAGCGTTGTTTGGCTTGCCGTGGTTTTGGATTTGAGGCTTGATTTTAACCTTTGAAATGTGAGTTTGACCATTGGAGTGTTTTTACGTGAATAAATTTTATCATACGTTTTTACACTATGTGGAGTGTTTTACTCATTGTTTTACATATGGAATCGCATTGAGAGTTAAACGGATCAAACAAGCCATCCTGCATTAACCCCTGGAGTGGGTAAAACACGCATCTGCCAAACACGAGAGTGTGAGGCCTAGTGAGCTGGTGAGTGGGCCTTTCAGAGGGAGTGTGATCACGTGGTGTGGTGGTAGATTCAAGTCAGTCAGAAGACTCCACTTTGAAACTGTGACTGAAGACACTTGGAAAATCACTTACCTATTTATTTATTCACAATCTGGACTTTATATATTTATGAACTTTTTCACTTGTCACTAAGAGAAATAGACACACCGCTGCTATTAAGTTATACGTTGAGTCAATTATACACTACTATTTTTGTACTTTGATATTTATATAGCACTGTTTATATATTTGCACAGTATTTATTTGCATAGTATTTACTCAGCATTTTATATTATATTTTTCATTGTTTATATTAGCGCTACTGATTCACCTTATCTATGTTGCATTTTTAAGTTGAATTGCAGATTCCACAAGTTTTAGGGCCAGCAATGATAATCTCCAAGAAGTATAGGTGCAAACAATAACTGCAAATGTCAGGGCCAGCAATGCTAAACGCCAACAATAACCACCTTCAAGTGTCAGTGCAAGCAAAAAGCCTCAGCCAGCACAATCATTTACAGCCATTGATAACAACAGTTTTTGTTGTCAGTAGTGTCGAGTAACCTACTGGCCGCAGAGAAGCCAGAGATCCGTCTAAAAGACTCATAAGGTAAAAAGTACACAGTCAGGCACTCCATCACACGCCAATGCCTCAAGTTCCTCTTTACCATCTTCCTCTTCTCTTGGCATATCAATCTGGAGGACATAAAGTCCTGAGCCCCAGTTGCTCACTGGCTAAGGGGTCTATTTATAAAAAAAATTGTTTGGATCATTTGACAATCATTCAAGCAGCCAAAACAAATTCTGACCGTATTTTGCTTAATACAGTCATTTTCTATGATCGTCATTTCCATCTAATGGCTTTAATGCAGCATTTATTTCTGATTGAGGCATTACAGGATTGCTTTATAGCTACTAGATTAGCATTATGGCCACTAGATGGAACTGATGGTCATAGGAAATCTCATAATTAAAGTGGTGTTTCCCTCTAAAAAAAAAAAAGGCTTAAAAATCCCCCAATTTACATACCTCTAAATGCCTGTTCCTAGGGGGTCCCTCGTAGTCTGCCTCCTGCATAGCCTCAGCTGGTGACATCACTTCCCCTCTGAGCAGGAAGGGCTCCCCAGTCATCTGGGACCTGTCACGTGTCCCAGATGACTGTGCAGCCAATCACGGCGCGTGACGCCGCTTGAGCATGCGCAGTGGGTGCCCGGCTGTGAAGTTGCAATGCCGGCGCCGCCAAGCAGATCTTTGGGCTAATGGAGCTTCAACCCCCCGCATCGCTGGACCCTGGAACAGGTAAGTGTCCGCTTATTAAAGGTCAGCAGCTGCAGTATTTGTAGTTGCTGACTTTAATTATTTTTTTTTTTTTTAAGGGCTACACCTCTTTAAGGAAATACAGTCAGAATTAGTCACGGTTGGGCGAATGCTTATAACCCTCACCCATATATATATTTTTTTATAAATAGACCCCTAAGTGTTGGGAGACACAGTATTGCACTGCAGACCACATATAGGTCCCTAACTGTCCTCTGCAATAGCACCAGCTAAGAATATGACTGCACCCCCTTTTTTTTCTTCCCACTTTCCCTTCTTTCTCTTTATTTCACGTTCACTATTGGAGCTGCTGTAAGAAGTCTTGTTGTAGGAGTGATTTAGCACACCCAAGTACACCCTGGCTCTGTCATTAAATGCAACCACCACATCTAAGAACCAGCAAGCTGTAATTTATGAGTTTTTTGTTCTTAGGTTTAGATCTTTAATCAGCAAATGCCCCCATGAACTTCTGTTCTGTTCCTGCCTTCGGGGTGTTTTCCAGATTTGGTATATAGTGGAATGCTATTGTATCTTACATTTCAGTAATGCTCTAAAAAGTTAGTGACTCAGATTAGAACCAGTTAGAAATAGTTTTGTAAAGTCTCCTTGCTATTTTTAGAACTATATTTGAAGAATTGGAGGCTATAGGAGATCAGATTGGGTCAACAAGAGCTCTGCACCGAGCTGTGCCACAAGTGCATTTTATGAAGGAATGAGGGGGAACGAATGTTTTGCCTCCCATATGAACAAGAGTCCCTTTCAAATAACAGCACTATATTCACAAGCTTGGACAATGGATTCTCTGTCTGAACATTCTAAGGGGACCAGCAGGGTGATGCAGGCTGTGGCCGAATTTGAATTAAATAAAGCATAAACAAAAACCTCCAATTTCTTTTTGTCTTCTTTTTAATTCTATCATGTTACATAATACAGTGTTATAGATGGGTATAAAGTATTCTTTGATATGTAACATTGTAGCTATTTTATATAAAGCACATTGCCTTGTTCATATATATCACAAAGTATAATTTCACTATTCTGACACATTTGAGTTCTCTGGGAAGTGTTATCAACTTTTATGTTTTCTAGATCACTTTTTTCTGCATTTAGAAGTTCCATCTTAAAGCAGGTTTAGCCGCATTTACAAGCATTGGCAACAGAAATGCTGCTTTTGGAGTTCCTAATCCGATTCTGGACACACCAAATTCAATTTTCTTTAAATGCAGCTATACTGAATAGTCCTAAGTCTTTTTCCTAGAAATTAGGATAGCTTAAAGGTGTATATCCCATTTGGGTGCAAGCAACTGTCTGTCTCTTAGCCACATGCGTCTCACAGCAGGAGGTCCCGTGCGTCCTGGTTCACTGTTTCAGGTCCGATTTCAGCCCATTTTTGGGCTGAATTCAGACCTGAAACAGACCAAAAGACGCACAGCATTTTTGTGCAAATTGCACTGGACCCACTGCTGAGATGTGTGAACCGGCTCTATAGAGAGCTGGTCAAAATCATCTGCTATTGCAAATTGTATGCGGGGAACCCGCATTCAATTCGCAATGGTGTGAACCCAGCCTAAAGGAACAGCGATCGCCATGCAGTTTCAGAGGATAACTCTTCTCCAGACATTACTTGTAATGTGTGCAAAGTGGAGATTGCTAGCGAATTTACCAATACTGGAACAAACAGAAACTTTAGTAAGTTGAATAGTAACCAATCAGCTTCCAGCTTCAGCGTTTTCAGTTAAACTTTGAAAATGAAAGATAGAGGCTGATTGGTTGTTTTGCACAGTTGCTCCAGATTCTGACTTTCAGTCAATGTTTGGGAGACCACAACAGATGGAAATTGCTTCTTTTTTCATTAAGGATGTGAATTTCACTTTAAAGTTTGAGGATTACACCATTACTTCATCTACTTTGGTGTTTAGCCTCAGTTCTCATAAACCGGAATGTGCCATAACTGTTTTTCCTTTCTATCCTGTATTTCATTGATTTTTTTACAAAGATTGTAAAACCCCTGCTGTTGACTCTTCTTTGTCTCACCTTAAGACTCTAACCATTCCTATTAAAGATGCTCTGTCATTTAAGGCCTCGCTGACAAGAGGTTGGAAACACTTTATCTACTCCTTAGTGGGACTGACTCTTCAACTTTTATGAGCCACCATTCCTATTTCCAAAACTTTAGCTTATTGGTCTAAATTGCTAAATAAGGGTCAGAATTTCATTGGTGTTGATCCTCACTTTGTTGATTGTGTTGACTAGATGACCATCACATCATATTTTATAGGACACATGGAACTGGATGCTTGGATGTTCTGGCCATGGTATCCCTGTCATTGATTCACATTTGCAACACATGTTGGTTGACAAAAAGTGCTTGTTACAACTACCCTTAGTGGAAGATCCTCTTTATGGCTGTTCACTGGATGATATTACAAAAAAAAAGTGAACAGAGGTAAAAGTACTCACTTACTTCAGCTTGCAGTAATAAGGATCACCCAGGTTGAACCCTTTCTATCTTGCGTCAAAGCTTTCCTTTTGTTCCTATATTGCATCATAGCATTCCTTTCATTCCCAGAACCACAACGTCTTCTTCTACCTTCTGGTCTTCTAGCACATCTAGATACCTATGGTGATCCAAGAACTCAAAATATGTCAATCTTTCTTTATTGTCTGGATGTAGAGAGGGCCACTGCTTTTTTTAGGCAAACAGTTTGGTATTCCAGAAGGTCTAAAGAAAGGTTATCTATCTTCCAGATCCACCATTTTCTCAGTGGATTCAACAGGTTGTTGTGCAGGCCTATGAGCTGCATGTTAAAGTGTTCAGTTTTCCCATTGAAACCCACTCTACTTAAAGTGGAGGGCCACCCTAAAAAAAAAAAGAGCATTAATATTCTGAAAAAAAAAAAAAACATTTGAAAAAAAAAATGTTTTACCTTACCAGAAATCCCTGTTGCTAGGCAGTCTTCCTAATCTGCCTCCTTCCTACTCTGTGGTGATCTTCGGTTTTCTTCGGTCTTCTCTCCGCGTTTGCTTCTGGGTAATGGGGCACGCTGTGTTCTAGGAACTGTGTGTTCCCTAACACAGCGCGTCCCATTCACAAAGTGCTGCACGACTCGCGCATGCGCAGTAGGAAACGGACAGTGAAGCCGCAAGGCTCCACTGCCTGTTTCCCTTAGTGAGGTTGGCGGCGCTGGGACGTGTCGGCCTCTGCAGCCAACATCGCGGGCGCCCTGGAAAGGTAAGTATACTTATTAAAAGTCAGCAGCTACTTTTTTTTTAGCTGCTGACTTTAAAAAAAAAAACATTTTTTACAGCTGAAACACAGCTTTAAGCAGGGAGTGCTTCTTGGGCATTTTTCACCATCAGGCCCATGTGACGCAAATCTGTAAGGCTGGTGAAACCTGGTCTTCGGTTTGCATGTTTTCCAAGTTTTATAGAGTCAATGTACTTACCTCGATAGGTGCTAGTTTTTACCAAGAAGCTCTAAAAGTTATTTTTAAAGCCCTTGTTTTTTTTGTTTTTTTTGCTGGATAGGCTGGTTCACCTGTATTGAATTGGTGTGCCTGCCCCTCAGCCTGGTGTGTTTTGTATGTCCCTACCATGCTTAACCGCTTCCCGACCGGTGAACGAGGATATACGTCGACAGAATGGCACAGACAGGCATAAGGGCTTATAAATACATCCCCTTTAAGATGCCGGCGTGCCATCGGGCGCGCTAACGCCGGTCGGGACCCCCGTGAGGCCGGTCGCGGGTCCCGCGGACTCGATCGCTCGGACTCGGACACCCGCGATCGTCTCACGGGAAGGCTGAACGGGGAGATGCGGAAATAAACAGCATCTCCCAGTCTGCCTAGCAACTAGTGACGCCGATCTCTGCTCCCTGTCATTGGAGCAGAGATCAGCATTCACTAGCTGACAGCCACGCCCCCCCACAGTAAGAAACACACCCCTAGGCACACTTAACCCCTACACTGCCACCTAGTGGTTAACCCCTTCACTGCCAGTGTCATTTATACAGGAATCAATGCATTGAAATAGCACTGATTGCTGTATAAATGACAATGGTCCCAAAAATGTGTCAAAAATGTCCGATGTGTCCGCCATAATGTCGCAGTCACAATAAAAATCGCTGATCGCCGCCATTACTAATAAAAACAAATTATTAATAAAAATGCTATAAAACTATCCCCTATCTTGTAAACGCTTTAACTTCTGCATAAACCAATCAATAATCGCTTATTGCGATTTTTTTTACCAAAAATATGTAGAAGAATACGTATCGGCCTAAACTGAGGAAAAAACATTTTTTTATATATTTTTGGGGGATATTTATTATAGCAAAAAATTAAAAATAATGCGTTTTTTTCAAAATTGTCGCTCTATTTGGTTTTAGCGCAAAAAATAAAAACCGCAGGGGCGATCAAATACCACCAACAGAAAGCTCTATTTGTGGGAAAAAAAGGACGTCAATTTTGTTTGGGAACCACGTCGCACGACCACGCAATTGTCAGTTAAAGCGACGCAGTGCCGAATCGCAAAAAGGGGCCTGGTCCTTTGGCTGCACATTGGTCCGGTCTGAAAGTGGTTAAAGAGGAAGTAAACTCATTATGTGACACTTACCTGCAAACAAAGCCCACGCTGTGCCCACTGCAGGCCGCATCCATGTTCGCCCCTCTTCTTTCCGGGGCCACGGACTCTGGCTCTGTGACTGGCTGGAGCCGCATGACGTCACTCCCGCACATGCATGCACTCACTTGTGAAAAATCGGCACGTGGGCCATTTCTTTACAGTGCTTGCGCTGATGACATCATTGGTGAGAAGGTTGTAGCGTTAAAGGAATCAGCCTACAGTTTTTATGTGCTTGGTGAAAAATGTTCCTGTAAACAGCAGTAAAAACCTACATTGCTTAATACCATCAAGCTGAGTCCCTCAATGGGCTCTGAAAAAAGGAAATTTTAAATTACACTAAAATATATTTATTGGAGTGCTATTACTATTCATAATAGCACATACTGCACACGCGAATACTTGTAAAGATATGTGTGGAGAAATAAATAACTATTCACAAATATTTTCTTTTAAAGCCAATGCGTATGTCCTTCCTCATCTGCTTTATAATGCCCTTTGCACAAGCACAGGTTCTTGACACATGTTCACGAACAGTCAATAGCAGGCTTTTTTTTTACCAATCATGCAAAAGAATCCATGTTGACATGCACAATTTGTAAAAGTTAGCTTCGCTGAAATCAATGGAGCAGGCAGCTGGAATTTAATTAAAACCTAAAGTACTTTAAAAGAGTTTCAATTTTTTATTCATGCAAATTCATACTCTATATATAATAACACATTTATTGTTAAATATGGAACCAAAGGATTTCTTTTTGGTTTATTCACAAATGTGATTTTCGATCTAATACTTTATTTTGTATAACTTTCTGTTCATAGAGGTCGTGTGTTCATATGTGTGGATGACAAAATATTCAGAATGAGCTAGTCGTCACCTTTTTCATTTATTCCTTTGTTATCTAATTCATCACTAGTGTATGTCTTATAAACCAGAGCAGTTTTCATCGGGAAAAACGTTGTCATTAATTAATTAATTGTTGTGAATTACCTAAGTGGTCTCTATTGTTAAGGGACTTTCTTTTGGTGGAAGTGTCTGTTTACAACTTTTTTATTCAGCAACTAATGGTAATTTTAAATAAACTAGAGTTACTGAATACAAAAAGTGCAGATTTTAATCTGCTTTTTTTTTATGTTTCTTTTTTTTAATAAAACACCTTTTTCAGCATAAAGCTACAAAAAAAATAATAAAAATGTACTTACTAGGGATGAGCTCAGTGTTTGGTCCAAATATTAGTTTGGAATTAATGCTGGCTGTTTCAATGTTTGTCTGAACGCTTATGCCCCATACACACGGTCCGATTTTCCGACGGAAAATGTCCTATCGGACCATGTTGTCGGAAATTCCGACCGTGTGTGGGCTCCATCTGACTTTTTCCGTCGGAATTTCCGACGGAAAAAGTTTGAGATCCTGCTCTCAAATTTTCCGACAACAAAGTCCTATCGGACTTTTTCCGATCGTGTGTAGCGAATTCTGACGGACAAAGTGCCACGCATGCTCAGATCACATTACAAGACCAAAGCTATTGGCTACTAGCCTCTAAGTAGTCTCGTCGTACGAAACGAACGTCACCACGTTCAGAATGATCGGATTTTCCGACAACTTTGTCCGTGTGTATGCAACACCAGTGTCGGACAAAATCTGTCGGAAAAATTTCGACCTATTTTGTGGTTGGAATTTCTAACCGTGTGTATGGGGCATTAGTGTGCTGATGAAGATACAGTGCCTTCAAAAATTATTCATACCCCTTGAAATTTTCCACATTTTGTCATGTTATTTTTGGGGGATTTTATGTGCTATACCAGCACAAAGTGGCAAATAATTGTGAAGTGGAAGGAAAATTATAAAGGGTTTTCAATTTTTTTTCATAAATAAATATGGGAAAAGTGTGGCCCCCTTTACTCTGATACCCCTAACTAAAATCTAGTGGAACCAATTGCCTGTCATGAAGATCCTGCCAGAAACCTGAACCCTGTTTGACCCGGCCTACCTGTGACTATTCTGCTATCTGCCTGTACCCGACCTTGGCTTGTTGTGACCACACTTCTGCCTTATCCCCTGATACCTCGCTGCCAGCCTGATTCCAGACCCGGTCTGTTCTGATGAACCTGATCACCTGTATTGATCCAGTCCGTTCTGAAGTCCTGTTTCCTGTACTGAATCTGATCACCTGTATTGACCCAGTGGGTTCTGAAGTCCTGTTTCCTGTACTGAATCTGATCACCTGTATTGATCCAGTCGGTTCTGAAGTCCTGTTTCCTGTACTGAATCTGATCACCTGTATTGATCCAGTTCGTTCTGAAGTCCTGTTTCCTGTTTGCTTGCTGAACCAGCTTACCTGTCCAGTTCAGGCCTGCTCTGCTATCCAGCCTGCTGTGCTGTCCATCCAGATCCAACCTGCTCTGCTATCCAGTCTGCTAAGCTGTCCATCCAGACCCAGCCTGCTCTGCTATCCTGTTTGCTTGCTGATCCAGCTTACCTGTCCAGTTCCGGCCTTCTCTGCTATCCAGTCTGCTAAGCTGTCCATCCAGACCCAGCCTGCTCTGCTATCCTGTCCGCTAAGCTGTCCATCCAGACCCAGCCTGCTCTGCTATCCTGTTTGCTTGCTGATCCAGCTTACCTGTCCAGTTCCGGCCTGCTCTGCTATCCAGTCTGCTAAGCTGCCCATCCAGACCCAGCCTGCTCTGCTATCCAGTCCGCTAAGCTGTCCATCCAGACCCAGCCTGCTCTGCTATCCTGTTTGCTTGCTGAACCAGCTTACCTGTCCAGATCCGGCCTGCTCTGCTATCCAGTCCGCTAAGCTGTCCATCCAGACCCAGCCTGCTCTGCTATCCTGTTTGCTTGCTGATCCAGCTTACCTGTCCAGTTCCTGCCTGCTCTGCTATCCAGTCTGCTAAGCTGTCCATCCAGACCCAGCCTGCTCTGCTATCCAGTCCGCCAAGCTGTCCATCCAGACCCAGCCTGCTCTGCTATCCTGTTTGCTTGCTGATCCAGCTTACCTGTCCAGATCTGGCCTGCTCTGCTATCCAGTCTGCTAAGCTGTCCATCCAGACCCAGCCTGCTCTGCTATCCTGTTTGCTTGCTGAACCAGCTTACCTGTCCAGATCCGGCCTGCTCTGCTATCCAGTCTGCTAAGCTGTCCATCCAGACCCAGCCTGCTCTGCTATCCTGTTTGCCTGCTGAACCAGCTTACCTGTCCAGATCCGGTCTACTCTGCTATCCAGATCACTCACCTTGTCCGCTGAGTTGACCCTGTGTCACTCCACCGGTCTGTTGATCCTGCCAGGCACCCGTGCTCCTCCTCACTCCTGGGTCTCCTGTCACCCTACCAGGGAACCAGGAGTGGAAGATGCAAGGGAGGTCTCTCTCTGCAATATTGGGCTCGCACCACCAGGTACGTGACATCACCTAATTAGTAAATAGAGAGTCCAGTTGTGTGTAATTTAATCTCAGTATAAATACAGCTGTTCTGTGAAGCCTTCGGAGGTTTATTAGCGAACCTTAGTGAACAAACAACATCATGAAGGCTGAGGAATACACCACACAGGTCAGGGATAAAGTTGTGGAGAAGTTTAAAGCAAGGTTAGGTTATAAAAAAATATCCTAAGCTTTGAACATCTCACCAAGCTCTGTTCAATCCATCATCTGAAAATGGAAAGAGTATGAAACAACTGCAAACCTACCAAGACATGTCTGTCCACCTAAACTGACAGGCCAGGCAAAGAGCGCATTAACCAGAGAATAAGCCAAGAGACCCATGGTAACTCTGGAGGAGCTGCAGAGATCCACAGCTCAGGTGGGAGAATCTGTCCACAGGATAACTTTTAGTCATGCACTCCACAAATCTGGCCTTTATGAAAGAGTGGCAAGAAGCAAGCCATTGTCGAACGAAAGCCATAAAAAGTCCCATTTGCGAGACGCCAAGTGGGGGACACAGCAAAAATGCAAAAATGTGGAAAAAGGTGCTCTTGTTATGTGAGACCAAAATTTAACTTTTTGGCCTTAAAGCAAAACGCTATGTGTGGCGGAAAACTAACACTGCACATCACCCTGAACACACCATCTCCACCATGAAACATGTTGGTAGTAGCATCATATTGTGTGGATGCTTTTCTTCAGCAAGGACAGGAAAGCTGGTCAGAGTTGATGGGAAGATGGATAAAGCCAAATACAGTGCAATCTTGGAAGAAACCCTGTTAGAGCCTGCAAAAGACTTGATTCTGGGGCAGAGGTTCACCTTCTAGGAGGACAGCGACCCTAAACATACAGCCAGAGCTACAATGGAATAGTTTAGATCAAAGCATATTCATGTGTTAGAATGGTCCAGTCAAAGTCCAGACCTAAATCCAATTAAAATCTGTGGCAAGACTTGAAAATTGCTGTTCACAGACACTCTCCATCCAATCTGACAGAGCTTGAGCTATTATGCAAAGAAGAATGGGCAATAATTTCACTCTCTAGATGTGCAAAGCTGGTAGAGACATACCCAAAAAGACTTGCAGCTGTAATTGCAGCAAAAGGTGGTTCTACAAAGTATTGACCCAGGGGTGTTAAATACAAAGGCACGCCACACTTTTCCACATATTTATTTGTTAAAAAAATTTGAACACCATTTATCATTTTCCTTTCGCTTCATAATTATGTGCCACGTTGTGTTGGTCTATCACATAAAATCACAATAAAATACATTTACGTTTTTGGTTGTAATGTGAAAAAATTTACTTTTTTAAGGCAATGTACTTATTTCCCACCATGACTGCATGGTGGCATCATCCACCAATCCATTACAGCACCCTACATAAACTGCAGGAGAGCCTGTAAGCAGTGCAACAGATAAAATACATCTTCTCTGTTTTATTGACAAGGGTGAGCTACAAAATGCAGTCGATTGAGTAGCCAACTGTTATGCTGACTAAAGGATGTAGAGCAGTGCATAGTCAAGGAATGCCGTCAAAGGTCATTGCCAGATGTAACCATAACACAACAGCCAGATTGCTGACACTACCGCTCACACAAGCATTTACTAGCTGATAGTGTACACATATTGGTTGTTATTAAATAATGAAGGTGTCATTGGCATGCAAAGACAGGCATTGGTACTGCAATACCCTTTCCTGTAAAACTGTGGATCTGAATAATGCCTGGGAAACAATGCATATTTTGTAATGTATAATAAATGAGGAAGACAGAGACAATGTATTGTATTTGAAACGAAGAGTTGTAAATATCGTTGCTTGATATATTTAGTCACTTTCTAATTATATTTTATTCAAAGTGGACCACAAGGGCTTTCCTAAATAAATGGAAATATCTAACCATGTCCAGGTATCTTTTATTGACCACTTGAGAACTATCAATCACTTAGAACACAACGCCATCTCTTTGCATTACAAACAACCCATACTATACTGTATCTGAGCCATATTAATAAAGAACAGTGCTTAATTTGTCTAGCATTCAAATATTTTTTTATTGTAAAAGAATTTCCTTATTTATATTGGTAAGAAAAGGCAACACTTCTATTTTCCACAATCATTTTCTTTTAGTTTAATGTAAGACTTTGTTCCTCTGCAAAATCCTAATTTTATTTATTTTATGACAGGCTATGTGGTATTGATGTATCAAAACGTTCAGCAAATTTTCTTAGCTTAATCACACTATTAAAAATTGCAATCAGTCACTGAAAGGTTGCAATCAATTTAAATGTAATAGAGCATATCATTCTCTATTGCATAAGCTATTTACTAGCATGCAGTAGGGAATAATTGGTCATAATTACACAATTCTGCATTAAATGCTACGTATGCTGATGAGACCATTCAATTTGACACACCCAGTGCTCAAGAAGGGTGATAATAAGCCAACTACCAGCTACCATGGGGTACTAATATGAGGCCATAGCCTCTGTGGAAGGTTGGGCTTAGGGGCCCTTTGCACCCTTTAGTCATACACTGTGCATGTGAATATGGAAAGGATTAAAAACACAGACATTTATTTGAAAGAAAAAACGTTATTCTTCCTAATATAGACTGCTGCACAGTTTACCTTTGACTAAAAAGTGAAGGGACTCTGAAGCAAGCAACACATTTCCAGCAGAATTTCAGGTAGAATGAAATGCGTTACACACTCATTAGGATGGATATACTGAAAAACAGGTAATGCGGCAGGCAAGCATGGTCATGAAGCAAGCTGACGGTCAGAGCAAGCAGCAGGCAAAATCAACGTCATAGGAGTCCGAGTCAGTACCAAATATAAATCCTAAGACACAAAGTACCCAAAAAGGTAGCAACATACATCTTTGATCATTCTTGAAGAGTTCTGTCCCTAAAGAGGAACTTCACCCAGCAAGGATAGCTGCTGACTTTGTAAAACACATACTTATAAGCTTATGAAGTTCAGCACTGTATTCCAAGTTGCTGATTCTTCTCAAGGCTTCTGATCTTCCATACCACTATCTTGGATTTGGGAGACAGCTGTGACTTCCTGATCACTTCCAGCCGGACCCACCACTGCTCATGCACAAGATCTGGACTGCAGGGAGTTTGGTGGTCCTGTGGTCTCCTAGGATGTGTGACATTATCCCAGGAGACTGCAGGAAGGGTGGACAAAGGGGATGTCATTCTCCCTAGGCAAGGAATAAGTTAGAGTGAGGCGAGTACCAACGGAAAAAAGAAAAAATGTGGACCACACAGAAGCTCTTGAAAAATAAAAATGCTCCTCTGGCTTTTAAACTCTCACAGTCTCCAATGCTGAAACTCGCCTCACCTCATTCATCCAGCAAAGTTCCTCTTCTGGGAATGTTCAGCAGGGGGTGATAGTACTATTAGTAGTCCAAATGCATTTCCTATTCACCATATATGGACTAATATCTTAAATACATTGTTTGAGTAGTAATCACTGTCCAGAATTTTCTGTGTGCTTAAAAAAATACCTTTTTGAGATGGGAACGAGGGACACCTATTAACAAAAGTATGTAGGCATACAAATGCAGCAATTTAGAAATTGGATAAAAGGTTTAGCATCAGGAAACACTTTTAAAAAGATAAATAGTGCTTTTTATATAACTATACAGATCAGACCAAAATGAGAAACAAATGAGGAGGAAAGAGGGACTTTGGTCCAAACCAGGGACAGTCCCTCGCAAATCAGGGACAATTTGGGAGCTATGCTTAAAATTGTTGATCACTAAGGATTCCCTTCATTTCATAGCTGGGGGGATTAGCAGTATGGATGGTGGAGCTTTTGTTCTACCATTAGGTATCTAAGTAAGGGACACAAGAATATAAGAGAAGCTGTGGGACAACTGAGACACTGCTGAAAACATTAGACTTAATTTAGGGTCTGTGCCAACGGGCTTAGATTTGTCTCAATCACATTAGTTTGACATAAGTATAAAATGCTTTTGAGATCATTCAGAATTCATTTACAGGGGAAATTGACCTGCAGTTGACCCCATTCTGACCTACAGTTGACCCCAATCTGACCTGCAGTTGACTTGCTTTAAACAAGTTTTCTATTTCCATAGACTTAAGCCCCATACACACGGTCGGATTTTCGCATGGATTCTGTCCGATCGGACAATGTTGTTGAAAAATCAGACCGTGCGTATGCACCATCGAACAGTGTACGTCGTATTGTCCGACGGACAAAGTCCTATCTCCTGCTGGATAGATTTTCCGACAACACGGTCCGATCACACCAAATCCGATCGTGTGTATGGTAGTCCGACCGGACAAAGTGCTACGCATGCTCAGATCACATTACAAGACCAAAGCTATTGGCTACTAGCCTCTACGTAGTCCCGTCGTAGGCAACAAACGTCACCACATTCAGAATGATCGGATTTTCCGACAACTTTGTCCGACCGCGTGTACGCAAAACCAACATCAGACAAAGTATGACGGACATGGTCTGATGGACCTGGTCCTCGGATAATCCGCGCGTGTGTATGGGGCTTTAGACTTATGGGAATGAAATCCCTGCTTGTCTTAGTGGCACTAGTTTGGCATCAGTTTTAGAAGCTTCAAAGATTATTCAGAATTCACTGAAAGATGCATTTGACCTGCAATTGACCATTGTCAAAGACTTATATGTAATGCAAAACCACTTGAAGCAAATGTAAGCCCCATCAACACGGGTCTTTAACCTCTTCAGCACCGGGCATTTCGGCACTGCGCCGCTTTAACTAACAATTGCACGGTCGTGCGACGTTACACCCAAACAAAATTGACGTCCTTTTTTTCCCACAAATAGAGCTTTCTTTTGGTGGTATTTGATCACCTCTGCGGTTTCAATTTTTTGCGCTATAAACAAAAGAAGAGCGACAATTTTGAAAAAAAATATTTTTTACTTTTTGCTATAATAAATATCCAATTTTTTTGGAAAAAAACTATTTTTTTACTCAGTTTAGGCCGATACGTATTCTTCTACATATTCTTGGTAAAAAAATCGCAATAAGCGTATATTGATCGGTTTGCGCAAAAGTTATAGCGTCTACAAAATAGGGGATAGATTTATTGCATTTTTTTTTTTTTTACTTGTAATGGTGGCGATCTGCGATTTTGTTTTCGTGACTGCGACATTGCGGCGGACACTTCGGACACTTTTGACACATTTTTGGGACCATTCACATTTACACAGCGATCGTTGCTATAAAATTGCATTGATTACTGTGTAAATGTGACTGGCAGGGAAGGGGTTAACACTAGGGGGCGCTGCAGGGGTTAAAATGTTCCCTAAGGTAGTGATTCTAACTGTGGAGGGAGGGGACTCACAAGGAGAGGAGACCGATCGGTGTTCCTCCGTACTGGGAACACATGATCGGTCTCCTCGCCACTGACAGGACGTGGAGCTGTGTGTTTACACACACAGCTCCACGGTCCCGCATGGTCCCGCTGTTTTAACGGGCAATGGCGGGTGCCCGGCGGACATCGCGGCCGCCGGGGACGCGCACTGGGTCCCGAGCGGCACCGCGGGCGCGCGCACCCCCTAGGCGGCCGAGAATGGGAGGACTTCATATGACGCCCACCCAGGATGGGTGATCCACCTGCTGGGCGTCATATGACTATGGGCGGGATGTGAAGGGGTTAAAAAGCATTAACACAAGTGCAATTAAACCCACTGATTTAACTTTTTCCCAGATCAGTTACATTCAAGGCATGCCATAAATTATAACTGTTACAGTTACTGGTGTGCTTATATTAGCTCTCAACTTAACTGTCAAGCCAACAAATGGCTGGTGTCATAGCTGATCACATGTACAGCACCATGGCAATGGCAGATCAAACAGAGACTAAGATAACAGCTTCCTTCGCTGTAAAGGATAGGAGAGTTTATTTCCTCTTTAAGTATCTTTATTATCAATGTGACTGTAATTTTTAAATTTGATTGGACTTAACCAAATTTAGGCCCCTTTCACACTTATACGACTTGCAAAGTAGCATGACAAGTTGTTCCCCATGATTTCCAATGGCAGCCATTCATATTAGTACAACTTCAAGTCGTTCCGACTTCAAAGTAGTCCCTGCACTACTTTGGTCCGATTTTGATGCCACTTACACAGACATTCCTTGAAATCGCGGCAAAATCTCGGCAAAAACGCGGTAAAAACACGGTAAAATCGCGTGAAAGGGGCCTTAAAGTGATTGTAAAGGCAGAAGGTTTTTTTATCTTAATGCATTCTATGCATTAAATAAAAAGCCTTCTGTGTGCAGCAGCCACCCCAGCACCCCCTAATACTTACCTGAGCCCCATCTAGATCCAGCGATGTTGTATGAGTGTCTCGGCTGCCCGGAACTCCCCTCCTCATTGGTTGAGGCAGCAACACGGCGCCATTGGTGCCTGCTGCTGTCAATCAAAGTCAGTCAGCCAATAAGGAGACAAAGAGGACACGCCTGGGCCGTGGCTTCGTGTCTGACTGGACACACTGAGCTGTGGCTCAGCTTGGGTGCCCCCATAGCAAGCTGCTTGCTGTGGGGACACTCAACAGGAGGGAGGGGCCAGGAGCACTGAAGAGGGACCTGAGAAGAAGAGGATCAGGGCTGCTCTGTGCAAATCCACTGCACAGAGCAGGTAAGTATAACATGTTTGTTATTTTTAGCTAAAAAAAATGAGACTTTAGTATTACTTTAACTGTCACCATTTTATATATGTATTTGGCTGTTATTGATACACAACTATTCAGTATCCTTTTTCAATGAATTTTATAAGACCGTTGTTGAGATGATCCATCCAAGCAAATTATAGATCATAGTTTATTTTCTGAGTTTTTGATCTTATACAGTGGTGTGAAAAAGTGTTTGCCCCCTTCTCATTTCCTGTTCCTTTGCATGTTTGTCACACTTAGTGTTTCGGAACATCAAACCAATTTAAACAATAGTCAAGGACAACACAAGTAAACACAAAAATGCAATTTGTAAATGAAGGTGTTTATTATTAAAGGTGAAAAAAAATCCAAACCATCATGGCCCTGTGGGAAAAAGTGATTGCCCCCTAAACCTAATAACTGGTTGGGCCACCCTTAGCAGCAACAACTGCAACCAAGCGTTTGCGATAACGTGCAATGAGGCTTTTACAGCGTCCTGGAGGAATTTTGGCCCACTCATCTTTGCAGAATTGTCCTAATTCAGTTACATTAGAGGGTTTTCGAGCATGAACGACCTTTTTAAGGTCATACCACAACATCTCAATAGGATTCAGGTCAGGGCTTTGGCTAGGCCACTCCAAAGTCTTCATTTTGTTTTTCTTCAGCCATTCGGTGGTGGACTTGCTGGTGTGTTTAGGATCATTGTCCTGCTGC
Organism: Lithobates sylvaticus; assembly: GCA_028564925.1. Lineage (NCBI taxonomy): Eukaryota > Metazoa > Chordata > Amphibia > Anura > Ranidae > Lithobates > Lithobates sylvaticus. Next base: position 137,278,120 of record CM053035.1, read on the forward strand.
AGAACCCAAGTTCGTTTCAGCTTGAGTACACGAACAGATGGTCGGACATTCTCCTTCAGGATCTCTTGGTAGACAGCAGAATTCATAGTTCCTTTTATCACGGCAAGTCTTCCAGGTCCTGAAGCAGCAAAACAGCCCCAGACCATCACACTACCACCCCCATATTTTACGGTTGGTATAATGTTCTTTTTCTGAAATGCAGTGTTCCTTCTACGCCAGATATACTTGGACACACACCTTCCAAAGAGTTCCACTTTTGTCTCATCGGTCCACAGAATGTTGTCCCAAAAGTCTTGGGGATCATCAAGATGTGTTGTGGAGAAATTGAGACGAGCTTTGATGTTCTTTTTGCTCAGCAGTGGTTTTCTCCTTGGAACTCTGCCATGCAGGCCATTTTTGCCCAGTCTTTTCCTGATGGTGGAGGCATGAACGCTGACCTTAACTGAGGCAAGTGAGGCCTGCAGTTCCTTGGACGTTGTTGTGGGGTCTTTTGTGACCTTTTGGATGAGTCGTCGCTGCGCTCTTGGGGTAATTTTGGGCGGCCGGCCACTCCTGGGAAGGTTCACCACTGTTCCATGTCTTCGCCATTTGTGGATAATGGCTCTCACTGTGGTTCGCTGGATTCCCAAAGCTTTGGAAATGGCTTTATAACCCTTTCCAGACTGATAGATCTCAATTACTTTCTTTCTCAATTGTTCCTGAATTTCTTTGCGTCTCGGCATGATGTGTAGCTTTTAAGGATCTTCTGGTGGACCTACTGTGTCAAGCAGCTCCTATTTAAGTGATGCCTTGTGAACAGGTGTGGCAATAATCAGGCCTGGGTGTGGCTAGAGAAATGAACTCAGGTGTGGACAACCACAGTTATAGTATGTTTTAACAAGGGGGGCAATCACTTTTTCACACAGGGCCATGATGGTTTGGATTTTTTTTCACCTTTAATAATAAACACCTTCATTTACAAATTGCATTTTGTGTTTACTTGTGTTGTCCTTGACTATTGTTTAAATTGGTTTGATGTTCCGAAACACTTAAGTGTGACAAACATGCAAAGGAACAAGAAATGAGGAAGGGGGCAAACACTTTTTCACACCACTGTACATTTGTGTCCTTCTATCAATTTTTTAATGTTTGCCTGTGTACTAGCCCTGATAAAGGGGGAGTAATTTCCCACAAAATGCATTGGCTTTACTTATCACCTGTCAACTGTCAGCTTCAATAAACATAACTATAACTTCAAGTGGGACAAACCTTTATACTGAATCTGCCTCTCTACACCCATCAAAGAGTTCCCTCTTACTATTAGACATGGGAACTGTCAAAAAATTTGTTTCGTTTCGTTTCGTCCCGTTTCGTATATAAAAAAATTCGTAATTCGTGTACGAAATTCCGTTCGAATTCGTACGAAATACGAAATTCGGACGAATCGTAATTTTTTTTACGAATCGTTAGTAAAGTTACGAATCGTTACGAATCGTTACGAATCGTTAACGCGGCTAATGAATTGTTGGTTCTCATAACACAGAGAACAATTCGAATCCAACTACAAATATCGAATTTCAATTTCAAGTTACGAATCGTTACGAATCGTTATGAATAGTTACGAATCGTTAGTAAATTCAACTACCAATATCGAATTTCAACTAATTTGAACGAAATTATTATAGCAGATATAACGAATGAATTCGAATGAATTCGAATGACAAAGTGTCATTTTTGCAGAAAAAAAAAAGCGTAGGGGTCCCCCCAAATTCAATACCCAGGCCCTTCAGGTCTGGTATAGATATTAAGGGGGACCCCAGCCAAAAAAAAAAAAAAAATGGCGTGGGGTCCCCCCCAAATATCCATACCAGACCCTTCAGGTCTGGGATGGATTTTAAGGGGAACCCCGGCCAAAAAAAAAATGGCGTGGGGTCCCCCTCAAAATCCATACCAGACCCTTTATCCGAGCACGCAACCTGGCAGGCCGCAGGAAAGGAGGGGGGATGAGAGCGGCCCCCCCTCCCGCCTGAACCGTACCAGGCCACATGCCCTCAACATTGGGAGGATGCTTTGGGGGTCTAAGACCCCTAAAGCACCTTGTCCCCATGTTGATGAGGACAAGGGCCTCTTCCCCACAACCGTGCCCGGTGGTTGTGGGGGTCTGCGGGCGGGGGGCTTATCGGAATCTGGAAGCCCCCTTTAACAAGGGGACCCCCAGATCCCGCCCCCCCCCTGTGTGAAATGGTAAGGGTACCCCTACCATTTCACCAAAAAAGTGGCAAAAATGGTAAAAATGACAGGAGACGGTCTTTGACAATTCCTTTATTAAAATCTTCTTTCTTCTTTCTTCTGGTCTTCCTTCTTCATCTTCTCCTTCCGTCATCTTCTTCCATCTTCTTCTTCCTTCGATTCGCTTCTTCTTCCTCCGGTCTTCTCGTCCTTCTCGTCCGGCGTCGTCCTTCTCGTCCGGCATCGTCGTCTGTTCTCGCAGGCCGCTCCTCGCAATGGGAGGCTCCTGCTCTGTGAGGCTCCGCTCCGGGTGACAGGTCTTTTATAACGAAGGCACCTGGTAACCCCGCCCCATCTGACGCACGGGGACGTCATGTGGAATTCCCTATGGCTTTCCCCATGACGTCAGAGGGGGGGCGGGGTTACCAGGTGCCTTCGTTATAAAAGACCTGTCACCCGGAGCGGAGCCTCACAGAGCGGGAGCCTCCCATTGCGAGGAGCGGCCTGCGAGAAGAGACGACGATGCCGGACGAGAAGGACGACGCCGGACCAGAAGGACGAGAAGACCGGAGGAAGAAGAAGCGAATCGAAGGAAGAAGAAGATGGAAGAAGATGACGGAAGGAGAAGATGAAGAAAGGAAGACCAGAAGAAAGAAGAAAGAAGATTTTAATAAAGGAATTGTCAAAGACCGTCTCCTGTCATTTTTACCATTTTGTCACCTTTTTTGGTGAAATGGTAGGGGTACTTTTGTACCCCCTTACCATTCCACACAGGGGGGGGGCGGGATCTGGGGGTCCCCTTGTTTAAGGGGGCTTCCAGATTCTGATAAGCCCCCCGCCCACAGACCCCCACAACCCCGGGCACGGTTGTGGGGAAGAGGCCCTTGTCCTCATCAACATGGGGACAAGGTGCTTTAGGGGTCTCAGACCTCCAAAGCATCCTCCCAATGTTGAGGGCATGTGGCCTGGTACGGTTCAGGCGGGAGTGGGGGGCCGCTCTCGTCCCCCCTCCTTTCCTGCGGCCTGCCAGGTTGCGTGCTCGGATAAAGGGTCTGGTATGGATTTTGAGGGGGACCCCACGCCATTTATTTTTTATTTTTTTGGCTGGGGTCCCCCTTAATATCCATCCCAGACCTGAAGGGCCTGGTTATTGAATTTGGGGGGACCCCTACGCATTTTTTTATCAATGACTTCAATGAATGACAGTTCTCTGTATTACGGATCAAACAATTCATTTGCCGGCAATAGCTGCGAGTGATTTTAAATAGTTTTTTTTTTCCTGCAAAAATGACACATTGTACAGAGACAGTTCTCTATATTAGATATACTGAATCTCGAAGCATTCGAAGCATTCGAAGCATTCGTTATATCCGCTATTATAATTTCTTTCATATTAGTTGAAACTAGATATTTGTTAGTAGTTGTATTCGAATTGTTCTCTGTATTACGGGAATCGGCAATTAGCCGCGAGTGATTTTAAATGTCTTTTTTTCCTGCAAAAATGACACATTGTACAGAGAGAGTTCTAAGCACAGGAAACATGCCCCCCCTTCTATATACTATATACTCTATAGTATGCCTATGAAGGGGGGTCATGTTTCCCGTGTTTAGAACTCTCTCTGTACAATGTGTCATTTTTGCAGGAAAAAAAGACATTTAAAATCACTCGCGGCTAATTGCCGATTCCCGTAATACAGAGAACAATTCGAATACAACTACTAACAAATATCTAATTTCAACTAATATGAAAGAAATTATAATAGCGGATATAAGGAATGATTCTTCCCCGCTGACGGCTCATGTGCTGTCAATATGGGACAGGATAAACCCGCAGCTGAAACTGGCTCCCCCTATGTCCCCGCTGGCTCCATTGGGGGGTTTCCTATGGTTCCCCCCAGGCGAGCAGATGACTTTCTTTGAACCGTGGGTAGAGGATGGGAACGCCAGTTGTGGTACACTCATGAAGGACGGCAAGCTCCTATGTTATGAAGCTTTGCCGGCAGGACGACAGGGCCCACGGATGAACTTCTGGAAATACAGGCAGCTACATAATTTCTTCCAGATGCATAGGCACACAATTAGAGACCCGTCAACCCTCACCCCATTTGAACGTATTTTTACTGCAGAGGAACCAACGCCACACCTGGTCTCAGAGCTATACCAACTCATGAGCTTAGCCGGCCCCCAAACTACACCCGCCTATATCCGACGCTGGGAGAATGATTTAGGACTAACTTTAACAGAGACGCAGTTATCCCACTTATACTACCTCACCCACGCATCTTCCATAGACTCAAAAACCCAAGAGACGAATTTTAAACTAATGTCTCGCTGGTACAGGGTACCTGCAGATTTAGCTCGTATCTACCCTTCCACATCCGAGTTGTGCTGGAGGGGTTGCGGACACCGGGGAACGTTGACTCACATATGGTGGGAATGCCCCCTGATTAAGCCTTTCTGGGAAGATCTACAAGAGCAGATAAAAACAGTAACAGGGATAGAGGTCCCGTTCTCCCCGCTACATTTTCTTCTGAACATACCCCCAATCCCGCTAAGTCGCTACAAAAAGAATGTGCTTCCACACCTGCTGAATGCAGCAAGACGCCTAGTCCCAATATTTTGGAAGACTTCCAGAATCCCCACTCGAGAAGAGTGGCACAGTAAAGTAGGTGAGATCCGAGAGGCTGAAAACTGGGTGGCTACCTGCAAAGGCCTAGAGGATAGATTTCATAGCACCTGGGCACTCTGGGCTGAATACACCTCAGACCCTAACCAAATTCCCTCTAGCCTAGATATCGCCTTACTGGAACTGGCAGATCCCTCACTTAGGGTGCTTAGGGAGGCTAGGGCCCAGGGGACAGCCACACCACCCCCGAGGGACCGCAGTGACTAGTTCATATGTTGAAACTTAACGTTTTTGGCGTGGCGCGCCCGGAGCAGGCGAAGACGACATCCCGTTCTAAAGAAGCAGGTAAATCTGACCTAACCCTCCTCCCCCACCCCCCCCCCCCCCCCGTTTCTCCCTCCCTGCTACCCACCCTCCTTTCAGTTGCTAAGCAACTATGACTTACCCATCTTAACTCTGTTTCTCCCCTTTTTACTTATTATTTTTCTCTGCTGTATTTTGTGGACGATATGTGAACTCATGTGGGACTGTTGACAGACGGAGGTCCTATGGCCCTAGGGCCACGAGAGTTATCTGGGGTGATGGCGGTCCCAGCCAGACACTTAGCAATGCCGTGGGGCTCCCCGGGCTGGCGGGGGGGTCGGGGGTGGTTTGTTGGAGGCCATTGAGCCCCCCTCCCCGGCCCCAGCTGCAGGTCTCGGGACCACGCGCTTTATGCATTTTAGGAAGGCGTCCCAGCCCCGGGCCCACCCCCGGAGACGGGACACCCTTAGACGGGACCCCACGCCCCACTTACCCTTCTCACCTACACGGTCCTTTAGCTAATATATGGTTGCCCCTAACTCAGGACCCACAACAATTTCTTTAACCCCCGATTTCCCCCTACCTCTATGTATGTCTGTTAACCAAAGCACTTCTTATTGTTGACACCACGACTCTGTGTAGTCGACGGATTATTATCTTCACAAATGGTTACCACGGTTTGTTTATATGTTATTTTTCCAATAAAAATTGATTACAAAAAAAAAAAAAAAGGAATGATTCGAATGCTTCGAGATTCAGTATATCTAATATAGAGAACTGTCTCTGTACAATGTGTCATTTTTGCAGGAAAAAAAAAACTATTTAAAATCACTCACGGCTATTGCCGGCAAATGAATTGTTGGATCCGTAATACAGAGAACTGTCATTCATTGAAGTCATTGATAAAAAAATGCGTAGGGGTCCCCCCAAATTCAATAACCAGGCCCTTCAGGTCTGGGATGGATATTAAGGGGGACCACAGCCAAAAAAAAAAAAAAAAAGTGGCGTAGGGTCCCCCTCAAAATCCATACCAGACCCTTGAGGTCTGGGATGGATTTTAAGGGGAACCCTAGCCAAAAAAAATGGCGTGGGGTCCCCCATAAAATCCATACCAGACCCTTTATCCGAGCACGCAACCTGGCAGGCCGCAGGAAAGGAGGGGGGGACGAGAGCGGCCCCCCCTCCCGCCTGAACCGTACCAGGCCACATGCCCTCAACATTGGGAGGATGCTTTGGGGGTCTGAGACCCCCAAAGCACCTTGTCCCCATGTTGATGAGGACAAGGGCCTCTTCCCCACAACCGTGCCCGGTGATTGTGGGGGTCTGCGGGCGAGGGGCTTATCGGAATCTGGAAGCCCCCTTTAACAAGGGGACCCCCAGATCCCGCCCCCCCTGTGTGAAATGGTAAGGGGGTACAAAAGTACCCCTACCATTTCACCAAAAAAGGTGACAAAATGGTAAAAATGACAGGAGACGGTCTTTGACAATTCCTTTATTAAAATCTTCTTTCTTCTGGTCTTCCTTTCTTCATCTTCTCCTTCCGTCATCTTCTTCCATCTTCTTCTTCCTTCGATTCGCTTCTTCTTCCTCTGGTCTTCTCGTCCTTCTCATCCGGCGTCGTCCTTCTCGTCCGGCATCGTCGTCTGTTCTCGCAGGCCGCTCCTCGCAATGGGAGGCTCCCGCTCTGTGAGGCTTCGCTCCGCTGACAGGTCTTTTATAACGAAGGCACCTGGTGACCCCGCCCCCTCTGACGTCATGGGGAAAGCCATAGGGAATTCCACATGACGTCCCCATGCGTCAGAGGGGGCGGGGTTACCAGGTGCCTTCGTTATAAAAGACCTGTCACCCGGAGCGGAGCCTCACAGAGCGGGAGCCTCCCATTGCGAGGAGCGGCCTGCGAGAAGAGACTACGATGCCGGACGAGAAGGACGACGCCGGACGAGAAGGACGAGAAGACCGGAGGAAGAAGAAGCAAATCGAAGGAAGAAGAAGATGGAAGAAGATGACGGAAGGAGAAGATGACGGTAGGAGAAGATGAAGAAAGGAAGACCAGAAGAAAGAAGAAAGAAGATTTTAATGAAGGAATTGTCAAAGACCGTCTCCTGTAATTTTTACCATTTTTGCCACTTTTTTGGTGAAATGGTAGGGGTACTTTTGTACCCCCTTACCATTTCACACAGGGGGGGGGGGCCGGGATCTGGGGGTCCCCTTGTTAAAGGGGGCTTCCAGATTCCGATAAGCCCCCCGCCCGCAGACCCCCACAACCACTGGCCAGGGTTGTGGGGATGAGGCCCTTGTCCTCATCAACATGGGGACAAGGTGCTTTGGGGGGGACCCCAAAGCACCCTCCCAATGTTGAGGGCATGTGGCCTGGTACGGTTCAGGTGGGAGGGGGGGCCGCTCTCGTCCCCCCCCTCCTTTCCTGCGACCTGCCAGGTTGCGTGCTCGGATAAAGGGTCTGGTATGGATTTTGAGGGGGACCCCACGCCATTTTTTTTATTTTTTTGGCCGGGGTTCCCCTTAAAATCCATCCCAGACCTGAAGGGCCTGGTTATTGAATTTGGGGGGACCCCTACGCTTTTTTTTTTTTTTTTTATATCAATGAATGACTGTTTTTTAAATAGCTTTTTTTTCTGCAAAAATGACACTTTGTCATTTGAATCATTGGAATTCATTCAAATGCATTCAAATTCATTCGTTATATCTGCTATAATAATTTCGTTTGAATTAGTTGAAATTTGATATTGGTAGTTGGATTCGAATAATTTGGAGCTGAAATTCGTAAACGGAATTTTTCCTGCAAAAATGACACTTTGTCATTCGAATTCATTCGAATCCATTCGAATCATTCGGCGACGAAATTCGTAAACGGAATTTCGTATTCCGTACGGAATTCGTAAAAAAAAAAATTCGAACTACAGATTCGTAAATTCGTACGAATTTCGAAAAATTCGTACGAATTCGTACGAAACAAATCGCACATGTCTACTTACTATTGGCATTCTTCTTCTGAGTCTGGGTAATGGGATGAGTGGACTACCATGTGCATGTGCAGGAGTTACGTCATCCTGGGACAGCCAGATGGCTGAAGATGTTAAACTTGGAAGAAGCCAAGTAAAAGATGTCAGCACCAGCATAGGTGCTCACAAACAGTGCACCACTGGAGTGGAAACGAGTATAGTTCTGCTCTAAGATTAAACCTTAAGAGGCATACAGGAAGCACAATTCACCTAATGAGTCCTTTCTTTTTTCATCTTCAAGAAAAAATGTACTTCAAGATTCATCCCCACTGCCTATTGTCTGTAATTTGGTGATCCTGGAACACACCCAATAGTGCACCCTTCTTATTGCCTCACACAGAAAGCCTGATATTAAAAATAATGACAGCACTAAGAAGTTTCTCACACCACTGGTCACATCCAACCCGCCTCGGAAGTGTGAATGTGGTTAGTGATGCAGGAAGGAGTTACAGAACACAGACATCGGGAAGTACATTTCTACATCCCCCCCTCCATATTCTGCAGGAGAATAACAGAATTCAGATTAAAGTGGATTGAGAGAATGTACTGGCTTGGTTGTTATGTTTTCTGAAAAGAATTAATTGCTTACTGAATGCTTTCACCCAGTGCCCTGAATTCCTCTTAAAGCAGATTACAACTTTTTTTTTCATGAGTATTTGTGTGTGTGTGTGTGTGTGTGTTTCCTTTTTAACTCTTTCTGTAACCACACACATAATGAATGGATTAGGGGTCCAAGTAACACCTAAAGCCAGTTGTCCAGAAATGAGTGCCCATCCACTTTCCCCCCATGGGGTACAAGTAGGTGGCTCTCCCATGCAATTCTAGAACCCCATCCTGGATACTAGGATTGCTGAAGACACTTCAGACATATCCCTATCAGGTACCCCTTTTTTGGGGGACATCTTGGAAAGCCAAGTAAAATAAAACGTTGCCTGACCAATATATAGACAATACAAACAAATGGCCATTGATCCCACCTATTACTGGCCTTTGCAGCAAGGAGCACTGGAAGGCAATGTATGTCAAATAAAACCAAAGAAATTTCCATGCTTAACTTACCAACCAGCATGCAACCAACCAAATTGACCTGTCTAACAGTATGCTTTAAAAACAGGGGTTTAGTCTTCACACATTTGCAAATACCTATGTCAGCTACAGGCCATCTTAGGCTCTAGTTTGATCTGCAACTGCCATAGTGCTGCACATGGGATCAGTTATAACACCAGCTATTTGATGGTTTGACCTTTGGTTGAGATCACAAGCACAAGCAAATGTGTCAGTTAGCATTGCTGGAATACTGTGAATGTAACTGTTTGTTGAAACCCGCAGAACAATGAGAGAAGAATCTCAGCAACTGTACACCATACTGTGTAATAGGTGATAACAGTGTCAGCCTAACTCCATCCAGGCCATTCCTCAGATATGTTTCATCCCACCCACAGGGTTTAGTCATGGTAACCTCCATGACCAAACCTCCTGGGCAAGGCAAAACTTGTCAGAGAGAGTGGCCTGGATGGAGTAAGGCTGAGGCTGTTATCACTAATTACAAGCTGGACTTGTATAGTGTGCGGTGCCTGAGAGTTTTCTCTCCTTGTTCTACGGATTACATGGTGTCAGGGTAGACTCTAGCCTAAACTGCACACTCAGCAAAATACACCTAATCAGGGGCATAAATGCCTGAGTGGAGACCCTAAAGTCTGTTTTTGGAAACCATTAAATCTATGGGTTTGGTTCCGCTTTAAGAATTCAGGTGCTGAAACTACATATATAAAGTTTTAGTACTATGGAGAGCTCAGGCATACATATTTCCTGGTCTTACTATTTTTTGCTGCTAAATGCATTACTGGAGGTTTAATGGCATTTACATGAGTAGCATGCACATTTGTCACATTTGGTTCATACTTGTGTGAAGAGATGTTTTTGTGTGCCAAAAAAAAACAGAAAACATAAAAACATAAATGTAGGCCAAAATGTATACTGCTACATTTCTTTAATGAAAATAGCCCAAATCAGTGTATATTATATAGTCCGTAAGTTCTAGAGTCCACAAACTATAGTATATATACAGTATATCTGATAATTGATCAATCCTGATGTACTGACGGCCTACCTCATTTCTTGAGGCCCGAAAATGGCAGGACAGTACAAATACTCCCCAAATGTCCCCTTTTTGGGAAGTAGTCAGTCCAAGGTAGTTAGTAAGAGGCATGGCAAGTTTTTTGAAGTTGTAATTTTTTGTCACAATTTTTGGGAAAATGAAGGAAATAAAAAAAAATGTGATCAGGGACACTGACTCGTGACAGTATGTAAAGAGAAAAATATACAGTTTCGCACAAAAGTGAGTACATCCCTCACATTTTTGTAAATATTTTATTAGATCTTTTTATGTGACAACACTGAAGAAATTACACTTTGCTACAATGTAAAGTAGTGAGTGTACAGCTTGTATAACATTAATGTCTAAACCACTGGCTACAAAAGTGAGTACACCTCTAAGTAGGGATGAGCCGAACACCCCCCGGTTCGGTTCGCAGCAGAACATGCGAACAGGCAAAAAATTAGTTCGAACACGCGAGCATTGTTAAAGTCTATGGGACACGAAGGTAAAAAATTTTTAAGTGCTAATTTTAAAGGCTTATATGCAAGTTATTGCTATAAAAGGTGTTTGGGGGCCCGGGTCCTGCCCTATTATGGTCTTGGCCACCATGCTGCAGCTCCGTTTTATCATCTTGGCAATCTTCTTATAGCCTAGGCCAGTAATGGCAAACCTTGGCACCCCGGATGTTTTGAAACTACATTTCCCATGATGCTCAACTACACTGCAGAGTGCATGAGCATCAGTGTAGTCATGTAGTTCCAAAACATCTGGGGTGGCAAGGTTTGCCATCACTGGCCTAGGCCATCTTTATGTAGAGCAACAATTTTTTTTTTTTTAGATCCTCAGAGAGTTCTTTGCCATGAGGTGCCATGTTGAACTTCCAGTGACCAGTATGGGAGAGTGAAAGTGATAGCACCAAATTTACCACACCTGCTCCCCATTCACATCTGAAACCTTGTAACACTAACGGGTGACATGACACTGGGGAGGGAAAATGGTAAATTGGGCCCAATTTGGACATTTTCACTTAGGGGTTTACTCACTTTTGTTGCCAGTGGTTTGTGTGTTGAGTTATTTTGAGGGGACAGCAAATTGACACTGTTATACAAGCTGTATACTCACTACTTTACATTGTAGCAAAGTGTAATTTATTCGTTGTTGTCACATGAAAAGATAGAATAAAATATTTACAAAAATGTGAGGGGTGTACTCACTTTTGTGAGATACTGTATATACCGTATATCTGTCTCTTCCAAAAAGCAAGAAGATGAATGAGAGGTTGCTAAGGACAAGGCCGTGAGTTCTTTTAGGCATTTGCTTGTAAAAGTTTTATTTCAGTGATAACCTCTTGTTGATAGCATTGGTAATATACGGTATATAAACCCTTTATGAAAAACTTTCATGGTTCAGAAGGGGACTAAACCAATGGCGAATGTAAACCTAAACTCTCTCTGTGCAAACAAGGTGAACTGTGAAGGGGCGAAACAAAATGACATGAAAATATTTTTTAAAAGAATTAGACGTCTTCAGCTTCCCACAAGATCTCATTTTGGAGGTTGTTTCTAAGGAATCACAATTTGTCGGGAGGGGGGATGGGGAGGATTTTCACTACCCCTCCCATCTTTTAAAGCACTATCATTTTCCCACCAAGAATTCCTCCAGAGGAAGAAAAGGGAGCCATTAGCATGATAATGGTTCCTCTGCCACAGCGGTAAAGCTTGTCTCCATGGAGACCAGAAGAAGGTGGGAGGGAACTTGATATAAAGGAAATATGGAGGGAGGAGAGGTGAATGGACCCCCACAGGGTATAGGTCCTTTCCCATCATTAGTTCAACTTTACTACTGATACAAGCTTATTTAAAAGGCAGGAATGTGTCATGGTAAACAATAGAAATACTAACAGAAGCTGAAAACTGAGAGATTTCTGCACTTTACTAATATATGCAGTTATTTACCTTGCAAAGAAAGAACCTAGCTGTGCAGTATGAAGAATTGCAAAAATAGTAAAAAATAAATGTTTGAGGAAAAAAACATGCATTTAACCACTTGCCTACTGGGCACTTTCTCCCCCTTCCTGCCCAGGCCAATTTCCAGCTTTCAGTGCTGTCACACTTGCAACACTGTACCCATATAACATTTTTATTATTTTTTTCACACAAATAGAGACTTTTTTTTGGTGGTATTTGATCACCACCAGGTTGTTTATTTTTTCTAAACAAATGAAAAAAAGATCAAAAATGTGGAAAAAATATATATTTTTCATAGTTTGTTATAAAATTTGGCAAACAGGTAATTTTTCTCCTTCCCTGATGTGTGCTGATGAGGCTGCACTGATGGGCACTGATAGGCTGCACTGATGGGCACTGACAGGCTGCACTGATGGGCACTGATGAGGCGGCACTGATGGGCACTGATAGGCTGCACTGATGGGCACTGATGAGGTAGCACTGATGAGGAGGCACTGCTGGACACTGATAGGTGGCACTGATGAGGCGGCACTGATGAGGCGGCACTGGTGGGCACGGATGAGGAGGCACTGATGAGGCTACACTGATAGGTGGTACTGATAGGCACTGATGGGCTCTGATAGGCAGCACTGAAGTACACTGATAGCCAGCACTAAAAGGTGGCACTGATGAGCACTGATAGGTGGCACTGATAGGTGACACTAATGAGGAGGCGCTGATGGGCACTGATTGGCAGATCTGATAGGCACTGATTGACAGCATTGATGAGCACTGATTGGCAGCACTGATGAGCACTGATTGGCAGCACTGGTGGGCAATGTTGGGACTGCACTGATAATCAGGACACTGATAATCAGTCACAAGACGGTTATCGTCTTTCTTCCTCTCTCCTCACGCTGACAGCATGAGGTGAAAAAAGCCAATAACCGGCTTGTGTTGACATCCGTGATCAGCCAATACTGACAGGGAGGTTAAGGTAACTACTCCTGGGACCCAAATGTTTCTACTTTTATATTGAAAAAAAAAACCCACACTGCACAGAATTTGCACAGTTTTCAAACTGCTTATGTTTTACCATGACTATTTGCAAAGTAACATGTAGGCATGTGTAGTCTATTTTCTCCACTGCAGGTGGCACTCATCTGCAGCATCCATGCAGGTGGAGGAGGAAGTCAAGAGGAACCTAATTCCTCTATGATCTCCTCAGGTCACAGGTAGCATCCAAATGGATGCTGGTGCCCCATGTGACTTTGGCAGCCATCTTAGACCAGGCAGAGTCCATTTAAGGCAGAAAAAAACACTCTTGTGCATAAATATGATAGCCAGGCTTAGGTGGGAGTGGTAATCCACTTTGCCAGGATTATTGCTTCAGGCCTTGCTGCCCTCCAGGACTGGGGGTGTCCTTGACCTCTATAAAAAATGGGCATACCAGCCTAGTGCATTATACCACATACATTTATTGAAGATAAAAATGCTAAAGACTATTTACAAGCATGAGATAAAACTACGCTTAAACCAGCCACTCTTCAATAGCTAGAAAATCCTGAAATAAACAGTTTCCAGACCGTAGGGGGATCATGCAGGGGCCCGTGGTGGCTGACGCGTTGCGAAGGATTGTAGGCTCTGAGGAAGAAGGACAATCCTTGGGGCTGCATTCATACTAACCTCCTGCATTCAGTTTATCTAGATGCAGGATAAATTATCTGAAAAGTATAAACAAATGTATGCTTACCAAGTCAAGGTCAACTTTGTTTAAAAGTACATGTGTTTACACACATGCATTTACATGTGCATTTAGACGCATTTCGAGTATCTAATCTGCCCTGAATGCATCAAGTTCTATTTACTCTAAACGCAGCTAAAGTGTGGTGTGATGTAACATCTGCTAAATTAAATTGGAAACTTCTGTGTGAGGCATATTACTACTGGATCCCTCACTGTGGTTGCTCCAACTGTCTTCCACTACCACTACACACCCACCCTTAATTTACCGGGCTGAGCATTGGTAGTTGTCAGGCAACAGGCCCAACCCTGGCAGCATCACACCATTGAATGTTTCATTACTGCTCTTGGAGGGCGTCCAGCCTTACTCTCAGATTGTTCCAGTGGCCTCACACCCCTGACCCTGTCTTGAGTGCTACCCTTCTCTGGCTGCTGCACTCTATTTGAACATCCCAAGCCCAGGGCTATGAGCTTCCTGGCTCAGTAGCTGTGCCTTGTCTAGCCCTATTGTTTATTCTCCTGTTGCTGACCCATTGCCTGGATAACCGATTCCTCTCTGATCACTACCTGCCCAGACTCTTGCTTTGGAAAATTGACTATTTCCTGATTTCCACCTGCCCAGACCCCTGCTTGGATATGGACTCTGCTTCTGCCTGCTGCAAGCCAGACCAGGTCACTGAACCATTGATGTCATGCCAGTGACTATTTCTGGTCACTTCTGCATTCAGTGCCTTGAACATTCCGGCACCTTAAAGCAACCAGACACAGGTGCTGGGGAGCATCCAAGTTCTGCAAATATAGATGCATGTAGGAAGGTGCCAAAAAGTTAAATGTGTTTGCCAAATAAACGTTTAATATGTAGTGTTCTAAGGGTTAACACTGTGCTGTGATGTGACTTCCCTTGCATGTGTCACTCCTGTTTCTGAGGTGATATATGCAGGTGGAGACTGGACCTTGTTGTCTGTTTAGGGATGCAAAGCAATCTGTGAGGACAGTGTGAGGATGTAAACTGGACTGTACAGTGGAGTTCTCCATTAGTGGGACCCTGGTATGGGTTCTGAGGACTGGCATATTTGGATGCAACTAATCCTAAAGAAGATTTGGACAGCATCATAAAGCAGAGCCAAAGCTGGTAAAAGACTTTTAGGCGCTTATTAGAGAGAGAGTGGAAATGTAATTATGATTCTTTGTATTGCACGAAATGTACTCCTAAAAAAGTCTGTGAATATGGTTTTATTCGGTAAGCAAAGTGTGAGTCACCTGGCCTGAATATCTTAGGATAAAGAGGACATGAGTGTGCTTACACAGTTTACTGGAGAACGAAGCATACAATTGCAAGTTAATCCTTCTGATTATGAAGGATTATGAAGTGAAATGTAAAAATACTGGTTAAACCTTGAGGAAATGAAGTGAAGAGTGATAAGAAGGAGGAGCAGCCACATCAGGAGAGGGAACGGTGGTGGTCCATAATGGAGGTTCCATAGGCAAGGGTAGCCTGGCACTTGAAGTAACCTACCAAGCGGCAAGGTCCCTATCTTAGGGCTCACTGTGGAATGGAGCCCTCCTAGGGAGTGGAATTGGAACCATAGTGTACTTGGCCTTGCAAAGTACAGTGGTTTCTCCCTTTGCATTCAGGGCTGAACATGATTAAGGAGCAAAGTATGTTGTGAAAAGCTGGTGGAGGACAACCAGTGCCTAGCACTATTCCCTTGAAAATGTCTCCATAGTCAGTGACAGGACAAGTGTCACTGGCAGGTATACAAGAAGTTAAAACCAGAGGAAGGAAACGATCCCCCACGTTGGGGTTTTTAGGCAGCGTACAATGAAGTGAAGTCAGATTTTGTGAGTAAAAAAGTTGACCATTTTATTGTAATTTAAAAAATGATTAACATCATGGGGTTAGAACATGAGCTCCAAATGGGAACAGTGACAAATAACTATACATTTACATAAAAGCAAATATGGATATACAATGGCAGACTAATATTCACATAACAACAGTAGCAATCTGTCGTAAGTATGGAAAATTGTCCCTGACGCGTTTCAACCCAAAAGGGTCTTCCTCAGAGGGAAAGAAAGTCTGCTAAACAACATGCAGTTCCTTCATACTAATCCTGAAAGTAGAAATTGTAATATTCCCATTGGAGGGTTTATAGCATGGAGAGGGGCGTCGTCCACACCTCTGGGGCACACCGGACAGATTCCACCGTTTCCCACCCGGGCCAAGAGGCGCCGTACGCCTTGCGAGACGTCACACGTTGGAGGCTCCCCTCCTACTGGTTCTGCTGGCCGAGCAAACAGTTTAGAGCAGCTGCAAGAGAGGTAGTGGTTAACCTCAATACGCAGTTATTCCAACCAGGGGGGAGTGACCAAGACATGTGATGATTGAGTGTGTGGAGGGAACAAGAGAAAGGGGGAGACTGGGAACAGGGTAGGGGTGGGAGAGGGAAGGAGAGGAATAACAAGGGGGGGGAAAAGGGAAGGGAGGGAGGGAGGGAAAGAGAAGAGGGAAAGGTGGGGAAAAAAGAGAGATCAGAAAGGAAGAGGGAAAGGGGAAGAAAAGAAGAGGAAGGGAGAAAAGAGGGAGAAGGGGGGGTGGGGAAAAGAGGGGGGGTAAAAAGGGGGGGGAGGGAGGGACAAACAGGGAGAGGAAAGGGAGGAGGGATAGGAGTGTGAGGAGGCAAAGAAAAAATGGAGGGGAAGTGGTTGGGTGTGATGTGAAATTGTGCGGTGAGCATGCTACAAAGTTGAAACAAACAAATCATGATCAAACTAGTGACATTGTGTATATGTGCGTGGGTTGGAGTTATGATCCTACCTGGGTTGTAGAGATCAATCATAAACTGCTGACCATGGGGTTGTAATGCGATGGTCAATACTATATTTTATAAAGAGGACCCTCAATCCCGTATCACTCGTATGGTGATGGTGTAGTGGGACTGCTGGATCACTCGGGTGAAGGGCACCCAATCTGAAAGCAAGAAAGTTAATCATGAGCAGTCAGATCAAACCAAGGGTCTAATAGCCAGGTAGACCGCAAGGTATTCTTGTGGGGACCACCGAGAGATCTGTGGGGTTAGGGTAACGGGTGTAGCCGTCCAATTGTGCCTGTACATACCGCGTATCAATCCCGGTGATGATCTGGTCTTGCAGAGGTAGCTGTACTATAATGGGTACTACTTGGTCCTTTTAAAGGGTAGGGGAGGTGCTAGTGGCCGGAAATAGGTCACCGGAAGTGCTCGGTGAGCTAATAACTCAGTGGGTGGGTGCATCCCCGCGCACATCCGATCCCTCCCCAAGGTGTGGGTGGCCGCCAAACAGGCAGGCCGTGTGTGGCGTCCCCGGCATTCTCGGCGGCCATCTTGTGGCCCGTCGCTGACGTCATCTCCGACGCAAATGGCGTGACGTACGCTCGTCATGCGCACCAGCGGCGTCCCGCGCGTGCACAATGGCGAGTGTCGTCCGGAGATGTGCTGGGAATGCCGCCGACGAGGGTATTCCAACGACCGACCGCACGGGACCAGCCCAGGTGCGTCGATCGTGGAGAAGGAGGAGGCGCTTGTGATGGAATAGGGCGTCACTCCTTACCCTCGTCGGGAAGGCGTTAGGGCGCCCCCCGAAATCCGAGCGGCACGGCGGACTCCGGCAGTCCCCAGCGGTGGACCGACATCGCTCCCATGAGAACATTGATCAACCTGCGGCAAAAAGATGGTATGGAGAGGCTGAGCTGGGGTGAAACTAAGGAAAAAGTGAAAAAATGTGAAAAAATAAAAAAATAAAATATAAATAAAGAAATAAAATGAACAAAATAAAATGGAAAAAAAAAAAAAAAAAATGAGTGATGATGTGAATAGTTGACATAAAAAATGAGAAAGAAAACGCCCCAAGAGTGAAAAAACAAAGAAGAAAGAGTTAAAAGAGATGAACCACAGCATCAGCATCGCCGCAGGGAGACCATTGGATGTGCTCAGTTACAATGATAGATGATGGATAAATCTGACAGGTTCAAGTATGGAAACACAGAATAAAACAAAAATAGTTTCATCAATTATGTTAATCAAGTACATACTTTGATTTGTACAAAAATATATATAGGACACATTTGTTAGATGTATATCGTATATATACACAAGACTCTGGTTGGAAAACGTCACCCTGTCTGTATGTCAATTTGGTATAGTCTCAATTCATGTCCTCGTCTGAGTAGGAGACGGGGTAAAAGTGGCGTATTGTAGATTACAGAGTATGTTCCTGGGGAGGGGGGGGAAAAGGTTGCCGACATTTCTGTTTGCAAAAGGATATGAATATTTTTGATATTTGTTCATATACTATCATGAAGGAAGGGAACAATCGATATATTATCATGGAGAAAGGGGGGGGACAATCAAATGGGGAAGGCGAGACAAGGGCTGCAAAGACGAACAATCCAAAAAACCAAAAAACGAGGGCATAAACAAAGTGGACTGAAATAGACCACGATGTAAAAAAGACTATAATAATGAATAAGTGCCCTTACTGTGTTTTGCCGGAAACAAAACCTTTTAGAAAAGGAGCGAAGGAGATGGATTCATTGAGGCCCGGCGTCCTTGTGGCGCCGAGTCTGTGGATCCATCTCTGTTCGCACTGAAGGAGTACTTTGTTCCAGTCGCCGCCTCGATCGGGTATGTGAATCCGATCGAGAGCGGCGAATGTGACAGTGGGCATAGTGTAGTTATGTGCAGTCACTACATGCCGCCCAAGGGGCAGGTAGTGGTTGCCAATCTGCATGCAGTAAATGTGTTTGGATATACGTTTATGGAGCTCCTGTTTCGTCTTCCCTATATAAAACGCACCACACTCGCACAACATGATATAAACAATCCCTTTAGTTTGACAGTTCGCAAAGTGGGATGGATGGAATGTTGACCTATTGGGAAGAGGGAACGTTTTTTTCACGTTTTACATATTTACATACTGAGCAGTGACTACAGGGGAAAGTACCCAAAATGGAACAATGTTTGAACCTTTTCGTCTCGTTTCTGTATTCACTTTGTACGAGTCGATCACGTAGTGAAGTGGCCCGTCTGAAAGTTATTGCAGGACTGGCAGGAAGGAATTGGCTGCTTTTGGGATCATCTTTTAGAATGGGCCAGTACCGTAGAATAATTTTTCTAATGGTATCGTGCTGTTTGGAAAACCTCATGATGATCCTGGTGGATTCCGCACCAAGATCTTTTTTGATCTTCTTAGGTGCAAGCAAAGTCGGTCGAGACTGCGCAAGGGTACGGTTGTATGCCCTGCGCAGGCATGACCGGCTGTATCCGCGTGCCAGTAAACGAGACTGAAGTAGACTCGCCTCAGTATTAAAAAGTGTATCGTTGGAGCAGTTTCTACGTAGGCGTAAATATTGGCCATATGGAATGGACTGTTTCAGTGTGGGCGGGTGAAAACTCTCCGCGTGAAGGATTGTATTTCCCGCGGTATCCTTTCGATATAGGGTAGTGTACGGGGAACTATCAGAGGAACGACCAATCATAACATCAAGAAAGGTCAGTTGGTTTCGATCATGAATCATGGTGAATTTGAGATTGTACTCATTAGAATTAAGGTGAACAAGGAATTCCAATAATAAATCCTCAGGTCCATCCCAGACGACAAGGACGTCGTCGATGTACCGTAGCCAAACGGTGATGTGGCTAGTGTACATGACGAGGTCCCTGTCATCCAGGAGCGATTGTTCCCACTCCCCCAGGTACAGGTTGGCGTAGGCCGGGGCACAACAAGTGCCCATGGCCACGCCCTGTACCTGGAGGAAGTGGGAATTGTTGAACATAAAGCAGTTGTGGTGTAGTATGTATTCTAGTCCATCAATGATGAATTCATTTAATGAATCCTCATATTTCGGATTCCGTGTTAGGGTTCTCCGTATAGCTGCAACCCCCTTGTGGTGGGGGATCGAGCTATAGAGTGCTTCGACATCAATAGCCACAAGGATAGATTTTGTGGATAAAGTGGTGGTATTGATAGTCTGTAAAAGATGTATAGTGTCCTTCAGAAAGGAAGGCAAGGACGTAACGTACGGTTGGAGGTATGAGTCTATGACTTTACTTAGATTTTCCGAAATGTTGCCTCTACCGGAAACAATAGGGCGTCCGGGGTTTTTTTTCATGCATTTATGTATCTTTGGCAGACTATAGAAGGTTGCCACTTTTGGGTATTTACTTCTGATAAATTCATATATATTCTGACTAATGGCTCCTCTGCCGAATGCTGAGTCAACTAAATCATAGAATTTATTGTGATACGTTTGAATTAGCTTAAGTGGGATTGGTTTGTACCAATCCTTGTTGTCCAAAATTCTTTGGCACATCTCTACATAGTTGGCATTGTCCATGACAACTACGTTGCCCCCCTTGTCTGAGGATTTTATGGTAATGTTTGTATTGAGCTGAAGCGCTTTAAGGGCTTTAGATTCGTTTTTAGTTAGATTATTGGGGTGTGTTTTCTTGTATGAAATCTTAGATATGTCACGGGTGGTCTGTTTGACAAAAGTGTCAATGCTAGAACTCAAGCTTAAAGGGGGGAATTTCGAGGAGGGTTTTTTAAATTTTGCTTCGTGATTTTTAGTGGGTGAATTGGCACTATCCAACAGACTATCTAGGTCTAGTTGGTCTATTAGATCAAGGGTGTTGTTCTCCTGAAATAATAGGGTAAGGTCGCGTAACGCTTTGAACTCCCTCATGGAAAAGGTAGACCAATCAGTGGTGTCGTCAGGGATGTCAGTCTTTTCGTGCAGGCTCTTGAGTAGGAGCCTGCGCGCAAAGAGTTGGAGATCCGTGACGACCTCAAAGAGGTCGAAATTGTTTTGTGGGCAAAAGGTCAGCCCTCGAGTAAGGACAAGGAATTCTGCTTCTGATAGGTGGTACGAAGAAAGATTGATCACGCTGAGTGATTTAGGGGAATCCTTGTGACAAAGGCGTCCAAGTTCCATGTCCCCCTGTTCAATTGGGGTAAGGGGGGTCCCCGTGTGGGGTTTAAAGGGGGTGGACGCATGGCTATAACTTGTTCTGTCATAGGGAGATTACTGTACCTGGGGGAGTGGGAACAATCACTCCTGGATGACAGGGACCTCGTCATGTACACTAGCCACATCACCGTTTGGCTACGGTACATCGACGACGTCCTTGTCGTCTGGGATGGACCTGAGGATTTATTATTGGAATTCCTTGTTCACCTTAATTCTAATGAGTACAATCTCAAATTCACCATGATTCATGATCGAAACCAACTGACCTTTCTTGATGTTATGATTGGTCGTTCCTCTGATAGTTCCCCGTACACTACCCTATATCGAAAGGATACCGCGGGAAATACAATCCTTCACGCGGAGAGTTTTCACCCGCCCACACTGAAACAGTCCATTCCATATGGCCAATATTTACGCCTACGTAGAAACTGCTCCAACGATACACTTTTTAATACTGAGGCGAGTCTACTTCAGTCTCGTTTACTGGCACGCGGATACAGCCGGTCATGCCTGCGCAGGGCATACAACCGTACCCTTGCGCAGTCTCGACCGACTTTGCTTGCACCTAAGAAGATCAAAAAAGATCTTGGTGCGGAATCCACCAGGATCATCATGAGGTTTTCCAAACAGCACGATACCATTAGAAAAATTATTCTACGGTACTGGCCCATTCTAAAAGATGATCCCAAAATCAGCCAATTCCTTCCTGCCAGTCCTGCAATAACTTTCAGACGGGCCACTTCACTACGTGATCGACTCGTACAAAGTGAATACAGAAACGAGACGAAAAGGTTCAAACATTGTTCCATTTTGGGTACTTTCCCCTGTAGTCACTGCTCAGTATGTAAATATGTAAAACGTGAAAAAACGTTCCCTCTTCCCAATGGGTCAACATTCCATCCATCCCACTTTGCGAACTGTCAAACTAAAGGGATTGTTTATCAATGTTCTCATGGGAGCGATGTCGGTCCACCGCTGGGGACTGCCGGAGTCCGCCGTGCCGCTCGGATTTCGGGGGGCGCCCTAACGCCTTCCCGACGAGGGTAAGGAGTGACGCCCTATTCCATCACAAGCGCCTCCTCCTTCTCCAGGATCGACGCACCTGGGCTGGTCCCGTGCGGTCGGTCGTTGGAATACCCTCGTCGGCGGCATTCCCAGCACATCTCCGGACGACACTCGCCATTGCGCACGCGCGGGACGCCGCTGGTGCGCATGACGAGCGTACGTCACGCCATTTGCGTCGGAGATGACGTCACCGACGGGCCACAAGATGGCCGCCGAGAATGCCGGGGACGCCACACGCGGCCTGCCTGTTTGGCGGCCACCCACACCTTGGGGAGGGATCGGATGTGCGCGGGGATGCACCCACCCACTGAGTTATTAGCTCACCGAGCACTTCCGGTGACCTATTTCCGGCCACTAGCACCTCCCCTACCCTCTAAAAGGACCAAGTAGTACCCATTATAGTACAGCTACCTCTGCAGGACCAGATCACCACCGGGATTGATACGCGGTATGTACAGGCACAATTGGACGGCTACACCCGTTACCCTAACCCCACAGATCTCTCGGTGGTCCCCACAAGAATACCTTGCGGTCTACCTGGCTATTAGACCCTTGGTTTGATCTGACTGCTCATGATTAACTTTCTTGCTTTCAGATTGGGTGCCCTTCACCCGAGTGATCCAGCAGTCCCACTACACCATCACCATACGAGTGATACGGGATTGAGGGTCCTCTTTATAAAATATAGTATTGACCATCGCATTACAACCCCATGGTCAGCAGTTTATGATTGATCTCTACAACCCAGGTAGGATCATAACTCCAACCCACGCACATATACACAATGTCACTAGTTTGATCATGATTTGTTTGTTTCAACTTTGTAGCATGCTCACCGCACAATTTCACATCACACCCAACCACTTCCCCTCCATTTTTTCTTTGCCTCCTCACACTCCTATCCCTCCTCCCTTTCCTCTCCCTGTTTGTCCCTCCCTCCCCCCCTTTTTACCCCCCTCTTTTCCCCACCCCCCCTTCTCCCTCTTTTCTCCCTTCCTCTTCTTTTCTTCCCTTTTCCCTCTTCCTTTCTGATCTCTCTTTTTTCCCCACCTTTCCCTCTTCTCTTTCCCTCCCTCCCTCCCTTCCCTTTCCCCCCCCCCCTTGTTATTCCTCTCCTTCCCTCTCCCACCCCTACCCTGTTCCCAGTCTCCCCCTTTCTCTTGTTCCCCTCTTCATCACCCCCTTTCCTCCCCTCATTTCACTCCACGTCATCCCCCATATACCCTTCCCTCCACCTTTCCACTGTTTGATTTTTTTCATACACCACACACACCCATCCCAGCCCCCTCCCCCCCCCACACACTGTGCACCTTCACTTTTTATTCCCTTCCTCTCCTCTTCAGAGGGGAACTTCTATCATTGCACTCGTTTTGGTTTTCGGTTCTTTCATCTGTTGTTTATTTTATTCTAGATCCCCTTGGGCAATTGCACAGTTCCCTCCACACACTCAATCATCACATGTCTTGGTCACTCCCCCCTGGTTGGAATAACTGCGTATTGAGGTTAACCACTACCTCTCTTGCAGCTGCTCTAAACTGCTCTACCCACCAAAAAAACATCAAGTTACAACTTTTATTTATCCTTAGACCCGGTCATTGGAGACACCCGCGCGCTTCTGCGCCCTTCCCAGGTTGTTCCCTCTCCTCTGGTGTTCATGCTCGGCCAGCAGAACCAGTAGGAGGGGAGCCTCCAACGTGTGACGTCTCGCAAGGCGTACGGCGCCTCTTGGCCCGGGTGGGAAACGGTGGAATCTGTCCGGTGTGCCCCAGAGGTGTGGACGACGCCCCTCTCCATGCTATAAACCCTCCAATGGGAATATTACAATTTCTACTTTCAGGATATACACCATTGTGGTAAATATAAATCCTAATATGCATTGTGACATGGAGCTCTGTATACCATATGAGCTCATGCTTACTCTGTAATTGTACTCATCACTAACACTGACATTCCATCCTTTTTTGTTTAGCAGACTTTCTTTCCCTCTGAGGAAGACCCTTTTGGGTTGAAACGCGTCAGGGACAATTTTCCATACTTACGACAGATTGCTACTGTTATGTGAATATTAGTCTGCCATTGTATATCCATGTTTGCTTTTATGTAAATGTATAGTTATTTGTCACTGTTCCCATTTGGAGCTCATGTTCTAACCCAATGATGTTAATCATTTTTTAAATTACAATAAAATGGTCAACTTTTTTACTCACAAAATCTGACTTCGCTTCATTGTACGCTGCCTAAAAACCCCAACGTGGG
This sequence comes from Lithobates sylvaticus, assembly GCA_028564925.1. Taxonomy (NCBI): domain Eukaryota; kingdom Metazoa; phylum Chordata; class Amphibia; order Anura; family Ranidae; genus Lithobates; species Lithobates sylvaticus. The sequence goes on from CM053035.1 coordinate 137,302,391, forward strand.
GGATCGTTTCCTTCCTCTGGTTTTGCCTTTCAGGGGTGAGCAGCACTCTTTTTTGACGTATACACACGATCGGACTTTCCGGCAGACTTGGTCCGGCGGACAATCCGCCGGACTTTGCAGCGGAAGTCCGCCGGACTTTCCAAATGAGCGGATCTGTGCACACACGAAAGGATTTTCCGGCGGACTAGGTCCGTCGGCCAATCCACCAGACTTTGAGCGGAGGTCCGACGGACTTACCCACACACGGACTAAAGTCCGTTAATTTTGAACGTGACTCCAGGTACGACGGGACTAGAGAAGGAAGTCAATCTCGCCGCTTTCATCGGCGAGATTGACACCTTGCGAGCCCCATCGCCTGGTATGGATTTTGAGGGTAACCCCCTATGCCGAAAAAACGGCGTGGGGATCCATACCAGACCCTTATCCGAGCACGCAGCCCGGCCGGTCAGGAAAGGGGGTGGGGACGAGCGAGTGCCCCCCCCCTTCAAAGCCGTACCAGGTCGCATGCCCTCAACATGGGGGGTGGATGCTTTGAGGGAGGGGGCACCCTGCGCCTCCCCACCCCAAAGCACCTTGTACCCATGTTGATGAGGATAAGGGCCTCTTCCTGACAACCCTGGCCATTGGTTGTCAGGGTCTGCGGGCGGGGGGCTTATCGGAATCCGGGAGCCCCCTTTAATAAGGGGCCCCAAGATCCCAGCCCCCCCACACTATGTGAATGAGTATGGGGTACATGGTACCCCTACCCATTCACCTAGGGAAAAAAAATTCAATAAAAAGACATACAAGACAGGTTTTTAAAGTAGTTTATTAGGCAGCTCCGGGGGTCTTCTTCCGACTTCGGGGGTCTCTGCACGCTTTCCGGCCTCTTCTCCCGCTTTCTGGTTCATCTGCCGGGCTCCTCCGCTATCTTCTTCCAGCTCTTTAACTAGCGTTGGCCCAGTCTTCTGGTTCGACGTATCCGCCGTCGTTGTCGCCATTGCCACCGTCTTCTTCTTCTTCCTTCTTCTCTTCTTCCGATGTTGACACAACGCTCTCTCCCGCTGTAATGTGGTGGACATGCTGCATGTCGACTTATATAGGCATAAGGGTCGGGGTCACCAGGTGATGTCACCCGATGACCCCGCTCCTTATGGTGTCACAGTGATATAACGTCACATAACATGCATGCCTTAAGTCTTGGGGGACATTCAATGAATTGCTTTTGACAGGCTGCCGGCATCAGGCTATACTCTGCACCTGTGCTTCCTGGGTACCAAAAAATTCACTTTTTACATAGTATGGGCCAATTCGCCCTGTGTACGTGTCATTAGGTGAAAGACAGCTGCTATAGATGAGGCTGTGCACTAGACTGGCTATTTTTGAAAACAGGATGTGAACAAGTAAACCTTAAACTTTTGTTTTGAAATTTACCACTCCATTACATCAAAAATAAATCACAAGTGTGATATCCTTTTAGTCACAAGACTTTGTTAATTCACTTTGTAAAGTGCATGTTCTCCAAGCTTTGGGAATAAGGTGTTCTCTTCTATAAATCAGTCATGCAAAAGCAAAAAAATACTTTTTTAAATTTCCCTTGCACATGATTGGGCATTCACAGAGAGCTTAACGCGATGTTGCAGAAGTGTCTCGGCTGCCTGGCCTCATTGGCCGAGACAGCAGCGCCGCGGTGCCATTGGCTCCTGCTGCTGTCAAACAAAGTCAGTCAGCCAATGAGGTGAGAAAGGGGGCAGGGTCGGGCCACAACTCCATGTCTGAATGGACAAATGGAGCTGTGGCTCGGTTTGGGTGCCACATAGCAAGCTGCTTGCTGTGGGGGCACTCAACAGGAGGGAGGGGCCAGGAGTGCCGATGAGGGACCTGAGAAGAGGAGGATCTGGGCTGCTCTGTGCAAAACCATTACATAGGGCAGGTAAGTATAATATGTTTGTTATGTTTGTTATTTTTAACAACAAAAAAGACAGGACTTTACAATCACTTTAACCCTGCTGTTCTATTGTGTTCTGACAGGGGGACGACCCCCTCCCACCAGAACATTCTGGTCAGCGATCTCAGCTGAGAGTGCTGATTGGGAGTCGATTGGCAGACCTTTTTGGTCATGCCCCTTCAACAGACCGACTCCAGTACACATGGGACGAATGTCGCCCAACATTCGGCCAGGGTGTACTAGGCTTTAGGTTCATTTAATTTAAAACATTCACATTGCAGGGACCATACATTTTGTTAAGTGAACAAACTCTATTCTTTTAGAAAATCAATCAAGCAAAATTAAAGCTCACCGATCAGACTCAGTTGAGACTATATTGGCAAAAGGAAACTACAAGGGACATGACACTATTAATGTTTGCTTGTTCAAAGTTTCTCGCACTAAATACATATATTACTCAAAAATAAAGCCTCGTACACACAATCAGATTTTTGGACGACCATTTTTTGTTGCATGCTAGTCTCATGTCGAAAGTGGAGAGGTTACTCACCGTACGAAAATTCTCGTACGAAAAAATACAACTTCAGAAGTGACGTATTTTGTTGAATAGTTTTTTATTTATACCTTTGTTTCTGAGCATGCGTAGTCTTGCTCTTACGATTTTTTTTCTGATGAAAACCGCACCAATTAACCGTTTGCCGACCGCCGGCTGTCAATTGATGGCCAGGCGGCGCGGCTCTCGTTCTGGGAGGGCGTCATATGACACCCTCTCCTTCTCGGCCCACCAGGGTACACAGATCCACGGTCCTGTCAGAGGAGAGGAGACCGATGGTGTGTTCCTTGTACAGAGGAACACTGATCGGTCTCCCCTTGTGAATCCCCTCCCCCTACAGTTAGAATCACTCCCTAGGAACATATTAACCCCTCGATCCCCCCCCCCCCCCAGTGTTAACCCCTCCCTGCCAGTCACATTTATACAGTAATGAATGCATTTTTATAGCACGGATCGCTGTATAAATGTGAATGGTCCCAAAAATGTGTCAAAGTGTCCAATATGTCCACCACAATATCGCAGTCACGATAAAAATCGCAGAACGCCGCCATTACTAGTAAAAAAAAATAATTATAAAAATGCTATAAAACTATCCCCTATTTTGTAGTTGCTATAACTTTTGCACAAACCAATCAATATACGCTTATTGCGATTTTTTTTACCAAAAACATGTAGAAGAATACATATCGGTCTAAACTAAGGAAAAAATTTGTTTAAAAAAAGAAATGGATATTTATTATAGCAAAAAGTAAAAAAAATTGCGTTTTTTTTCAAACTTGTCACTCTTCTTTTGTTTATAGCACAAAAAATAAAAACTGCAGAGGTGATCAAATACCACCAAAAGAAAGCTCTATTTGTGGGGACAAAATGATAACAATTTCATCTGGGTACAGTGTTGCAAGACTGCGCAATTGTCATTCAAAGTGTGACAGTACTGAAAGCTGAAAAATGGCTTGGGCAGGAAGGGGGTGAAAATGCCTGGTATTGAGATGGTTAAAGGAAAATCAGATGTTGAGTTCACATCCAACAAAAAATGTATAGTCTGCACAGCTTTTGTAATACGAAAAAGCAAAATTGGCTGTTGAAAGCACCATACTAACAATCCGAAAATCAGCAGATAGTTCGTTGGACGAAATTTTTCTTTCAATTTTCGTATCGTGTGTACGGGCCTTAAGTCAAAAAAGTAATGTGCATTTATTACGACTGAAAAGGCTGCATAAAGCTTTTTTTTTTTCCTAGACAGTGGATTATAGACAGAGACACCGTCATTCTGCCTTTACCACATTCAATTGTGTATTCATACAGAGTACACAACAAGTCATAAGCATGTGGTGCCCCAGAGAGGAGAATTGTTTTCTCGCTGCAGACAATGCGTTTAGCTACTACTATGGTATCACTGTCAGGAAGTTCATTGCTGTCTTCATTCCATGACACTGCATGCCTGATTAAAACAACGCGGTCATTTAACCACTTGGGTCCTGGGACCTTTTTCTCCCATAATTCCCCTGAGTCCCAGAGTGTTTTTCAGTTTTGGTGTATCACTTCCACATTTTTCGGGACAGATAGAGTTTTAATTTGGTAGCAGGTTTTTATACGTATATTTTTATTTCCTGGGTTTTTTAGAAGAAATAGTAAAATGTTAAAAAAAAAAATCATTTTCCTGTTTTTAATATAAACACAGGGGGGGGGGGGGGGGGGTATTTACTAAAGGCAAATCCACTTTGCACTACAAGTGCACTGCAAGTGCGCTTGGAAGTGCAGTCGCTGTAGATCTGAGGGGGACATGCAAGGAAAAAATAAAAAAATAAAAAACATAATTTTTGCTTGCACATGATTGGATAAAAACAGCAGAGCTTCCCCTCATTTCAGAGCTTCCCTCAGATCTACAGCGATCTACAGCGACTGCACTTTCAGTTTTCCCTCTAGTAACTTGTAAAAAGGAAAAAAATTACCTGGACAATATTCACCTATTCTCTAGTGATTAGGTTGACTGATAAACCAAAAGGAATGAAGTCTAGTTCCGGGTCAATGCATGCACTTTCTGGGGACAGTTTTGTACACTGGGAAGAAAACAGACAAGCTACCAAAACAGTAAATAAAGATATCCTACAAGATTACCATATTTATCGGCGTATAACACGCACTTTTCCCCCCTTAAAAACGGGGGAAAGTCGTGGGTGCATGTTATACACCGATCCCCCAAAAAAAAGTGACAAAAAAATCAAACGGCGCCGAAAAATAGCGACCGCCGTCAAAAAAAAACGAGCGCCGCCGAAAAAAAACGAGCGCCGCCGAAAAAGACCGATCTGACTGTTCGGCTCCGCTCGCAGTCCCGCCTCCCTGAAACAGCAGGGAGGCGGAACTGCGAGTGGAGACGGCTCAGGCTTTTCCCGCGGCGCTCGGTCTTTAATGTCCGGCGCCCGCTCGTTCTTCTCCGGCGGGAAATTTAAACATGCCAAGCTGCAAAAGACGCTGACAAGCTGCAAAAGACACTGACAAGCTGCAAATCACACTGGGCAAGGCTGCAAGACACACTGGGCAAGGCTGCAAGACACACTGGGCAAGGCTGCAAATCACACTGGGCAAGGCTGCAAATCACACTGGGCAAGGCTGCAAATCACACTGGGCAAGGCTGCAAATGACGCTGGGCAAGGCTGCAAATGACGCTGGGCAAGGCTGCAAATGACACTGGGCAAGGCTGCAAATGGCGCTGGGCAAGGATGAAAATGGCGCTGGGCAAGGCTGCAAATGGCGCTGGGCAAGCTGAAAATGGCGCTGGGCAAGGCTGAAAATGGCGCTGGGCAAGCTGCAAATGGCGCTGGGCAAGCTGCAAATGGCGCTGGGCAAGCTGCAAATGATGGTGGGCAAGGCTGCAAATGACGCTTAAAAGTAAGTTTTTTTTTTTTCTAAACTTCCCTCCTAAAACTTTTTTTCCTTAAAATGCCCTCCTAAACTTGGGGTGCGTGTTATACGCCGGTGCGTGTTATACGCCGATAAATACGGTAAATGATCTTTGTGTTAGTGAGTGCATTGGCCAAACCTAAGGAATCGTTATCCTGTAGTCCGTGGTCCATCGACCATTCTTACTTAAGACACCTGGCAGTGGGCATTAGTGACCCACCTGCAAAGACAAGGTTGCTCAAAAGGAATGGCTTTATAAGCCTCAAAAGCAGTGTTCAATATTCTAGAGCCTAGAGCCACAATAATGGCACCAAGAGTTTTTGCACACCACCTTCAATGGAAGAGGGTCCAGATAAGAATGAACAACAAGACAGTCACTTTTATATAAAAACAATAGGGGACACATAACCGGACTACACTAAGAGAGCTAACCCTGATTATGACCTAGGCACAAGAAAACAACATTTATGTGCCAGGAGAAAAAAAACAGGTGGTCAATTTTCTCAAATGGGTATGGCTGGACTTAAAAGAATGGTCACTACACATATAGGTGTTCAAACAAAATACCCACAAAATACCCATATGGTGGATCACAATAATAAATCTTCTAGTCACTCCAGGGGATTCTAAATGCCATCAATTTCTAACCCATTATCAATTTTTGGAGGCACAGGAGCTAGATGCTCTGACTCAATAGATGTTCTGAGCAATAAAATCTTTTCTTAGGCTATGCCTTTTCCCTGCAGCAACTGATTTTTATGTTCCTACAAAAGCTAACAGTGGCAGCAATAGCCATTATCCCTCATTAACCTTGGAGGCCTTGGTTTTCCACACTATTAGAGCTACGTGTGGATCACAATCCAGGTAATGAAAATACAATTATTTAAAGTGGAAGTCCGGTCAAAAGCTAACTGAGTGATACCTTTAAAGTGATATTAAAGGTAGACTTATAAAAAGAAAAAACATGTCATACTTACCTGTTCTGTGCAGTGGTTTTGTACAGAACAGCCTCAACCCTCCTCTCCTCGAGTCCCCTGTCGGTGCTACTGGCCCCTTCCTCCTGCCGAGTGCCCGCACAGCAAGCAGCTTGCTATGGGGGCACCTTAGGAAGCCTGCTCTTCTGTCCATTCACACAAGGAGCATGGCTTGGCCCTGCCCTCACTCCTTCCTCATTGGCTTACTGGCTGTGATTGACAGTAGCAGGAACCAATGGCTCATGCTGCTATCTCAGCCAATGAGGAGAAAGAGACCTGGGAGAGTCGCTGTTCTTGTGCACATTGATGGATCGAGATGGGGCTCAGGTAAGTATTAAGGGGGCTGGGAGGGTTGTTGCACACTGAAGTTTTTAACCTTCATGGATAGAATGCATGAAAGTAAAAAACCTTCAGCCTTTACAACCACTTTAAATCTCCTACCCCTATTTTAAGCCCTTGCTAACTACCCTGTAAAGGAAAAATATGTATTCTTACCTAATCTAGGGGTCACATGATCTCCCCAGCAGCCATCTTCAGGGAAGAGGAGAGAGCAGTGACAACGGTTGCAAAGCATGACAGTGACATCACTCATAGACTTACTATGGGGCATCTGTTGTCCGCTGCCCTTACTCTACACTAAAGCCAGTACTCGGACCCGATCACGTGACCGGACCAGAGTACCAGATTAGGTAAGTATACAAATCTTACTTTACGGGGTAGTTAGACTAGGTCTTAGAATGGGGGTGGGAGTAGGGTTAAGCTTAGTTAGCTTTTGACCAGACTTTTACTTTAATTAGTAGTGGAGAAAGAAGAAATTATGTTTTTCCCATACCATACCATAGTCAGTGATGCTGGATCTGCTACTACTTAACACATTTTTCTTGCATTACCTTCCTCTGTGATTTTTAAATCCCATTGTATGTTGACTTGATGCCTCAGAAAAAGAGAAAATTGTATACTTTAATTTCTGCAATTTTCTTCTCTTGTTGCCTATCTTCGTGGCAGCTTAAAATAATTCCCTCCCAATCTCAAAGAATGAAAAAAAGGAAAAAATAATATTTTCATTTTTTTACATACAATTTCAATAAATGGGTTTGTATATTTTTCTACTGTGTATATAGTGAATCCATAGATTTTTTTTGTTTTGTTTCCTCCCCTTAATTTAGAAATGTATCTTGTGGCGGTCACTTAATATATGTTCTGTGTTTTGCTTTACACAAATTTGAAAATACAGTGGAGATTTCAGCCTAGGGAAGCTTGTAGCACTTAAAGCTATTTGATGTTACTGGTGCATTAATAGTTGGAACTTTTATGCCGCGTACATACGACCGGTTTTGCCGTTGGGCTTAAGTCCGAAGGTTTTTTTGACGGAATTCCAACAGAATTCAGCTCAAACTGTCTTGCATACACACGTTCACACCAAATTCCAAAGGTCAATAACGCGGTGACGTACAACTCGTACAACGGCACTATAAAAAGGAAGTTTAATGCGTCGGAATTTTTCCGAGCATGCGTCGGAATTTTGCGCGGCGGTACTGCATACACACGAACGGAATTTCCGATAGAAACTTTTTCCGTCAGAAAAAATGAGAACATGCTCTCAATCTTTTGCTGGCCGAAATTCCACCAGCAAAAGTCTGATGGAGCCTACACACGGTCGCATTTTCATTTAGCACAAAGAGGCACTAGGTGGGCAGTTCTAACCCTTACAAAGCACACTAAATTACTTAGCGCACATGTGCATTTTTGGGTATAGTGCTGTGTATGGTTGCACTGATACAATTTTTTTATCGGCAAGTACGAGTACTGATACTTTTGGTCACGTACATTGCTAATACCGTGTACCAATACCTTAGCAGTGCGATTTGACCCCATACAAAATAATTGGGCTCAAATCGCACTGCAAAGAAACGCATGCATTTTGAACAGGAATAGGTGCAATTCCTGTCCGAATTGCATGTGGTTTCCCCTACCGCTCCTGTGTAAACCCAGAGCGAAGTCACTATGACAGGCCTGGGTTCACACAGGAGCGGTGAGGGAAACCACATGCGATTTGGACAGGAAACGTACTGCATTCCTGTTCAAACCTCATGCAATTCTTTGCCGTGTCATTTGAGCTCATTCATTTTGTACGGGCACAAATTGCACCGCAAAGGTATCGGTTTCAGGTATCGGAACATTTGCAGGAGTACTCCTGCAATTGCTCAGTATCGGCACAGACAAAGGTATCCGCGCAACCCTAATGCTGTGCAACATTTAGACTGAGGCCAACAACTACTGTTCTCCCCAGCGGGTCCCTTGTCGTCAAAACAATCTCTGAGAACACGAGAATCCAGTCTTATGATTTAAATAAGATGTAAAATTAGTCAAAGAGATGCAAAAATATTCATGTCTTTCATTTTTACAAAATTTACAGCAACATTTGTGACAGCTTTCTTTGCTTAAGCTGAGAGAAATGCAAGTGCTCAGTCTTTTCCATTTTTGTGTGTTTTAAACAAAGCTACGTCATTATCTTATTCAGGCTTTGTTAATGATAGGGAAAGTTGGATGTAAAAAACAAAATACAGGCATCTTAAAGGAGAGAAGGCTACACAGTAATTAAAACAAAGAAAGGCGCTCATTATTTTCTCTCTTGTCTCTCTGAGAAAGCTGGTGAAATCGTAAGGCTTCTTGTTGAATTGGGGTCGGGAAAGGGGATAATAAATGAGATTTAGGAACATGTCAAGGCAAGAAAATAAAAAAAAATGAAAAAATGCAGTACATCTCTACAATACATGCATGTTTCCCTCTGTTTTATCCTGTTAAAAAGCCACTGCATGTATAGAAAAATATATGTTAATATGACAGAAATGCACTCAGCTCTGAAGCCCTGTTGTGGGCTGACAACAACAGTGTTTTTGTGGGTTGAGTGTTGTCATCCCTGCACGGTTTCTTTCACTAAACTACTCAACCACTACTACACTCATATCTTTACAACATAAATGCATATCAATCTGAAGTCCAAAATCTAGGAGGCCTCTTTGAGATAACACAAGTAACCAGTTCTCTTCCAACTTCATTGAGTGTCCATGTGTGTTCTTAAACAACCTAAGGCTGAATAATTTTCTCCCTATGTTAAAATCACCATTTAGATATTTGTATATTGTGATTATATCCCCTTGTAAGCGTCTCTTCTCCAGGGAGAATAAATTGAATGTTTATAGTTGTTCCTCATAACCAAGGCCCTCCATCCCCTTAATAGCTTTGTTGCCCAACTCTGGACTCTCTCCAGTTTCGGCACACCCTTCCTGAGAATTGGTGACCAGAACTGGATGGCATACTCAAGATGTTGCCCAACCAGACTTTTGTAAAGCAGTAGAATTATAGTTTTATCTCTTCAGTAGATACCTTTTTTAATGCATGCTAATAGTCTTCTAGCCTTGCTTTGTGCAGCTTGTGATCTACTAGGACTCCCAGATCCTTTTCCCTCCTTGATTCCCCCAGTGGTTCTCTCACTAGTGAGTAACATGTATTCATAGTTTTATCACCCAAGTGCGTTACTTTACATAATATTACACAATAATATACACAATATTAAACCTCATTTGCCATGTAGTTGCCCACTCCTCTATTTTATCGAAGACTTCCTGTAAACTTATATCCTATTGTAAAGTTATTACGCTGCTTAGCTTTGTATCATCAGCAAACACTGAGATTAAACTATTTATACCCATCTCTATATCATTTATGAACAGATAAAAAAGACAGAGCCCTGGGGCACCCCTTGCACAACCCCAGACCATTCTAAATATACACTATTTATCACCCCCCTCTGAACACGTTCCTGTAACCAGTTTTCTATCCAGTTACATACAGTGTCATCAACATCAACTGACCTTTTGAGTTTGTAAATTAAGCGTTTATGGGGTAGTGTATCAAATGCTTTGGCAAAATCTTGATACACCATGTCTACATGCATTCCTTCATCTAGATGACAGCTCACTTCATCAAATTCTTGAATATAGTTCCTTACATACTATGGATGTAAGGCTGATTGGCCTGTAGTTTCCAGGTATATATCTTGGCCCTATTTTTAATATTGGAACCACTTTAGCTTTTGGCTGGTACCATAGGATATCCTTAAAGATTAGGAATAATGGTGTAGCACCCTCTACCTTAGGTAGCACCCTCTACCTTAGGTCAGTGCTAGAGTTAGATTTGTGGCCAGTGGAGGTAAATTTAGGCAGGCATAGCTAAAAGCTAGGCCTGTTTGTGTTGATCTGTGGGGCTGGGAGTGGCTCAGAGTAGGCTGGTAAATCATAGGAGGGGAAGAGAGGTGGAGCTGTCTGGGGTTTTCTAAGGAGCCCTGACCAATCCCCAACCTTGATTGGCAGGAGACAGGCCTCCTTAAATACCTAGGGTCAGCCCAGCTGGGGAGGGGTTGTTTGGTTGGAAGAACTGAAGATGGAGTGTTAGGCTGTCGGGTGCCTTGGAGGGAGCTAAGCAGGAACCCCATACAACTAAAAGGGTGTACTGAGCAGGAGCAGGAGAGGACAGCAGGTTACACTGCCAGGCAAGTGTTCAGAAGAGATCCATCAGGTGTCAGTAAGTGACAGGCACAGTCTGGAGAGCTGGGAGAGGCATGCCAGGAGATGGACGTAGAGCCAGCAGGAGAGACTGTGATACTGGCAGTGAAGTCGGGCGGCTGCAGCCAAGAGGGCTGTCAGAGTTTGAACAGGACTGACTGGGATCAGTAGATCACCTTAGTACATCTGGTACTAAAATACTTTTCTTCTGCTGTTGGTTGCTACACCAAAGGGGCTAGTGGTCCCTGCTAGCAAATGGCAATTTTAAAGGCCTGACTGTGTTAGAGTTGGGTCTACCATGTGCTAGCTGTGCCAGGAACCAAGTATTGTACAGGAGAGAGAGAATCAGTCTAGAAATAAGCATTGTACCGAAGGAGGCTGGAGCTCTAGAAAATGTAAATAGATGTTCCAATTGATTATCTTTTTGATTTCTGCTATTGATTGGGGCATGGTCATTTATTTTACATTTCAACTAGTACTGTAGGTGCCTCGTCCTGCGAAGGCACTGAAGGTAATCTATATACAGGAGATTTAAAATTGAATTTCAACGGAACTTAAGGATCAAGGGCCTGCTCATCTTCCTGCTGCTATTGTGATGTAACGTTCTTCCTGGCCATTTCACACTTAATTTTGATACATTTGCACTTTTGGGAACCTGGTCATTTTTCTGCTGGGGCCATTGCTTACTGGATTTGTGTAGCTGTATGGTAAAATATAGATAAAATGTTACTGGAGAAAAAAACTTTTCTCGTCCTATACATTTTCATGCTGCTGCTATCAATTTGCAAGAATACACTAATATATATTGGAAGCAACGTGAGCCTGAACATTCTCCTACTGGTGCCCTTGCCTTAAGCAGGTGTGTCCCTAGTTTAAATGTATTGCTGTAGCTAGGCTTGAATTGTTATAGTTCTGTTTTTTTCATTATGTATTCCATATGCTCACATTGTTTGCTTCTGCCTGCTATTGGGGAGAGTCCCTGGTCCAATAGAGCAAGAAGATAAGGTACTAATAACTATAAGGTTATGAATATGTATGCCCCCACGGCTAACCACTAGGATGTTTATTGCCAGAGCTGCATATTGAGGGAGAATATAAATATTTAGGATGACCTTTTATAAAGGTCTATTTGTACTTGCCTTTTGGGCTGTTGCCAGGAGAGAATGTTGTGTTGGAGATCTCTGCTTCCAAGGCCTGCTACCTAGGGAGGGTGATACCGAGTGTGGGGCCCAAAGGACTTGCACTGCCTTGCTTAAAGATACATCCACTGACAAGTAAAGAGTTGATACTTTTCACTGAGACTTGCGGTGAACTATAGTATGAGGACATTTAACTGCAACTTGGAGATGGATTTTTACATTACCGCTTCTTTGAAGTCTTCAGGCGGGCGCTTGTATTGATGTATTTGAATTCAGGCTTATGGAGGGAAAATACCTTCTGTGCCGCTCTCGCGCCACTGCCAATATGCTCCAGCAAAAAACTCCAAGTTTCCCGTTATGTGGGCCACGGGCATCAGTCCTTCCAGTCCCGCACATGCCGCCACCTATGCTATTGATCAGTGAGTGTTTAAAAGAAGCCAATTTTTGTTGCCGATCCGCCTTGATTAGCGGCTGTTGCTGTCAGTTTAAGTTCTCCGCTCCGGTAGTTGGAATCACCCTATGAGGGCCCGCTGACCGTACCTACGCCAACGCGTTTCGCAATGCAACGTTGCGTAGCTTCAACTGGGCATGGAGGATCCTCAAAATCGTCTCTCCTTTATTTTACTAGGGCTCTACTCTGAACCTGATGCTGAACCTGATGCTGATAAATATATGACAAAGTTTTTACACAAATTTTCTCACAAATTTTCTCACAAATTTTCTCACAGCAATGGTATTCGTGTTGCCTAAAGCTGATCAACAGTCTTAAGGGTACAGATTGCCACGCTTTCCTTTAAGTTTCCTATTTCTGTATTGACTAAGTTGCATTTTTGTTGATTTTTGGGTATCCTGTATTTTGATCATGTATCATGTATCATTTTCATCAATTATATTTAAGAGGGAAAATCCAAATGTGGTGAAACACCAGGAAATCACAGCCAGCTTCCCACATCCAAGATAGAGGCACAGGGGACCCAAAGACTGGTAAAAAAAACATCCCACGTGCAGTAGCAAAGACATTCTTTCATGTGGGGCAAAGACTCCGTTTGGTTCCCTCCCCCCAACCCAGGAGAGAAATTCTCCATCTGAGGGACAATATAGCTGATTGGCGGGCCAGCGTCCAGTATGGGTGAGTGAATAGGTGAGGACATTTGGTCCTAACGCTGCATGTGTTGCTACACATGCAGCTTAAAGGCCTATACAATCACCACATAGGTGGGGTTTGAATGAGGCAATTTCAAGGCTCACTTCCATAGTGAATTGGGAGAGGGGTGCCAATGAGAAAAAAGATAACCAAGAAGTGGGTTTTCAAGGTCTGCTTCTGTGTGCTGTTCTTTCTTTCTTTCTAATCTAAGGTTTTTTTTGGTTGTTGAATAAAGCAATTTCAAGCCTCACCTCCAGTCAGTGCTATCTTAATAGCATCATGGGCCCCTGGGTAAAGTAATGCACTGGGGCCCTTACCAGGGAGACGGTGACCTGCAGCACACTAAAACTTATAAACAACAAATAAATACAACCAGGGAAGTATTCCAAATTAAATTCACCCCCTGTACACACTCTCCCTCCCTCTCTACACACTACCCCCTGTATACACTGGCCCTCTTTTCTTCACATTCATTTTTTTATGTTTTTCGAGCATCTTTTATTATTTTTTTACATATTTGATTTTTTTTTTTACAATGTTTTAATTATTTTATACATTTCCCTTTTGGGACAGAGAAAGGGACAGGGGCATGGATTCCCAATTCCTTTCTTTGCAGCTTTAGCTGGACTGGAGATGGAGAGGAAGCACTCTGAGGCTTCCTGTTCATTCACAAATTGAAGCATAGTAAGCATAGTTTATTATGTATTCTCTAGGGAATCTGCTTTAAAAAATGTATATAATGTTTGGGGGTTCTTAGTAATCTTCTAACAAAAAACTGATTGTTACAATTTAGTTTTTTTTTTATATGTATGTAAATTTGTGTGAATTTGTGTTTGTAAGTAAATCCATTTTTAGTTCTGATCTCTGAAGTGAGAGTAAGTACAGCGGTGAGTCACTGTTGTCCTAATTTCAGCTTTCTACATTCAAATCAATGTTTTTATTTACCTTCAAATCTCTTTCATACATAATCAATAGGTAGGAATCAAAGCCATTCCTACCAGTGATCCTCAGAGGCTGCTGCTGTGCAAGTTGGCGACAGAGAGATTGGGGCAGCACTCAGGACATTTGCAGGGCATGCTTACCAGTCCTCTACCCATATTTTCTGCTGCCATACCAAAAATAGTCTAGGGAGGAGGTGGCCAGGGGTATAAAATGACAGGAGAAAGATGCAGGTAGGAAGCGGGTAAGCATACCCTACACTCTACCCTAAGCCCCAGTAAGGAAACCCTACACAACCAAGATCTTACAACACTCCTGCATTAACAAGCCGAAAGCTATGTTTGCAGGAATACAGGTGGGCTGCACTGACAGATATGAGGATCTGGTAAGGGAGAGAGAAAGAACACAGCTCACATCTCCTCCCAGCTCTCTCCTCCTCTCCTAGGCACTTCCAGCACTCCTGCTGTCACTACAACTGTCAGCCTGTAACAGAGAGAATTATGCAACTTGCCATGCAGCAACCGCCCCTTGCCCTTTGACAAAAAAACACTGCACCCAGATTTAGATTATATTTATATTATATTTAGATTATTTTGCAACGTTCTCTTTAACACAGTGGACAAATGTGTATGGCATAGGTGTTGGCACAGATGATTTACATATCAAAAGAATAACTTGCTTCTTGCTGCAAAAGGAGTTATGAGCTTGGCAGACCTAGATACCAGCTCATCTGAGATGCCAAGCAAAGCCACTTAAAAATTATTTTTAAGATGCCAGTTAATTGGGACGGTTAAGCAGTGTAAATTAATTCTCTGTTAACGTTATCTTGGGATTTAGCGAAGCAACACTTTTACATTTTCTCATGTTTTCTCTTTTAGTGCTGGAATTGGCATTGGTTTCTATGGAAATAGTGAAACAAATGACGGTGTATATCAAGTGACCTACTCCCTTATGAATGCCAACCACACATTGACCTCCATTGCCTTGCTGGTGAGTACTCTGAATGATCTCCAAATATTGTTTTGTTGATGTAGCTTTCATTGGCTTTAGTGGTTCTGTGCCATTTAAATACACAGAGATATATGATTACCACAACAATTTTACAATTTTACATTGTATTTTTTTATTTTTTTTAAATGTAACTGCCTACTCCCAAACTGTCATTTGAAGTAAAACACATAACCAAGTATTATTCTCCACATTTTTTTTATTGTGCATTAAAAAAAAAAAAAATTAGACATGCTATCTGCCAATAGAACTTAACCAAAAAGTGCATTCTAAGCATCCAAAAATATAGAAAAAATACCAAATCAAATCATTATTCAACCAAAAAAATTACGTCAGAGCAATAACTCCAAGGCCAATAATAAATAACACGTTATCTCCTCCGATTCTGCAAAATGTCTGGTTGACAAACGGCCGCTCAGAAACAAACTGATAAGCGGGAACTGATAAGCGCAAACTGAAAAGTGCGAAATGAAAAGTGTGAAATAAAAAGTGCTAAATAAAAATCGCGAATCAACACTCACCAAACTTCTCCTAACACAGAATTAGCAGAAGGAGCCCAAAGAATGGCACTAAAGAGCTGAAAAAACACATAGTACCTCTAGTATGTCACTACGTTCGTAATTGTTGGCCAACAAAAGTTTGAGCCAACACCCTTCGGACAAAATTCCGCGGTTTTGTTGGCCAACAATCCGATCGTGTGTACGAGGCTTAAGGATTACAAATAGGTAATGTTGATTAAAATGCTCAACAATAACAGTCACAAGCCAAAAACAAATTCTCCAAAAAGTCCTATAATCACAAAATACAATTATTTTCCAAAAACAAGTGTCCTCTTGATTGACCTCTACTCTTAATGTCCCTAAAATGAAAACAGGAGGCTTACCAGAATTTTTTCTTTTTTTTTGTCAATTCTTTATTTATTGAAAGACAAAAGTACAGAGAACATATCACACATTAATTTAATAATGATGGTGCTGCGCTGTTGAATGACTGGTGATATATACTAAATAAAGATCTTCCATTTAAAGTGCAAGTGCAAATGGCATCAATAAAGTGTGTGAATAATCTCACAATTAACTTGTTGCAAACACAATATGAATAAAATTCACAGTAAATAGATGACAAACATAACTGATGTGCAAAAAATAACAGATGAATAGATCCAGTGCAAATTAAATCAAATATCCAATGTGCCACCCTAGGCACAAATAACAATCAAAGAATAGTGGTACATAAGTCAATCAAAGAATGAGTGAGTGATGGTTACTGCTTTAAGGTAACAGCATGAGAACTAAGCCAAATGCTTCTGATGGCCTCTGGGGTTCCTTCTCTGATAGTACTGACTGATGGTTCCTTATGATGAATGGTGCCTCCTCTATAGGCCAATAGGCTGATTGGCCAAGAATAAAAACAGGAAGACATTAGCAAATATTAATTCGCTAATGTCACACAACTGGGTGGGCTCAGGTTGCAGTGCTCTGCACCCCGAGCCCCTCTTTTTTTGAAGCCAATTAGAGCCTCAGGCTCTAATCACATCCAGCGTGTAGATTAGGGGTCCGGACGCATGGATGGGGGGCAGTGCCCGTGCACCCTGCATGAGCCGCTGCCACTGTCTAATGGCTATAGAAGGTTTCATTTTCTAAGTAAAATAAAGCAAAATTCCTCAACTTCATAACAATTGCCAAACAGTGATAAAACATAGCAGTGGCAAAACATAGCATCAAAAACCCCACATTCCAGAGATGAGGCAATTGTTATGAAAAAAATAAAAATTACAGAGCCATACTCCAGAGACAATAAGCAGACATTTAGCATAGTGGCTGAAGAGTTATGTATGTATGACATGGCAGGTTTAAACATCTAAAATAACAATTACATTGAATTACGCCAGAGACAAGAGTAAAAAATATTCCAAAAGAAAAGGGGAGCGCTTCTAAGAGTAGCCATTTCATCAGACGAAATGATGAGTAGATATATTCTTCTCAACTGATGTACAAGTATAGGGCACCTATATTAAGAGATGTTACTTTGCACCCAGTTTGCCTTTGTATATAATCTTCTTCCTCTGTCTCCAGGCAGATTCCAGAGACACTCTGCACATCATGTAAGCCTTTTTAGTAGGCTGAATTTGAAGAGGTAGAGGCAATACATTTTTTTTATCCAGAAATAAAAATTACAGTGGATTACAGGCATACCCCACTTTTAAGAACACAATGGGGTTTATTTAGTAAGCTGGAAAGTGCAAAATCAGGCTCGCTTCTGCATAGAAACCAATGAGTTTCCAGGTTTTATTACCAAAGCTTAATTGAACAAGCTGGGGTTAGAAGTTCATTGGTTTCTATGCAGAAGTGAGCCTGATTTTGCACTTTTCAGCTTTAGTAAAAAAAAAACATTGTGTACTTAAAAGTGGGGTATGCCTGTATATCAGAAACAAGAGCCAGAAATATTACACAGACACTCTGCACATCATGTAAGTGGTTTTAGTAGGTCAAATTTGAAGAGGGAAAGATGAGGCACTTTTTATCCTGAAATAAAAACAACTGGATGATGTCAGAAAAAAGAGCCAACAATATTAAACAGCCATGCTGCACATCATGTAAGCCTTTTTAGTAGGTTACATTTGAAGGGATAGAGCTGTGTGTTTTGTCAGAGACATGAGCCCGAAATTTTGTACAGTCAGCACTAATTCAGTAGTTGGAGTAGAACACATTTTGAAAGGGACACAGCATGCAGTTTATCATACTACATAACCACATCTATGTATAAGCAACAGGAAAAGTGAGGAAAAGCTGTTCATACTACGTACACAGCATTTCTGCTGTTGTAGAAGGCCACATTTTAAGCTTAACACAAATTATGCAGCTGTTGAGACCAAATATATTCATTAAAGAGCATTTTAAACAATTTAAAGGAACAAATATTGTTTGCACTGTTTAGATATTATTTATAACATTTCTTTTAGGCAATATTGTCAAAACAACATCCAAATTTAGAATCGGAGCAGCAATTTTTTATTTTTTTTAATTACATTAGGATTAATATGCTGCCCACAGCATAATGTAATATTTCCACAATTTATTTCAAACGTCATTGGCCACATCCACATTTATCTTGTAAGGGCCTGAAAAGGAAAAAAAAATAAAACATTCAGATTCCAATAGAAGGAAGATCACACACACAACATACATAATACTTCCACAATTTATTTTTTTTTTAAAAAGACCCAATGAGTCAAAACCCCACATTTAAGTGTATACAGTAGATTTCTCACAAAAAGAAAATCAGGATTATAATAAAAATCCAATATCTCTATAGACAGTATGTTAGGCTGCATTTTGAACAGGAAAGACCTCAGTCAGTTTTTAACTAAAAAATCCTTTGTGGTGTGTTTATTTTCCTAGGAAAAAAAGACAGAAAAATATTGTATTACTTTCCAAAAAATAATTAAAAAAAATCAATCATCCACATTTTTCCCAGACAGCTTATAATTATTTCACCAAACACAGGTCTACAAAACATTTTACAGACTCTATGCACACTATGCAAGCACTTTTATCAACCAACAGCTTATTGTGGAGAGATAAGAAAGATTTTAATTAAAAAACAAAATCACTCTTGGACTACTTTTTTTATAAGAGACAATAGCCACAAATATCCTGGACTAACAGAGCACTGGAATAGACTTAAAATGGAAGACAGAGAGCCTACAGTAAACACTATAAATTTTATAACTGAAAAGAAGTTGCATAAGCATTATGTGTGGCACCTGGATAGTGCCAGAGCAGCATAATACACCACAAACATTGAGGTGCAACACAGGAATGACTCTGTAGGAAAAAAATCCCAAATTTGGTAGTTGTGGAGCATCTCTGAAAACATTAGGTGTGGCACCCTGACAGTTCCAGTGAACTATGTTAGAGCTGTAGAGGCAGCACAAGATGGTATTTCTGGCAGGCATGCAGCAGGGGCAGGAAATGGTAATAATGACAGGCCTGCAGTCGTAACAATAAATGGTAATGGTGACAGGAGTTGGTAATGGTGGCAGATCAGCAGCTATGGTAGCAAATGGTAGTGCTGTATGGTACAATAATGTTTTTTGGTGCCAGGTACTCATTTCTGATCCAGGATTGGTTCATTTTTTTAAAAGTGAGTCAGTCAACTGTGTCTAGGGAGAGGCAGAGGCCTTTTCTGTCACAAAACTACCAGCTGCACTAAATGCTTGTCCTGAGATCAGACTGGCCACAGGTCAACCCAGAAGCTCAACACACTGGGCAAGCAGTAGTCAAGTGGGTCGTCTGTTGTAAGGATGTCCACATCTGCCCTTGATCCTATATAATCATTGACCTACCTGTGACTGTTGCCACCATCATTAAGAAAAACCCAAGCCTCGCTTAGAAAGCCACCACCATCACCACTGCTCCTCCTTTCACATCCAGGAGTATCCACATTGGCTATGAAACGGGATCCTTCCGCTCTCTGGAAAAGACATTATGAGGCTCCTTGGCAGCGCTTTTTGCAGGTGGTGCATTTTTAGCTCCCACTGTGGTGGCAGGATGAGCATGTAATGTGGATCCAGAAGAAATGCCCACCAGTAACTGTCCATTTCTCTGATGGTCCATTTGCAGACACTGCAGCAGGAATCAGCTCAATAGCCACAAATTTCCAGAGGCAGAAAAAACAGTTTTCAATGTTGCTGAGGACAATGTTGTCCTCAACCATTTCAATCCACTCATGTACATCTCCTAGTGTTTGGGAGGGGTGGAATGTATCCCTGACCTTTAAGATGAAGGGGGTATAGGTGACTGACAGAGCTGCTATCATCACCAAGTTTCTTGACACAGGGCAGCATTAACAGCTCCAATGGAGTGCCCCATTCTGCACCCTTCCCAGCTGACAGCAAATGTATTCAGTAGGCAATGAAGGATATAGAACATCCTCTGTGGTCATGTGTAACTGTGTGACCCAGTGGCAGGAACTCATTACCTTTCATATGCTGGTTAAGAGCATCAATGGTCTTCTGGGCAAACAAGTGGCAGCTGAGTACCTGCCATTGTGTTACAGCCATACCACAAATTCATGGCATGGAGCAGACTCCACTAGGTGAAACAGAAGTAGCTGTAAAGCCTGTGATTTTGCCAAGCTAGTATTGAGATGACTGGGTAAATATTTTATTTTACACTCCAGAAGCTGCTCTGTTTGGTAGAAGGGAAAAGGGAAATGCTTGCTGAGTAGCTATTATCCTTTGCTAATTCTGATAGAGACAAACCATCGCCTCTTATTATTACCTTTTCGAAGATCAATAACTACTAATGGATACACATTTTGGCTTGTTGGGTAAAATAAATATCTTAGGTGGTCTTATCTTCAGTATTGGGTATGGGCCTCCTTAGACTGCAGTTTAAATAATCCCAGCCAAGATTTGGCAGAACTTTCATACTTGAGAGCCAGGAATGACTTCAAAGCTGGATTTATTTTGATCCCTTAATTCTTTAACATCGAAGATCCAAAGGTAGCTCTGTTCCTGCAAGTGATTTACACTCTTTTTAATTAATTGCTACTCTTGTTAAGGTCTTAACTGAGGTAGTTGGATAGTAATCATGCACAGCAACAAGAAAACCTACTTCACGCTACTTGTGAAGAAGTTTGAGTTAAAGAAAAGCTTGATTGAAAAAAATTATGAATATATGTAAACTATTGAAAGCTGATTTTTTTTTTTCTGAACTTTAAGTTTTGTTAAGTTTTTAGACTATAGAAACAAAAATGTAATGTACTGTATCAGGTTCAGTCAAGTTCACATTTACATGCCTGAAGATGCGGTGAATAGGGATGAGTGAATCTATCCTGGTTTGGTTTAATCCAGGTTCGGTGAATCGAATGGGAAGTCTGCGAATCCCAAACCTAGCGCTGAACCCCCACTGAAGACTATTCTCAAGGCTAATGGGCAAGCTATTGTTGAAAGAAGGGTATGGACACTGGCATTAGGGACATGTACCAATGCAAACAAATTAAAAAAAAAATACTGCTCAGTGGATAGTGATTCAAAGGACAACATTGAAAATATTCAAATCCTGTAAATAACATGCCATTTCCTGTCCCATTGATCTCAGGATAAATTAGAGGGTATAGGTGTTACCAGGAAACTTGCTGTATTTAAAAATGATGTGTTGCTGTCTCTGTCCCATCAGTGGACAGTAGCCCCAATATATCACCAGAGATGAGAGCCCACTAACAGGCAGAACAAATCATAGACCTGTGTAAGTCTTCAGAGTGATGGGAACGAACAGTAATACTTATAACCTACAGTAGGCAGTTGTATGTAAAGTAGACCACAATATATGGGGTCAGGGGTATGCAATAAACATCAAAGAGTGCAGTGATCAAAGCGAGTATGCAAAGAGCAGTGCAGCATACAGAGTGCAGCAGAGGTCAGGACTATGTAGTGTACAGTAGAGCATACACAGTGCGGTGGTCAGTAGTGCGTAGTGTACAGAACAGCACACAGAGTACAGCAGTCAGGAGTTTAACCACTTAAGGACCAGCCGCTGCAGTTGTACTGCAGAAGGTTGGCTCCCCTGGGCGAATCACCATCACGGTACATCGGTGGCTTTAAGACCTCTAGAGGGCATGACGCCGGAGCCGATGCACATGGCCAGTGGGCGCGATGCCCGCCGGCCACCCACAATCACTTCTGACAGAGACAGAATGGGAATCTGTTAATGTAAATAGACAGATCTCCATTCTGTCAGGGGAGGAAAGACAGATCTGCTGTTCCTACTGATTAGGAACAGCGATCGGTCTCCTCCTTCAGGCAGTCCCATCCCCCCACAGTTAGAAACACTCCCTAGGTAACACATTTAACCCTTGATCGCCCCCTAGTGTTAACCCCCTTACCTGCCAGTGACATTTATACAGTAATCAGTGGCTATTTTTAGCTCTGAACCATGTATAAATGTCAATGGTCCCAAAAAAGTGTCAAGAGTAAAAAGTAAAAAATATTGTTTTTTTTTTCAAAATTGTCAGTCTTTTTTTGTTTATAGCGCAAACAATAAAAAACGCAGAGGTGATCAAATACCACCAAAAGAAAGCTCTAATTGTGGGAAAAAAATATATCAATTTTATTTGGGTACATCGTCGCACGACTGCGCAATATTCAGTTAAAGCGACGCAGTGCAGTATCAAAAAAATGGCCTGGTCATTAAGGGGGCAAATCTTTCCGGTTCTACCAATGTTCACCAAAAAAACTGTGTTCAAAAGTATTTCACAGTGATAGGGTTCATAATATCTTATATATAAATAAATTACATATACAGTACCTGAAGAGCCTTTGATTATAGGAGGTCTATAAGCACATGGTATGTATATGGATTACATGCATCCATGGGCAAGACCAGCATAACTGAAGCTTGATGGATACACAGGGTTAAACCACATGCCACATGAGGACTGGTAAAAGCTCAGGGAAAAAGAAAAACTACAATCAAAATGAAATGCTCTGCTATCACTAGTCATGGCTATTTGCAGGGGGGAGGTTGAGGTAGTACTCCTGACACTAGTGTACTTCCTACCCCGCAGGAGTTGCAGATGAAAGGGATCCCCCACTCCTGCACAGTCAGGCACACCGAATCTTCACAAGCACCACAAGTCAGAGAACAGTCTGTGGCTTTGTTTTGTTTTTATTAGAGGGTTATTAACTTGGATAGGGATGGGAAGTTATGGGATGCCCACTTGACTTTACCAACTTCAGGGACAACTTTCTATATACACACCTATATACAGTCACTTCTCCACTTCCCTGCAGCATAAACACTTGCTTGCTCATGCTGAATCACTCTTGAAATGATCTGACAGGTTTCCAGTCAGATTTAGCAACAGCCCATTACAGACAGGAATCTCGCAGCCCCTTTAATTGTAGCTTAGATATATTGAAACAGCATGTAACCTTTCCTCTGTGGACACTGATCCCAGCACCACCTTTTCAGGCACCGCCAACCCACCTGGCTGCATCTTCCCCTTTAACCAGCCCTTCTGGCTGCCTCTCTTCACCAGCCCACCCAGCTGACGCTTCACCAGCCCACCTGGCTAACTCTTTACCAGCCCACCCGGCTGACTCTCAGGAGATCTCTAAGGGAAAGGACTGAAGACTTAAGCACACCACTGTCTTCAAAGGAGACTGGCTACATGAATCAGTCTCTCCCCTTTGTTAGTTCCCAACAGTGTTGCATTACTCCCTCTGTCCTCTCTTGCTCATGTGCCTCCAGGGAGACTTTCTCCTCTGTGTTATAGCAGGATCCTTCCTGCACCCGGTCTAGGGGCACCCCTGATGGCCACTGACAGCCTCCTCAACACTGTATCTCCATCTTCCACCTGATTGCGCTTGCTGGCATGGCCCATGTCTATTTATGGAGTTATAGCAGCCCCCTGTGGGCCCACTGCTGGGGATTGGCTAAGGCTCCATAAATATTCAAGGCAGCTCCTTCTAGCCCCCACCCTCTAGCTCTAGAAGATTCTCCAGCCTTCTAGACTGGGGGGGGGGGCACCAGAGAGCTGCCAGGATGAGTCACCCGGCACTGAACTTTAATGAACCCTAACCCAGATTCCATGGCTCAGGCTTAGCCCTGAGCCAAACTACATTTTACCTATACTAACTTCTAGCATACACTAGAGGGTGCTACACTAGTGTCTGCTGTCTGCAACACTATAGATTGTCAGTGTTTTTCTTTTATAGTTGTGTGAAAATATATCACTGTAGGAAAATATATCTCTTTTTTTAAATGCCAAAGTGCCTATAAAAACGCTCACAATAATTGTCTTAAAGATAAAATATAAAATAAAGGCTGCAGTGTATTTAGCCAGGGGTGTGATTCTAGGACTGTGAAACACTCTGTCTATGCACAGCATGATGACATCTTCGGGTAACTCCCCCTTAGGTGTTGCGTCCTTACAGGACTTCATCAGAGAGTGGGCCAGGAGTATGTCACATACAGGTGTGTGTGTGTGTATGTATATCGGCAGTGGTCAGGTGTATGTAATATACAACCCGTTATGATGGTGTGTGTGATACTTCACTACTGAGCAGGAAACATAGCATGTGCTGTCATGTGGCTGCCCAATGTAGATATAGAAATACAAACAATAAATAGAAGCAATAAAAAAAAAAACATTTACAAATACATTAATAGCAAAATATATAAACCTTTTTAAACTGACAGATTACTAAGGATTCCTAGTAAATCACAAGCAAGTTCCACAATGCTTGCAATACACAACAGACTTAGTGCTTCTGTAGAGCGTTTTTGGTAATCCCAATATGTTCCTCCAGATGTGTACTATCTATAGCTCTTTAATCCAGTGATTCTGCTTTCAGCCACCCCTTGATTGTTACATTAACATTCTGTATGTTGTCCACAAACTTGTTAAACCTGGGGCCTTTACCCCCTGAAACAAATGCTGCAAGTAACCTCCTCTGCTGCACAGCTCCTGCATCCTCCATTTTCCTAAGGGGCTGCCTGTCACTGTGCATTAAAACACTAAACCATTCATGCAGAAAACTCTGTTAGTTTATTCTGTATCAGGAGCCCCTGGCAAAAGAAATGCTCTGCTATCACTAGTCATGGCTATTTGCGGGGGGGGGGGGGGAGGTTGAGGTTGCTCTCTGTACTACTGACACTAGTTTCCTGCTGTTAGCAACACTACTATAGATTGTCATTGTTTTTTCTTGTAGAGTTGTGAGCAAAATATATCACTGTAGGAAAATATTTCAGCTGTTTAAGGATAAAGTTCATTAGCAAAACTTCTCCAGAGGGGAGCCATGTTACCTCCTTCCTGGTTACACAGTATGCAGAATAAACAGCAGACTTTAGGGATTTCAATTTTGAAAATGGTAATGCTTAAATCCTAACTCTCCTTTGTTCCCTCTGCTTCAATACACCACCTCTGGCCCTTTTAAAAAAAAAACATTACACTTAACTCTTTGTCCAGATGTCTTTGGTACCGTTCAGTGATGTTACAGGTCTTCTTCAACCTCTCCTTCCTCCAGCGGTGGGAAGATCCTAAATTCTACAGAGAGTAAAGCCATGTAATGACATGGTGTAGTTGTTTGCTTTTGTTGAAGGGCCATCACTTAGTTAGTACACTGACCTCCCAGTTTGCTTTCGTTCAGCCGGTCGGGTTGAAAAAAAAAAAATGAATGTGTGTACCAGGCACATCATACTCTCTCCAGAGAATGTGCAATATTTGTGGCTATTGTCTCTGAAAAAATAGACTATAATTTGTATTTCATGATAAAACTGCCCTGAGTCTCCCTCTAAAATTGCAGCCTAATCAAGCTGCTCCCATACTCTCCAGTGAATGTACAATATTTGCGTCTTTTGTCTCTGAAATAATACACTCAAATTTTTATTCCAAGACAAAACCTGACTTGTCTCCTTCAATTTTCTAAAAATAAAATATAAAATAGATCTGCGCTAGTATTAAATTAAAATGCAGATGTAAAAGGTAATCAAAGAGCAATTATGAGAGCAGAATACAGAAAGACCGATATAAATTCTATTAACCATAATTGTATAATAGTTGCAGTGCTTCTGTGTAATAAATAATCTGACTTCCACCAACTGTGACAAAATATGCCATTAAACTACACTGTGTGGTGGGATGACATCAGCACCCAAAGCTCTTTCCTATGAATCCTTCGGATTTTAAGAGGAACCCCACAGCAATTTTTTTTTAAAATGCGTGGGTACAATGTACCCCTACCCATTCACATAAGGGGGCCCGGGATCTGGGGCCCCCCTTGTTAAAGGGGGCTTCCGGATTGCAATAAGCCCCCTGCCCGCAGACCCCCACAACCACCGGGCAAGGGTTGTGGGGATGAGGCCCTTGTCCCCATCAACATGGGGACAGGGTGCTTTGGGGGTGACCCCAAAGCACCCTCCCCATATTGAGGGCATGTGGCCTGGTACAGTTCAGGAGGGGGGGTGCTCTTGTCCCCCCTGCTCAGATAAGGGTCTGGTATAGATTTTGGGTAATTTTTTTTGCAATTTTGGCATGGGATTCCCCTAAAATCCATACCAGATCTTAAGGGTCTGGTATGGATTTTGGGGGAAACGCCCACGCCATTTTTTTTTATTTTGGAAATGAATATCCATACCAGACCCGAATGTCCTGGTATGGACCACTGTTTTTTTCAATAATTTTTTATGTATATTGCCAGGATCCGGCAATACATTACAGCCACAAGCAATTTTAAATTAAATTTTTTCCTTTAGAAATGTAATTTTGCTGCGGTACTGTTATAAACATAGGAAAGATGTGCTACTTTACAGGCAGACTAAGGGGACCCCTAGGCACGATATTTAAAGGAATATTTCATTTTTATTGTATCACTTTAAAATCCCTGCTCCTGAAAAAACGGCCGTTTTTAAAACTTTTTTTTGCATTGATACATGTCCCCTGGGGCAGTACCCGGGTCCCCATAACATTTTTATGGTAATACTTTGCATATAAGCCTTTAAAATTAGCACTTTTGATTTTTCATGTTCTTGTCCCATGGACTTTATCAGTGTTCACGTATTAGCACAAATTGTTAGTTTTTTTGCATGTTCGGTGCGAACCGAACTGGGGGGGGGGGGG
The DNA here is from genome assembly GCA_028564925.1 of Lithobates sylvaticus. Classification (NCBI taxonomy): domain Eukaryota; kingdom Metazoa; phylum Chordata; class Amphibia; order Anura; family Ranidae; genus Lithobates; species Lithobates sylvaticus. The sequence continues at coordinate 137,329,169 of CM053035.1, forward strand.
TGTTTGGCTCATCCCTACTCCTGAAGCTGAACCTGAAGTGCATGTGTGGTGCTGCCAACATATTGCAGACAACTGGAGCAAGTAAATTACACCATAGCAACTGTGTGTAATAAAAATGAAGTATTTAATATATATTTCGGTCTAATATCTCTTAATAAATTAAAGAGGAGTTCCCCCCAGCAAAAAACTAAAAGTCAGAAGCTACACATACTATAGCTGCTAAATTTTAATATTAGGACACTTACCTTTCCTGGAACTCAGCGATGTTGGCACCCCAGCCGATGTTTGCATCGGCTCTCGGGTGCTGCCACTGCCATTCGTAGTAATGGAACCTCACAGCTGGTTCCCTACTGCACATGTGCGAAGCGCACTGTGCTTTCTGAATAGCATGGCGACGGGGGAAGGAGGAGGGCCGAACTTCTGAGTGATCTTGCCCGGCGAGATCTCTCAGAAGTGGGGATGAGTACCTGTCAAAAACAGGTACCCGATCCTCCCCCAAAAGGTGGAAAATGTGGCACCAGAGGGGGAGGCTGATATGCTGAGCTTCCACTTTTGAGTGGAACTCCGCTTTAAGTTATTTCATGAATAACTTTAAAGGGTGCACTCAATAAGAGAAGTATGTGATCTATGTACCTCTTCCAAAGAACCAATTTTATTATTGAGTTGCCATACATAATGTCATTCTCCCACCTAGCCATGCAAAGATTGGTCATAACTGAGAATACTTGGCTCCTATTGCCACACCACTCACTACCTTGAAGGTCTCATCTCAAACTAGTTGTGATGCATGGCAAATTCAAGGATCTACAAAATAATTAGCTTTTTTACTCTTTTGATAGAGAAAAGATGAAACATCAGCAGTTACAAAGATATAATCCTCTTTATAGTGTACCCCTTTCAACACATTGATAGTAGACCCTTATGCTGTCTGGTAGAAACATGCTTATCTATGTATTAAATATAATCATTAAAATATGGTACAATGAATAGTGAAAACCATCGAATTATTACTTAAAGTGATTTTCAGTTATAACTGGATACATGCAATAAATGAGTTTCCCTTTGGTTCATGAGATGAGTATTCATTTTTCCACAATACGAGTGGTGCTTCTTCAATGTCTTTCAATGTTAATCTTTGGTCCCACAGATCTCAGACACAGTGCAGCTTCTTAGCTCTGTAGTGAAGAGTGACCTGACTCAGCTGGAGGAGATCTTTTCAAAGCGCACAGATTTCCTAGTCATTGTTCGGAACACCAGGAGGGAAGTCGAATCAGTGGCCCAGAATTTGGCAGAGCTGTCTTTCTGGAAGGATGTTGAGCTAAATCTAAACATGATGGCAGAGCAAATTAATTTCATTGAGGATTATAGGTGAGATTTTTTTTCAAAATTTTCAATGTAGAGCAAGTCAACCAAGTTATGTTAAGTTGTACATCTGACCTAGACACATCATTCCTTATCTCCTTGAAAAAGGATAAGCACACTTTTGTAATTAAATTAAACATTTTAATTTGTGCTGCTCTTTTCCTGCTGGTTATGTCAAAATACTAATTGCCATAAGAATACGATAAGGATTCTGCAAGGATAAAGGGCAAATTTAATTTTCAGTTTAAATTTACTAAATACATTCAATGTGCAACAAAACAAAAGGTGTGTAGTCATAAAGTTTGGTTTCCTAATAAAGCAGCCACAGCCTATGGTGAAAGTCGGTCTCCTGCCAGCATGTTGCAGAAAAGGACCCTTGCTCTCTTAATCGGAAACAGTGGTCAATCTCTAGAGGTCAGACATGCCCCCTGTTGAGTCACACAAATAGCTCTGTAATTAGCAAAGCTTACCATCCCGGTTTATTGGGGAGCTTTACCTCACTAGGAGTCACTAGGGGCTTGCCAGACCTTTTCAGAAAGATCACTTATTGATATCTACAGCATGCTGTCAGGGGGCATATTTTTCTAGACAGACTGTGGCTTCTTTCTAAGGAAAGCAGGCTGTAAAACTTTGCCCACCTTTGTTTAAGGATTCATTTTAGGAGTAAAGTAAAACGTGAGGTTATGTTTATGAGTTAAAGTGGAAGTAAACCCTCCTATCATTTTCAGCCAAGGAAGCTGCCACCTTGGCTTCTGTTTAACTGCAATAATGCTGCACATGTGATCAGTTATGACACCAGCCATTGGATGGTTTGACAGTTTGGTTGAGAGCACAAACAATGTGATGGTTATATTCCTGGCACGTGCTGTAAATGTAACTGTTTTTTGAAACTGGTAAATTGATGTGTTTACTTCCACATTAAGGCCCAACTCCAGCCAAAACTTTTTTTTAGTTTTGCATTCATCGTGGAAGGGTTAGAACCTTTGTCAGCCCTCTAACAAAGACACAGACAGAAATAAATGTATTGCCAAGTACAAGGAAGAATATTTAGAACCTATATCAGGATTTTATTGCTTGTTGGGCAGACATTCTCTCTTATCTTGTCCAGGTCTAAATTGTCTGATGGAACAGGAGGTGGGGAGATATATTTGAAGAGGTTGCTATCCTTCCCCGACTTTATACATGACAAAAAAAGTCTGAAATTGGGCTTTAAATTAAGCAGTCAAAGATTAAAGTGTATCTAAACCCAGTAACAAGAATGTAATACAAATGCAATTGTATCCAAAGGGCTGCACCCTCAAAAACAGCATTAACTTTATTGATAATCTTTAAAATGCCATACACAGCAGCAGTAGACGCCGTGCTAGCAAGAAAGCACATTCAACGCATTTCGTGCTGCTAGCGCTTATTCATGACTTACAGAACACAGGAGAAACCACTGTTTAAGAAGAGATACCATGTTACTGGATCTGTTGACTCTTTTTGTCACATTCATATTTAACTTGTTTTAGGTTATGTTCAAGTTTTATTTGTACATATGTAGTTTGCATACAAATTATGCAAAGGAGGTGGAGTCAGAAGGAATCAGTCACAGCTGCTGGCTAATGACTGTGCTGAGGATTCAGCTTTTTATAGAGTGGTCTCTCCTGTGTTCTGTAAGTTGTAAATAACTGCTAACAGTGTGAAATGTGTTTACTGTGTTTCCTTGCTTCTATGGTGTCTACTGTTGCTGTATCTGGCATTTTAAAGATTATCAATAAAGTGGATTCAGTTTTCAAGTGTTCAGCCCTTTGGATCCTATTGCATTTGTTCCACATGGCTAGATGAGCTGTGCATGCACTAGAATACACTGAAGGTGGAAGGGACTGTCTGGCAGACCCACCTGGAGCAGCAGCATAGACATTGAGTAAGTAAAAACATAATGTATATTGCAGCTTACCAGTGGCGGCTGCATTTGTTTCTTTATCTTCACCTAGTCATCCTGACAGTAACAAACTTCCTGTCCTAGGGTGAATACATGCACTGTGCTGTATCAATGGAGGAGCAGTGTTTTCACACTAGGACAGAATTACATTTTACCTCCCTTTCTCCTCATCTCCATAACATAGGGTGGAGGTGTTCTGCAGTTCACCTTAAACTGGGCAGGGTTCATAATAGTACTTGAGAAAAACACTACAGATTGCACGGGACAGTACTGGATTATAGTAAGATCAAAAGGTATTTTTGGCACTTTTAGAGTGGATGAAACAAAATGCTTTCAATTTAATAGACAAGGAAAGAGAAAATAAGAGAATTTATCACTTCCTGCCCTATGGTGACTACACTAACCCTAAACTTCACTTTATCTATGAAGAAGTAGCATTTTTTACTCAATTACATAGGGGCAGGGAGGTTTGTAGTTTAGAAAAAGTAGCTTTGGTGAGAAATAACAAGGTTTAACCACTTTCAGACCGGACCATTTTGCTGGCTTAAGACCAGACCACTTTTTGCGATTCGGCACTGCGTCGATTTAACTGACAATTGCACGATCGTGCGACGTGGCTCCCAAACAAAATTTACATCCTTTTCTTCACATAAATAGAGCTTTCTTTTGGTGGTATTTGACCACCCCAGTGCTCAAAATTTTTTTGTTTGCGCTATAAACAAAAAAAGAGCGACAATTTTGAAAAAAACACATTATATTTTACTTCTTGCTATAATAAATATCCCCCAAAAATATATAAAAAACCTTTTTTTTCCTCAGTTTAAGCGGATATGTATTCTACTACATATTTTTGGTAAAAAAATCACAATAAGCGTTTATTGATTGGTTTGCGCAAAAGTTATAGCGTTTACAAAATAGGGGATAGTTTTATGGCATTTTTATTAATATTTTTTTTTTTACTAGTAAGCGATTTTTATTGTGACTGCGACATTATGGCGGACACATCGGACATTTTTGGGATCATTGTCATTTATACAGCAATCAGTGCTATACAAATGCACTGATTCCTGTGTTAATGACACTGGCAGTGAAGGGGTTAACCAGGAGGTGGCAGTGTAGGGGTTTAGTGTGTCCTAGGGGCGTGTTGCTAACTGTGGGGGGGGGGCGTGGCTGTGTTGTGCACATCACTGATCTCTGCTCCAATCACAGGGAGCAGAGATCAGTGTCACTTGTTGCTAGGCAGAACGGGGAGATGCTTGTTTACTTCAGCATCTCCCCATTCTTCCTTCCCGTGAGACGATTGCGGGTATTCCCGCGGCAATCGAGTCCGCGGTACCCGCGATAGGACTCACGGAGGTCCCGACCGGCGCGCACGCGATGGCTCGGCTGCAATTTCAAAGGGACGTACCTGTACGCCCTTATGCCTGTCCGTGCCATTCTGCCGACGTACATCGTCGTGCGCCGGTCGGGAAGCGGTTAAGATTTCACTTCAATATCCCGGAAGATACAGGGACAATGCATTTGTGCAATATCTACTTTTTGTACTTACTTAGCCTAATAAATACAAAACGAATGCAGTCATCACAATGGAATGTTGCAGCAATTTGTATGTTTGTTCTTGGGTTAGGTTATACTTTCACGTGTATCTAAATCCAAAAGAGCAAATGGAAAGTATTGAATCTTGCAAATTCTTAGATGCATTAGTTTACTTTTTATTTATTACTTTTACTACTCTTCTTCTACTCTTTTATTAATCATTTTTTATTTATTTTTTATTAATTTCCACCTGTTGATTTGGCACATAGATCTGGTATATTCAACTTCCCTCCTACTACAAAATACTACATGTACTTTGTATCATCGGGAACTGAATAATGAAAAAAGAAGCCCTCGCCTACAGTGCTGCAGGCACCGTGGAGCAATTCATCCTCAGAATTTGTAGATACCTAAATGTTTACACAGCTTTAATTTAAGGTCAAAAATTATATTTTATTTCATTTAAGGGCAATATTGGAATCCATCAGAAAAAGCACTAACAGAATTGTTGAAGGGATACACATCATGAACCTTTTCTTGTTCTTGGCATATTACTGCATAGATTGTTGTGGTGCATGATGTTTTTGCACAATAGGAAGATTATAGTATCATTTTCCTTTTGATAATTTTATATATCCAGGCAAATCAAAATAACTTAGAAGTTTAACTTCTCTTACATGTTCTTGCTTCCTCCAACTGTCTATTTAAAGCTGTTCTTAAAAAAATAAGGGTTCTACCACTTTCCTTCTGCAGACAACAGGCCACTTGTGAGCAGAGTTATTTAAAAGAAGATAGCTCTTTAGATATGCCTAATTATGGTTAGCTGTACATAGGGATGAACTGGCACCACTGACAGTCCAGCCCTCTAATTGGAGACATATTTTGTATAGAATTCATAGTTTGTAGTCTGGGGTGGCAGGGCTGCAAGGGACAACACACAGCCACCCACACATCATGTTGATGACTGTAACACATTAATGTCTATATTAAAAAGCTCTAGACTTATGCCATGCCTGACAATGCAATCTGAGTCCAAATTGTTGCTGTCCCTGCACAGTTGTGCCTTTCTGTAGGCATAATAGTGCACTGTTTACGCTCACTCTGGGTCCCTATATATAAAACCAAACTGATATCTTGTTAGTGTGATACTAAAACTAGTCAGTTTAGAGGGTTAGAAGGGGGTGACTTCAAATAGATGGCCTAGGTGGGCAGTCATTTTGAATCCAGCTCTGCTTGTATATAGTACAAGCTGAAAAATTCAGTGACTTTCGTCAATGATTTCAATGATCATATAATTGCACTAGGCAACGCACTGAGAATGAAAAAAGTTAGATAACAGCATAGGGGATGCTCTAAAAATTAGAAAAACTATGGGAGCCATGGTTGGGAACCCCAGGACTCGCTCCGGATGACCTAGTCATGGATAGACTTTTGAGACTCAGTGTGGGCTAAATACACTACACATTCCGAACTACCACTAGATTAAGGTGGGTGGGTTGAGCTGCCATAGAATATGGGCAGGGGGTGCTGTGAAACCTGACCAAGGTTGTATGATATTTGGTGATGGTGACTATATTAAAATGAAAAAGGCACTGTTTTCATTGTATATGGAAATGTATACATTTGCTATATATGATTTAACTGTGGATCTTTGGACTGTGTGTTTAATACTAAATAAAAAACGTATTTTTGGATAAAAAAAAAATATCATATAATTATTGAAACAAGAAAAACAGTGCAATGATTTATTTTAAACATAAAATAATAATACAAAAATCGGACAGGAATGCGTAAGAACCAGAATATATGCAGTATGCTATTGTGCAACAGATAAAGACCACTTTACAATGAAATACATTTCAGGCATGCGCCTGTGTCTATGTCATTTTCTCAGATAGATTTCATCTTTGCTTTTGCCTCCTTTGTATCCGCAGGTGGTTGGCTTATATTCTGCTGCTGCTCTTGGATCTGATTATCTGTCTTTTCACCTTACTCGGCCTGGCCAAGCAGATCAAGTGGCTTGTAATTGTGTGAGTACTCCCTCTTGTGTTAAGTTTGTGCACAGCAATCAAGGCAACTGCTATAAACAGTATGGTGCTTTGTGATTTTTTCTGCAGGGAACACACGTCTTTTTTGCTCAAACTGTAACAAATTATATTCTCCCATAGTACTTAGCTGGTGACCAAAGCACAAGAAAAAATGTAACAAAAGCGTTATTGGTACACTTCAATCAAATGAAAAACATAGAATGGATATAATTTAAAGGTACAGAGCCTGTCTGCTCAGGGCTTTGTCTTTTCACCCTGGCTAAGCTTTAGTACACCAAGCTACCCTCTGTGTAAATTCTTCCAGTTGCTGGGAACAAGTGAAAACCTAAATCCAGAGTCTGTGATTATACAGTTTTCAGCAACACCTGTGAAAATCTTTCTACAGTGCAATAAATGGCAGTTCATAAAGGAAATCTCTGGTCACAGAATGCACTTTCATTTTATAACATCAGCATTGTGATAGCAATACAGACAATAGTTATTTTTGACATAAAAAGTTGCAAAGACCACCATTTTATTCCATAGGGTGTCTACTAAAACAATATATATAATGAAAAATAAAATTTATAATTTTTTTTTGACAATCCAATATAAGCTTGAAAAATCTCCTTTTACATTGTGAGTTCTGCCTGTCTGCTGGTCATCGCTTTTCACAACTTCCTGGATTCCCAGCATGCTTTGCAGCTTCTCCTGTTTACTTTCAATTTATAGGGACTATAGGTAAGGTCAGAATTTGGAATAAGCAACATGAAAGCATGGATCCATCCTGCCTTGTATCAATGGTTCAGGCTGGTGCATACCTCCCAGCTTTTGGGGAATGAGGGACACCTATCAGCAAAAGTATGCAGGCATAGGACACACCCCCATCACGCCCCCTTGAAGGTGAATTGTAACAGGATTGGTTAAACTCAAGTGCTTTTTTTTACCACTACTAATCCTTTATATTGGCTTTTGGAATTTTCAAATGCAGCAATTTAGAAATCAGATGACATTTTTAGTGCTGGGAAACACTTTTTTGATAGATAAAAAGTGCATTTTATATACAACTATATAGAGCAGACCAAAATGGGGGACAAATGAGGGGGAATGAGGGACAGAGGGAAATTGCTCAAAATCAGGGACAGTTCCTCAAAATCAGGACAGTTGGGAGCAATGCTGGTGGTGATGGTATAATGCTGTGGGGGATATTTTCTTGGCCCACTTTGGGCCCCTTAGTACCAATTGAGCATTTAAACGCTACGGCCTACCTGAGTATTGTTGCTGACCATGTCCATTCCTTTATGACTACAGTGTACCAATCTTCTGATGGCTCCTTCCAGCATGATAATGCACCATGTCAAAGCTCAAATAATCTCGCCACTGGTTTCTTGAACATGACAATGTGTTCACTGTACTCCAATGGCCTCCACAGTCACCAAATCTCAATCCAATAGCGCACCTTTGTGATGTGGTGGAACGGGAGATCCTTATCATGGATGTGCAGCCATCAATTCTGCAGCAACTGCATGATGCTATCATGTCGATTTGGACCAAAATATCTGGGGAATGTTTCCAACACCTTGTTGAATCTACACCACAAGGAATGAAGGCAGTTCTGGGGAAAAAAAGGGGATCCAGCCCGATACTAGCAAGGTGTACCTAATAAAGTGGCCAGTGAGTGTATTTGCTGTCTGCAAGCAGTGATTCCTGTGTACTGACTCCACCTTCTTCTATACCTTTGATGTTACTTTATACAGTTCGGTGGACATGCAAGGTTCTTACTAATGGAAATGTACAGAGCAATAAAAAGGTTGTCATTGTTAACCTCCTGAAATGCAAGATTCCTGGTTGCCTAACAAGTGTGCAACCAGTGAAGTAAGAAATGTGGATGTACATGCTTGGCTGGATGCTTGTCCTAGGTTGCAAGAGCAACTTGGAAAGTTGAATGAAAAACCATTGATACAGCTTCAGCAGCCAAAAACCTTGTATTAACTGAAAGAGAGGTGAGCAGTGTTGATTGCGTATTTCTGTCTTCACATGTTTTCCGTAACAGGCAGCAAGTTGTGCACTAGTGATCAGGGGACAGAAAAAAATAGGCAGTTGAGCTGAGTTTCTACCACCCCCGTTAAGCTACAAAGTTGTTCCGAACAAGATAATACACATGTCACAGTTAAAATGTGCCCCCCGTTGCATTGGGCGGCCGGTACCGCCACCAAACTTACCTATATAAATGGCAGGGCCATGCAGCAACCTCCCTGCAACAATGCACACCGATGTGGTTGAGGTGACATGAAGTGGCATCAATGTGCTGCAAAAAATCGCAGACATGCTGCATTTTCCCGCACTCCACTGCAAATCACACTAACAGTCTCGACTTGCAGTGATTGACATTTATCCAGTATCCAGTTCCCGACCCATACCAGTCTACATGCCCTTAACATGTGGGGTTGCCATGTGGATGAGGGTAGGAGCCTATTCCTCACAACCCCAGCTCAGTGGTTGTGGGGGTCTGAAGGCAAGGGGCTTATTGGAAACTGGAAGCTCCCATTAAAATAAGGGGACCCCTATATACCACCATTTCTGTGAATGAATAAAGGGTACGTAGTACCACTACTCATTCACAAAAAAAAAAAGTAACCTAGAAATAAAGAAACCCCAAACATTTGACAAGTCCTTTACAAAAAAAAAGAAGTACCTTGTAAATCTTTTATTAATCACAATGCCTGGCACTGCCCATGTCTTTATATTTGATCCCCATAAACCATCGTAGCAGTCTCCCAGAAGCAAAAAAAATTGCGCTTTAACTGTACAAGCATGCAACAAGATATTAAAATCACATTTTTTTTCACAAAATATACATACAACATAATGCCATAAAACATACTAAAACCTTTTGTGGTGAAAGATTAAAACCCCCATTTTTTAATTCACTTCATGAACCGCCACCTCGCTAAGTACGTAAATCGTTAATGTAGTTTTAGTCAAACACATTCGTGTTGTGTTGTATATTGCTGTGAATACTGTATTATAATGCCGAGTGTATAGTGGGATGGAGAGGACACATTGCATTTCTTAGACATCTAGATATGTCTCTTTAGGAGGAAATGGAGGAAAATCTATAATGATCATACAAAAATATTGGAACATATGCATGATCAATACAAGATAAGTACACCACAATCACAGACCTGTTTGTTCACTTGCATACAACTAATTTGTTCTCAAACTTGTCTTGTACGGCTAAAAATTAGAGATGAGATTTGAGTTCAGGCTGATGTAGAGTTTCACCCAAACTTTGCCTGTTCATCTCAACATTTAACTTTTGGGTTTGTTTGCCAAAATCATATGCCTTGAAATGCATTGTATGAATTGTGAACAGTGATCAGATAGCATACTATGGCCAATAATAGGGGTTTGTATATGAACCAGCCCCTTCCCTATAAAAATCAGCTTTCTCATCAGCCATTTGTCAGTAAGTGTTGGAATGGGAATAGATAGGGATACCTGACAGCAATTTCAGGTAGAAATAATTACTACTTCTGTACACTACAGTGCTACCTACAGTGCTATTCAATGCTATATAGTGCTACTGCTACATTACAATGAATTGCAGTGTGGTGGGCTACGAGTGGAGTGCAGTATTTACTATGCTGTCTAATGCTCCACTAACATGAATTACATTGTAGTTAGGGACCAGTCAAACTGCCCTGGGTTCAGTTTAAGCAGGGTTTGGCAAATTTTAGTTTGGATGTTTGGATGAACCTGAACCCTAAATTTATTCAATATAAGCCAAATCTGTCAACAAATTGCATAGGGAGTGGGTACTGACCTGGGGAATATGTACCAATTCAAAAAAATATTTAAAAAAATCAGTTTGGCCAAGAGAAGTGATGTTTTAAATGCTTAAAGTGAAACATTAAAATTGTCCAATTCCTTTACACAGCATGCTTGGTGTGTCCTAATCCTGCCTTTGAAGGGGCACATCTCTGTGATGTACAAAAAAATCTGCAGCAGTACTGACCTTTACAAAGGAAAAAAATTACATTTCCCCGCTGGCTTCTTTAAAAAAACAAGCCAGCAGGGAAATACATAATAAATAGCAGACATAAGGCCTGTTATATATTTTAGGGCACATTTGGAGGGGTGTAATTGTTTATTTAAAAAAGAAGCCAGCAATCAAATTTACTGGCAATTTAAACTATGTCATTCTTTGTTAAAGTCACTTTTTCTGCTGTACATCCTACAACAAGAATAAAGAAAAATATTTGCTTGTTAAAAAAAAAAAAAAATAGCTTAGAGTCCCCACCAAAAATGCATACCAGACCCTTCAAGTCTCCTATGGATTTTAAGAGAGTACCCCACACCAAGCAAAATCCCTTGTGAAATCTATAAATTAAGTAATTTAAAGGTGGATTCCTATACAAATAATACAAAAATACTTTAGGTCTTCCCTAAAAATCCATACCAGACCATTAATCTGAGAATAAAGCCTGGCTAGCCAGGAAAGGGGGGGAGAGCGTCCACCCCCTTCCTGACCCATACCAGTCTACATGCCCTCAACATGAGGGGTTGCCATGTTGATGAGGGTAAGAGCCTCTTCCTCACAACCCCAGCTCAATGGTGGGGGTCTGCAGGCAGGGGGTTTATTGGAATTTGGAAGCTCACTTTAAAAATAAGGAACCCCACCAGATACCACCATTTATGTTAATGAGTAAAGGGTACATATTACCACTACTCATTCACAAAAAAAAAATTTAACCTACAAATAAAGAAACGCCAAACATTTGACAAGTCCTTCTTTACAAAAAAAGTAGTAAACATATTAATTATGATGCCTGCTGTCCACAGATTCACCGAACGAAAAAAAGAACTGATGAATCCAGCGAACACAGAAATTCTTTGCCCAATGACAGCTCCCTGAGCAGAATATCAGTTGTTGCTAGGAACACAGTGGGTGCCAGTACCTGCCCCTTCCTTAGCAACTACTGACAGACAGAAACTGTCATATATAGAAGCAATATAAATACTGCTTTTATATATGATGCTTGACTCCCACCGAATATTGGGCCAAATGGGCAAAAGATTGGGCATTCATCTGAATGCCTGAATAGCCAATATTTGGTATGAACCATTGGCTTATCCCTAATTGTGGTGTGTGTCGATCATTGAATTTACAGTGAATAGACCCAACAGTCCTTTTTAAGATTACTTGAGTGTATCAGTAACAAATTCTGTGGCTATTAAGTTGATCATATGGATGGAAGTCTTATAAATAGTTTAAAAGGCTTCCCTTATGGCACATCAAGCAGGAACTAGGGACAGCATGGAGCTGCACATAGTAGTGCCAAGCACAGGCTTCAACGTCAGAAGTCTTCTTGTTTCCTTGATGCATTTAGTGCAGCAGAGGTTTAGTCCTCAAACATAGTTAATCGGCTTACCTCTTTAAAGATTACCCAGTCCTGGATAGGCAGTGAGTACCAAATCCCAGCAGATGATGCTCACAAATACATATTTGTCTTTTAAAATTGCCCTAAAAAATGATTACAGAACTATTACCTCTTGCCCCCCATGGCAAGTCTGCCACCATTATCACATCCTGACACCATTACCATTTTTTTCTACTGCTGCTGGTCTGACAACATAACCATCTCTTGTCACCACTGCAGACCTGCCAGCATTACACTCTCATGCTACCTTTACTGTCCTATTCCAGTGTTTCTGCCCTGTCAAGGTGCCACACCTAATGTTTACCCATTTACTCTGCATGGTCAATTTAGCATTGCGCCTGAAAGTTTGCAGTGTATTCTAGTGCTGCTCCTCAGGTTACATAAAATACAGTGTTTGATGCAAGCTAAGTCAATTGTCTTTTTCTCCTTTTTTTTTGGCCTATTCCTGTGCTGCATCAATCAAAAATATTCATAGCTTTTATCTTTCTGAAATAGAGTACTCTAATTGTGATTTCTTCTTTAAAACCTGCCGGTTCTCTCCCCATTAAACTGTGGCTTAGTAAAATTGCTTACATACTCTGTATGGACTCTGTAAAATATTTTTTGGGTGAAATAATCCACTATATTGTTGAGTTTTTGATTAAAAGCTGTCTGGTTTCTCTACAGTTTAAAATGCAGTCAAGTCAATTTTTTTTAAGTACTGTGTATACAGTTAATACAATATTTAGCTGTATTTTTCCTGTAAAACAACACTCTAGATTAATTTTTTTTTTTCATATGAAAAGTTGACTGATGTCCCTCCTGTTTCAAATGCTGATGCTGGTTAAATATGGGCTGTGGAGTTAATGTAATATTTTTGAGCTGCAAAACTGCATGTAAGGGGGACTAGGCTTGGCCAGTTATTGGTACTAAATTGATCAAGTCCCCTCCCTGCCCTGCATGTTCTTGGATAGGACAGCTACTCATCTGTTGTTGATGGAACCCTCCACCATATTATGTCCTACTTTTGGCCATAGACCCGCTCTTGTCACCAGAACAGTAATAGAGGGGTAATCTTCCAATGGGAAAAAATGTTGTGATCCTGGTGACACCCTGGGATTCCCTTACTTTTGGAGGCATTTCCTCTCACTTCCTGTTTTGGCTATGGGGCAGGAAGTAAAGAGAAATCTTCCCTGTGGGACAAACACAGGGGTTATAACCCTCCATTACTCTATCCAAAATGAAAAAAAAAGTTTTGCCTTTAGTTCTACTTTCAATTTCAATGTGTTTATTATTTTTGGTATAAGCATTTGGTACAGATCAAACAGTCTGCATTGCAGAGAAAGTAAGCCAAATACATGGATCAACGATAAGGCAAACTGGTATCCAATAGACACTGAAAAACAATCAGTGAACATGTGATGTTGTTACTGGAGTGTATCTTGGATCAATGAAAACAGTATCAAATCAGTACACAAAGTGTTGAAATCAAAAGTCATGTCATATGTATAGGACAAGAAGACCAAGATGGTCAGCCAAGATGGAGAAGAAAAGGAGGAGGAAAAGGGAGTGGGGAAATGTAGAAAGAGAAAGTAGAAGTAAAAAAAGGGAGGGGTGATGAGAGAGGATAGGAAAGAGAGGGTAAGGCCCATACTATAGGATGAGAGAGGGAAGGGAGAGGGAGGCTGGCACGGGGGAAACCCACCACACCAGGTTAGTGAAGCAGAGGGGCACGCATCATGGAAAAAGTGTATAACAGTGTGCAACCCAAGGATTCCAGATCTTGTCCAATTTCTTATGGATGTTAGTAATGGTGCTTGTCAAATGTTCATCCAAGCTTTAGCAATGGTCAGTTTAGAGGCCAAGAGTACATAATGTGCCAAAATTGAATTGATTTTTGGTGAGATTTTAAGGTTTGAAGTGTAGGTGAGTGAACCATGGGTCTTTAGGTAAATGCACGCCAAATAATTTGTAAAGTAGAGTGAACACTTTAGACCAAAAACGACCTAGCATCAGACAGGTCCACTATGTATGGAGGACATCTCCTGCTGCTTGTCAGCCCCTAAAATGTAAACCAGAATGTCCAAGGATTATGTGAACGAGTTTGGCAGGTACCATATACCATCTAGTCAGTACTTTATAGGCGGACTCCAGAGTTGTGACATTGATAGTGCAAGTCGCAGTGGTGGACCAATTCTGGAACCATTCTTCCACAGTTTTCTGTGCCTTTAAGTCTACCTCCCACCTTGCCACATAGGCATGCCTAGCAGGAGAAGAAAGACAATTGTGATGTGAATAAAGTATAGAAATCAGTTTAGGCACTATGGGCATGTGATGGGCCTTTAGTTCTACTTTAAAGTGATTCTAAAGGATCAAATATTTTTTATTTTTTTTAAATAACAAACATTTTATACTTACCTGCCCTGTGCAATGGTTTTGCACAGAGCAGCCCCTATCTTGCTCTTCTCGGTTCCCCCGCTTGTGCTCCTGGCTCCTACCCCTTGCCGAGTGCCCCCATAGCAAGCCGCATTGACAAAAATGTGAACAGGCTAAAAGTAAACTGGACTTCATTTGCATGGGCATGAGCATGGGCATTTGGCCATGCTGCAAAACCAAGGGGCAAGAGTTTACTGTTTTCTGATACTGGAATTGACAACTGTAAGCAGATACAGTGGCCACCAAGCCTGTACACTGCAATGACAGACTGTCGGTGGTCATGCCTGTTTGCACAGCCACCATAGACCATCTGAATGCAGCTGTCAATCCTTAGATTTATGCTGCTGGCTTTCCCAATGTGGCAAAATGCCTGTGCGAATTGTGCATTAATGTTATTTATTTTTTTTTTTTTCAGAATAATTACAAACATAGGTTAGCAGCAGGTTTGGCAGCCCCTGAAAATTATTAATTCAATAATAGACTTTTGGACCTAAATGAAAACAGTAGCAGGGTGTGTGTGACTTCAGTGAAAAAAGTTCCCCAATAAGTGGTCTGTCCAGGTAGCTGATCCTATCATTTCAGTCCTAAACAAACATTTCACTGTACCAATTAAAGATGTTTCTTCGTTCAAAGATGCTACTGATGCAACTGATGCAAACTGATGCTACTGATGCAAACTAAAAGTTTGAGATGCTCATCAGTGTTTTCTGATTTGCAGGCCAAGACAATCATTTCTAGTTTGGTGCACTGCCTTTTGGCCTATCCTCTCCTTCCAAAGCATTCACAAAGATCTTAGCATGTCTTCTTGCACTTCTAGAAACTCAGGACCTCCAGATCACAGGTTATCTGGACTGTCTTCACCTGAAGTACTAATCTCCCTTGCAACTATCTGCTAGCATCCACATGACTATTCAGATGCTCCAGGCATTGGTTTGAGTGTTTAACTCCCAAAAAGTCTTCTATCCAGCCCTCTCTTCACCTGGAATACTTGGGTCTGATCCTGAATACATCCCAAGATAATGTTTCCTACCAGGGAAGTAAAGTATCTCCCTCTCAGAACTCAGTGAGATTCTCCATGACAGTTCTAGGCCTCATGGTAGCCTCCTTGGAAGCTGTTTCATTTACTTTATTCCATGCAAATCCACTCCAGCACAACATCTTGTCAGCAACAAGCGTGCTCTTTCTTCCAACTTACCTGTGCTCCTATCCAGCCAAGCAAGGAACTCTATAGCTTGGTGCATCTCCAGCGCAGCCATAATAATAGGCAATTCCTTTCTACCTTATCACTGGAAAGTGATAACACAGATGCCATTTCAGGCCGAAGAGGATTGTTGCAGTCCCTCACAGTCCAGGGAACATGCCATCAGTTGAAGCCAAGTTACCTACCAACATCTTGGATCTCAGAGCAATCAAAATGGCTCTGCAACACTGGGCCTCCTGCGAAAGGTAAACCCTATCAGAGTGTCTATCAGAATGTCACCACCGTGGTCTACATCAACCACCAAAGGGGCACCAGGAAATATGAAGCCTTGAAGGAAGCAATGCAAATCATCTTATGGACAAAAGCTCACTGTTCAGCAATCTCTGTAGTCCACATTCTAGGAATGGCCAACTGGAAAGCAGATTACCTCAGCAGTCCCCACCTGGATTACAGGGAGTGGGCCCTTCACTCTGACATCTTCAAACGAATATATCAGAAATTGGGGCCTTGGATGTGGATACCTTGTGGATTTAACAACAAACTACATCTGCTTGTGGCCAGGTCCAAAGATCCTCTAGCACTGGCATTAGATGTCTTAAAAATCTTCTGGTCTAAGTTCAGGCTAATCTATGCCTTGCATCTAGTGTTTATTCAACCCTGTCTGCTCCACAAATTTGAGCAAAAAAGAGAAGAAGCCTGTGATTCTCATTGTACCGAACTGGCCCAATGGAACAGAGTACACAGACAAATAGTTACATTGTTACATATACAGTTACAGTTAGTCTGGTTGAAAAAAGACACAAGTCCATCCAGTTCAACCAATAAAAGTGAAAAAAAAATTACAATCCTATATACACAATCCTATAATCACAGTTGAGCCAGAGGAAGGCAAAAAAAAAAAAACAGCAAAGAATGATTTAATTTTCTCCAGCAGAGATCCCCCAAGAGGCAATTGGATATTCCCTGGATCAACTTTACCTATAACTATTAGTATCCAGTTATATTATGTACATTTAGGAAAGAATCCAGGCTTACTGAACCGAACAGAACTAGCTCTTGAGGGAATCTACATTTTCACAGCTCCTACTGTAAAGAAGCCTTTTCATATTTGGAGATTAAATCTCCTTTTCTCCAGACGTAAAGAGTGCCCCCTTTTCTTCTGTGGTGACCTTAAAGTGTATAACTCAACACAAAGTTCACTATATGGACCATTTATGTACTTATACATGTTGATCATATCCCCCCTTAATCTCCACTTCTTGAGAGAGAATAAATTCAGTTCCTCTAATCATTCCTCTTAGTTGAGCTCCTCCAGACACCCTCAGACTTCCAAGAGATGACCCCTAGCCTCTTTCCATCAGGCCTGCTGTCCCAGGAAACTCTGTTTTATCCTGCTTTTCAGTCAATAGCTTTGATGGCATGGCTGTTGAAGCCCAGGTCATAAGAAACAGAGGGTCTTTGAACCTGTCATCCCTACTTTTCAAAAAGCTGGAAAAGCCACTTCAATAAAGAACTATTATCATACCTGGGAATCCCTATTTGCCTTGTGTAACAGGCACGTCAATCCTAGAGGATCTGGATTTAACCAGCACCCTGAAAGGACAGATTTTGGCCTTTTCCATTTTCTTTCATAAAACACTGGTTTCACTCTCCCTGGTCAAATCTTTATAAAAGGTATTTCTTGGATCAGGCCTCCCTTACAGAACCCTGTATTTTCTTGGGACCTCAGCTTGGTTCTCTTTGCCCCAGAGAAACTGCCCTTTAAACCCATCAGGCATATCCCTTAGATGATCTTTCCCACAAGGTAGCCTTCTTGGCTACCATCACAACTGTCAGTTGTGTCTCAGAGTTGTTGCCTCTCTTTTTCAAGGAGTCGTTCCTGATCCTTCATAATGACAAGGCAGTCCTACTTCCAAGGCCATCCTTCCTTCCCAAGGTGGTATCAGACTTCAACTTCTATGAGGATATCGTTTTTCCATCTATGTGCCCTGCTCCAAAGCACCCCAAAGAAAATGCTCTTCATTGCCTGGATGTAGCCAGAGCCATTAGTGTCTACCTCAAAGAAACAGTTTCTATCAGGAAGATGGACTTGTCCTGCTTTCAGGACATTGCAAGAGACAGCATGCTTCCAAATCAATCATTGTTTGTTGGATCTCTAAGATTTACACTCTAAAGCACAAAATGTCTGTGCTTTTATGCACCCACTCCACCAGATTAACATCCAAACTTATGCAGATTTGTCCACATTGATCTTGCAACAGCACTCTTGTTGTTGGGTCTCATTCATTGCTTGGGGATGTCCCAGGGTCTATGAATTCTCAGCCTGTGCCCTGTATTACACAAGTAAAATTAGAGGAATTTGAACTTACTTGTAAATTATATATCTTCGAGAACTGTACAGGACACAGGACTCCCTCACTTCTATTCCTTGGTTACTCTGCATTGCCTGCTACAAAACCAAGGATTCACAGAATGTGGAAGGTTATAGGGACAACACTCTGGGGGGGCGGAGTCGTGTTCTCATAAGCTTTACCAGTGTCCAATCAGCTGAAGGTATGAGTCTCCCCCGAGACTCTAAGCCTTGGTCCTGTACTGTATTCTAAGATATGGAATATACTGTACAGGTAAATAAGTAAAAATTCCTTTTTTTTTCTAGGAGAAGGCGTAGAACCTCTGACAGTTTATTTTGTTTCTGTCTGTTTTATCAGGGACTTTCACTCAGTTCCTGTGTAGGTAATGAGTGCAGGCTGAATAGAAAGTAAGGGGGAAAACTTCTCAACAGGGGCAAAGTTGCCAATAATGACCTGACAGAGGTTGGAGTTCAGCTTTATCCACTGATTTAGTTTTTATTACACGTAAAAAGCTGGTAGTCCAAAATTGTGTCTGCATTTATTTTATTGCATTTACTTACTGTGCAATTAAAGCTGCATTGTTGACTTTCTGTATTTTCTGTCTGTTTTTCCAGAATGACAGTGGTGAGCTTTTTTGTGTTGTTACTCAGCTGGGGATCTATGGGACTTGAGATGGCCACTGCTGTGGTAAGTGTACAGATCTGAAGATACCCTGTGCTAAACCATTAGGAAATCACACAATACCTAAGCACTTGGCTTTATAAGGCACCAGATATTTAAAAAATTACAGTCGTATATACATAATTTTATTTTTACATGATAGTACTAATATGTATAATGTATAATATGTGTAATATGTGTAATATGTATAATATGTGTGTGCATCTCCAAAAATTTGAATATCATCAAAAAGTTAATTTATTTCAGTAATTAAAGTCAAAAGTGAAACCCATATATTATATAGATTCATTACACACAGAGTGTTATATTTCAAGCATTTTTTTCTTTTAATTTTGAGCCTTTATGGTCTCTTAGTCTGGTTCAGTAGGTTACACAATCATGAATGCTGACTTGACAGTTGTTCAGAAGTCAGTCATTGACACCCTCCACAAGGAGGGTAAGTCACAAAAGGTCATTGCTAAAGAAGCGCTGTGTCCAAGCATATTAATGGAAGGTTGAGTGGAAGGAAAAAGTGTGGTAGATGAAGGTGTGCAAGCAACAGGGATAACCGCAGTCTTGAGCAGATTTTTGAAACAAAGGCCATTCAAGAATTTGGGGAAGATTGACTACGGTTGGTGTCAGTGCTTCAAGAGCCACCACACACAGACGTATCCAGGACATGTCACAACATCCAACTGTCACAGTCCTTGTGTCAAACCACTCCTGAACCAGAAACATTGTCAGAAACACCTTACCTGGGCTAAGGAGAAAAAAGACTGGACTGTTGTTCAGTTGTCCATAGCCCTCTTTTCAGATGGAAGTAAATTTTGCATTTCATTTGGAAATCAAGGTTCCAGAGTCTGGAGGAAGAGTGGAGAGGCACAGAATCCAAGTTGCATGAGGTCCAGTGTGAGGTTTCCACAGTCAGTGGTGATTTGGGGAGCCATGTCATCTGCTGGTTTTGGTCCACTGTGTTTTATCAACTCCAAAGTCAGAGCAGCCCTCTATCAGGAAATTCTGGTGCACTTCATGCTTCCCTCTACTAACTAGCTTTATGGAGATGCCAATGCCAGTACCAATACCTGGTTTAATGATCATGGTATCACTGTGCTTGATTGGCCAGCAAACTCGCCTCACCTAAACCCCATAGTGGGGTATTGTCAAGAGGAAGATGAGAGACACCAGACCCAACAATGCAGACGAGATAAAGGCTGCTATCAAAGCAACCTGGGCTTCCATAACACCTCAGCATTGCCACAGGCTGATCACCTCCATGCCACGCCTCATCGATGCAATATTTCAAACAAAATAAGCCTTGACCAAGTATTGAGTGCATACTATACTATACATGGACATACTTTTCAGTAAGCCAACATTTCTGTATTAAAAATCCTTTTTTTTTTATTGGTCTTATGTAATATTCAAATTTTCTGGGATACAGCATTTTTGGTTTTCACTAGCTGTAAGCCATAATCCTCAAAATCATCAAAAGAAAGAAATGCTTGAAATATATCACTCTGTGTGTAATGGATCTATAGAATATATGAGTTTCACTTTTTGAATTGAATTACTGAAATAAATAAACTTTTTGATGATATTCTAAAAATTTGTGATGCACCTGTATATATCACCTATTATTGCCTAACACCCCAAGTGTTTAGGTGTTGTGTGGTTGTACCTAATAATAAGGGTTGGCACCTTTTATACCATCCACCATCAAGAAATGCTTTCTTTTAGTCTGCAAAGATTTGGGGAATTTAGCAGTAAAAACATTTATTATACGTATATACAGTACTGGCCTTGTCAAACAAATATTTTAGTAATATTTTTCTATAACTGTGACCTGCAGGGTGAAAACCTTGCCTGAGGTGGCAGGGTGAAAGAGAGGCTTACCATGAACTCTGACATTTTAAGCATTAGGATGGCAGCTGGAAATGAGAGAGGATGTGACTTGCCATTTGCCATTACCTGCGTCACATACCTTGGAGTCTTTACAGGAAATGATAGAAAAGCACAGAGCATGGGTTGAAACTATGACTAAACATAGGCATGTGTTCACAAAGCTGTTGATAATGGTTTTATCAGTAAATGTAAACTATCCAATATAATACCAAAAGAGGGATATTTTACAACTAAAATGTATTTTAAGTTGAAAAAAAAAGGTTATTTTATACAAGAATTGTCATTTGAAAAGTGTTGGTTGCGTGCCAATCTCAGAAAAATAGGTAATTCCTGGTTCATCTATAGTTTGGTGCTTCCCTACTTGATTTCCTCTTTTTATCATATGGCTAAATTACTAAGGTTGATTTGCAAATAGGCTGTACTTTACAAAGGGATTTTTCCTAGAGCCTAGTGAATGAGGTGAAGCTCTGCTGGCTTCCATCATCCAATCATGTGCAATTATAAGTGTTTTTTTTCTTTCCTTGCAGGCAATTGGGTATTCTTCGTAAAGTCAAATGTTGTCATATTTACTAAGTGCTAGGACAAATTCCCCTGAAAAGTTCAGCTTTCCTTGCAAAGTAAACAACCTGTTTACCTTTAGTAAACCAAACCCACTGAGTTAAAGGTAACCTTCCTTGACAGAACCACAGAGACTTTTAGTGGCCTCTTTCTGCAAGTAGCTGGGCTTCTTGCCCTTCTGTTATTCTGAAACTTTAGCTCTATTACTTTGTCCCATTGACCCAGCCACTGACCCAGAACAGGTTTGCAGATAAGAAGCACAGATTTGAACTAACATTTCCTAATTGTATAGCTGATCCTTTTGAGACTCAGAAATTACTGAAAACAGTGGGTCAGCATAACAGTCAGTTACAATTTTTGTTTGTTTTTGTTTTGTTTTTGTTTATTGGGGGAAAATATAACTTGGTTGCAGGAAAAGGTATATGGGATGTCCATAGATCTAATTATTTTGCCATCATATTCAAAAATTAGAACTTCGTTTGAGCCTTGAAGAAATTATGCACATGTATAACATCTACAGTCTCTTCCCTGCATCACCATGCAGATTATTGCTCCTCCTCTGTGTAACTCCTGCAGACTATTGCTCCCAGAAATCCTTCCCTCCTGCACAATCTTATTCTGTAGCACATTATATTTCTTGTCACATCCTCTTCTATATGCAAAAGAACCCACTCTGAATAGTCTCTAATGCTGACTCTGATTGGTTGCTGCTACTAGGCCAGAGGTCTGCAATACCTCTCCCGGGGGCCTAGTAGTTTAGTAACATGTGCTGAACGGTGGACTACTCTTCCGAGCTAGTCCGGCCTGCAAATCCTGCTCCCTCTGGCCGCATCGATTTGACACTATTCCCCACAGTCTCTCTTCTGTTCCAGGACTCCTCATCAATGACCATGTAAAGGTGAGGACCTCATCCATGACTGTGTAAGGATGAGGTTCCCTCCCAGACTTCCTGGCATGTCTCCACATCTAGCACTGTGGTACACTCACGACCTTTCTCTGCCCCAAGTCCATGATAGAGAACTTAACTGGACCGTACGTTCCGACAGCTTCTCCTGCCCCTCTGCTCCAGGAACTCCTCATCAATGACTGTGTACAGATGAGAACTTCACCCATGACCGTGTAAGGGGGAAGCTCCCTCACAGCTCTCCCAGGCCTCCTCCCGTGATCGGCGCACCCCCCCCCTCCAGATGGGGGAGCCCTCCTGCTGCTGTCTAGTACTCCATTCTCCACTTCTCCCAGCCGACAACTCCCCCCAGTGGCCTGTTACCTCAGCTTATATGGTAGGCCTGCCCACTGCCAATTCCAGTTGGGGATTTCTCAGGGCTCCTCACATGAGCTGCCTGCCACTCCAGTTCTAGGCCCTGACCCTATTCCAGAACATTCTCCCTGGAAGCAGGGGAGGCGCTTCAGAACTAAAGTACAGGTGGTCACACCGACTGCTACACTAACCACTCCCTGCCCCCAGATCAAAAACAAACAGACCTAGTTTGCAGCATAGGCCTACTTAAATTTACCTGTACTGACAGAACCTACAACACTATACCTTTAGCACCTACCTATGGTAGAGGGTGCTACATTTACCCCCCACCAATTTACAGCTGGTCCCCAGCTATAGAAAAAAAATATATTTTTTACAAAAATGACTCCTGGGCCCAGGCGTAAGGGCATCCCATAATACAAGTTGGATGGGGGAAAGGAGAAAAACTTGGACAGGGCTAAGATACAACTAAATTACCTACAAAAATATAGTTATTTACATTCTTGTAACATATTTATACTGTACATTTTCACATAACATCCTAACTACAGGTCCCTGCAGCTAGAGGCACATACACAATCCGGAGCCAGAGCATTGCTCCCGCAGGAGGAATGCTCTGACTCCTACAATCTTTATTCTCCTAGGTGATGGAGATGGACAGCCGTCCCATCTCTGATGTACCTAAAAGAAGACAGAAAATATTACATCCTATTCCTACAATCTAACTGTACAAGTAATTCACCACTGAGAGGGGTTATAATCCTCCCTATGGTGAAACATCAACTACATTTCTTGCATGTATTTACCCGCCTGCTGTCACTCCACCAGGAGGGATCTAGGGGAACCTCCTGCAGAGAACATTCATTCATCAGCATTCATTCAGATCGGCTGCTGAGCGGTGACCTGAAAGCAAGTGTAGATTACTGGAGTAGTCATGTCTATTTCAATAATTTCCAGCTTCCAGGGGCATTGGCCAGGTTTGGTATGTAAATAGATACTTTGGTCCAACTGTACCAATGTAACTTTAAAATATACCATACCTGGAATTCACAATCAGAAAGGTGGAGGGAAGCTTGGAGGCAGAGTACTTTGTAGCTTATAGAGTGAGTTACAGTGGAGGGATGGCACAGTACTTTACTGTTTGTAAACCAAGATGAAAGGGAATCTGCAAGGTTCTAGAACATTTGTTCTTATTTTTGCACAGTTTAATGTTTTTCTTTGATTGCAATCTCTGGAGTATTGACGTTTCTTATATGTACTGGCCCTTTAACACCAGGAGACTTCTCACACTTCACACCAGAAGACTTCTCACATGTCTGAGCCTTGCAATATGCCATTGACAATTTGCACTTCCAGAATTCAGGAAAGTTTCCTCTTGCAGACAGCCTCCTGCAGTTTTCCCAAAATGGAAATATAGGTCTAGTCCTCAATTTTTTTATGAATCAGTTGTCAGCAACTGTGCTGTGCCTTTCATTTGCTCTCTGCTGGGGGGGGGGGGGGGGGGGTCCTCCCGCCTCTCTTCTCTTCTTTGTCCTGCTTGCATGCCCATCAAGCCCCATGAAGCGAGATAATTTAATTGGTCTATTTTATGTGCTGGGTCAGTGGTTTCTCCCACCCCTCACCCTCTGTCGCATCTGTCAGTTTTAATTAGCCTCCAAAATGAGGTATTTATGCAGTTGTACTGAACCTGAATCACGTTGCCCAATTCACAGACACCTTTTCCTCCTCCCCAAGCGACATTTAACTCTCTGTGGGTCTGAAGTTCAAGTTCATTACTATTATGGGAATAGAAGAATAAGAGAGGGGGGGTTCAGTCAATGTAAAGTGAAATGTTCATCTGCTCAGTCTACTGGGAAAACAGCAGGATGAAATGTTCACCGTCATGCAAAGATCACATTACGATGGAAGCAGAGATGGCCTAATCAGCTCTATTTTCTCTCTCACTTTGCTTTGCATGCTATAATAACAATCTGAGAAAATATTTGCATAACTTTGCAAACAAGACCCATGGGTGGAACAAGTAAAGACTTTAGATTTGGTTGGATGCGTGTTGGTTAAATCACTTCTTACACCTCTAGGGATCAAAACTAAAAAAAATTGAGGTAAAAAATGTGTCATCAAAAGAGGATTTCTACAAAGAATTATAAAAAATATGCAGTGATATAGTGACCTCAGATGAATGCTGAATCTATCTATTTAGGCACCTGAAAGGAATGACTAGTGCCAGTCCTGGCCCTTACTGTCCAGTTAAGCAGCCAATATATTACTTGATTTTCTTTACTTTCACCACAGTGGAAAGGAATGAAACTCATTTGATTCCCCTATCAACACATTCATGCCGTGTACACACGAGCGGAATTTCCGACAGAAAAAGTCAGATGGGAGCTTTTCATTGTATATTCCGATCTTGTGTATGCCCCATCAGACTTTTTACATTGAAAACTCTGATGGACCTAGAAAAAGAACATGTTCTATCGGGAAAACCGCTCATCTGTATGCTGTTCCGATGTACCAAAACAACGCATTCTCTGAAGCAAGTACGAGACGGAAGCTATTGGCTACTGGGTATTGCACTTTCTTTTTCTAGGCCCGTCGTACGTGTTGTGCGTCACTGCGTTCTAGACTGTCGGACTTTGGTGTGACCGTGTGTAGGCAAGACCGCTTGTGCGGGATTCCGTCTGAATTCCGTCGGAGAAACCTTCAGAGTTTATTCCGACGGCAAAACCACTCGTGTGTACGCAGCATCAGTGTTTTCTGGGATAATGCCTCCTGCAGAGCTATTGTATTCTGGTGGCGGGGGGGTCAAGGGGAGTCTTCCGGGTCGACAGAATACAGTGATTACTGTTAGAGACAATAGCCACTGACAGTAATCACATGAAGACAAGTCCAACGGACTAGTTGTACCCAAGTCAATAAGTTAATCGATAGATCAACTTGGGTACAATCAGCCTGCCCATACATGGATCAAAATTTGGCCAGTCCCTAATTAAAGTGCTAGGATTAGATTAGATAATGAAAAAGATTACCATTATGTTATTGCTGCTTTGATGGTTTTCTGCTTTGTTTCTAAGTCTGGGGACTCTGAGTTCAATTTGTGTAGTGCACTATAAAATCAGTTTAGAACTTTACATACTGTACTTGCTGAGTGGCTTTAGTTTTTTCCGTATGTAGCAGAATCCTGGGCTCCTAGAGGCCTAATGGTGACCTCCAGAGTTAGAGACAGCTGATATTCTTCTGTGTAGAGTGGGTTACAGGGCATGGTGCAAGATGAAATGTTGGGCGCCAGACACTTTTTGAATGCAAAGAGATTTATTGTCTCTTAAACAAAACTTTGGGAGAGAGGGTTAGGGACAGGACACCATTAAGTAGACACATTGACAATTAGCAGACTCCAAGACTATAGGTAGACAGCTATACAGGTGAAGGCCTCCAGCTGGATAACACTTCTGTATAAGTAGGACCGCTGTCTCCTATGGCAACAATCTTGTAGAAGTTAGTTGTATTCAACTATTGGCAACACAACTAGTTCACTGCAGACGTTCACTGCGGACGTTCACTTAAACTCACAGTCTTTCACTAGACTTCAGACCCAATCTCCACGGAATCCCCTGAGCTCTTCCACTTATAGCACTCAGTATCTTCCTCAAGCGTCACCCCCGCTTCCCTGCTGGGTCCCTGGCTTGACACTCACAGATACTCTTCAAGTGTCACCCCTGCTGACCCCCTAGGTTCCTGGCTTGGCACTTGCTGATGCCCCACAAGTGTCACCTCTGCTGTCCCGCTGGGTACCTGGCTTGGCACTCGCTGAAGTTTTCCCACTTCTTCACCATCCCTGGCTGATGAGAAGACTGCTCTGGTACTGGCTTCAGTTTACTCACAGTGGTCTCCGGTAACAAAGTAGATGGTCCCTTAGTGGCGACAGCTTCCCCTTCTACCTCCAACCACAGCTGGTTTCCCGTTACCGATACTTCTATTTGGACTACTAGCCAGTAGTCCCAACCCAACGCTGCTCTGTTGATCCTGTAAAGGACCTCTGGCAGCCTAGCAGCCATATGTCCCCGGGATAGGCCTCAGGCTTCTGGCCTGGCAGCCTAGGGGAACACAACAAACGTCCACCCAGACAGCCGTCCAGGTGGCACAGAACTCCGATCACCTGACTTCACCCAAATAAATAGGCTCACCCAGGCCTAGGGACCAAAGAAAATCCCTGTCCATTGGCTGAGACACCCCATCCATTCATGTCTGAGCTTGCAAAGCCCTTGTCTTATCTAATGTCACCAGCATAGTGCCACCTGGTGACAGAAGAGAAAAGGTGCAACAAGTCCAGATTTAGAGAGGAATCAATTGATCTTCGAACAATTAGCCAAGGCAACTATCACCTGGCAAATATATTTTTGCCTAAACATCAGGGTGCTACATCTGCATTAAAAGTTCAATGTTTTTTCTGAATGATCCTATACTTGATCCCAGTTAAGTGTGCCATGGACATAAGCATTCTGATAGTGGTGCATTAAGTAAGCTTTCCGTCTTTGCACAATTATAGTATTTCTTGGATGGTGGTAGCAGTTTACTGAGTAATCTGACATGGTGCCTATAGTTGGTCTTTAATATTTTATTTTATATTGTTATAT
Source organism: Lithobates sylvaticus (assembly GCA_028564925.1). NCBI lineage: Eukaryota > Metazoa > Chordata > Amphibia > Anura > Ranidae > Lithobates > Lithobates sylvaticus. The sequence continues at coordinate 137,356,441 of CM053035.1, forward strand.
AATCTCTACAGGGATTAAGTGATTTCTGTTTGGATCCGGATGAGTATATGATGAATCAGACTCAGGTGATCACAAACATCAGTCCAGGTAGGAAATATTTATTTTTTTATAAAGATGTTATATTATGCATTCAGGAAACCTATACTTATCAACATATTCTCTTCTGACAACAAATTTATTACAATTTTTAAAACTCAAAAATATACTCACAGAGATAGATATTTAAAGTAACACTAAATATATATAAAAAAAAAAAATATATATAATATATATATATATATATATATATATACTATTCAAGTTTGTATATTTCTCCTTTGCTCTCAGCTCCGCTGCTGTTATCTGACTTTTTGTTAGAAGGTACTTTATGGTCACACTGTAAGTAAAAGTGTAACCCCTCAAATGCTCACTCTCAAGCTGGACTAGGGACTATAAATTATGTGATATGCAGTGTGCTTAGAGCAGTGCAAAAACCATAGTCCAGTTCACTAATTTAGAAGTGCTCAGAAGCCTCCTAGATCATCCAATACAGTGGGTATCAAAAAGAATCACCCCCTTTAAAAAAAAAAAATGTTGCTGCTTTGCAGCCTGAACACAGGCACATTTTTTTGTTCTATCCATCTGTATTTAGTGCAACTTATAACATCCAAATGAAAGATATGACACCAACATGTCAGAGAAAAGAAAAAAGGTCAAGAACGGAATCACTGAGTTGTAAAAAGGATCACCCCCTGCCTATAAATGACTCAATCAGGTGTACCTAATCACCTTCTCAATGGCACACAAAGACATTTAAACTGTGACCAGATGTGGTCATTTTGATTAGCTCGTCATGAAAAGAGCTTTCTTGGAGCATTTCAGTCCCTGGTAGTGCAACTAAAGCAAACAATCAACTATGGGTGGCAAGGGACTGTCAAAAGATCTCTGGGATAAGGTTGTGGACAGGCACAAGTCAGCATATGGTTACAAAAAAAATTCAAAGACTATTTCAAAGGTATTTGGTACAACACAGACCCTCTCTCAATCAGGACATCACTCCAAACTGGATGAAAGAGCCAGGAGGAAACTGGTCAGAGAGGCTACCAAGAGGCCTAAAACAACTCTGAAGCAGTTGCAGGAATTTATGACAAAGAGTGGTCATTGTGTGCATGTGACAACAATATCACAATTTCTCCACAAATGTGGCTTGTATGGGAGGGTTGCAAGAAAAAAAGCCACTCCTCAAGAAAAGCCACATGCAGTCATGACTGAGCTTTGCCAAAACGCATCTTGAAGATCATGAGGCCACATGGAAAATTGTTTTATGAGCAGATGAGCCTAAAATTGAATTATTTGGCCTTAACACCAAATGATATGTCTGGCAGAATTCCAATACAGCACACCATTCAAATAACATCATTCGTACAGTAAAGCATGGAGGTGGTAATATCCTGTCATGGTGGTGTTTCTCTGCAGCAGGGACTGAAGCACTTGTCAGGATAGAAGGAAAAATAGATGGAGCAAAATACTGTCAAATTCTTGAGGAAAATCTGCTGCCCTCTTCTAGAAAGTTGTTGATGGGAAGAAGGTTTACCTTCCAACATGACAATGACCCAAAGCACACTGCAAAAAATCGAGAAAAGGATGAATGTCCTTGCATGGCCTAGTCAGAGCCCAGACATAAACTTCATTGAAAATATATGGAATGACTTGAAGACTGCAGTCCACAAATGGTCACCATCAAATTTTCTTGAACTTGAGCAGTTCTGCAAGGAAGAGTGGGCAAATATTGCAAATATTGCAAAGTCTAGATGTGCAAAGTTAGTATAGACATATCCCAACAGACAAAGGCTGTAATTAAAGCAAAAGGTGGTTCAACAAAATACTGACATAAGTGGGGGGGGGGGGTGATCCTTTTTCCAACTCAGTGATTCTGTTTTTTTTTTCTGACATGTTGGTGTTATATCTTTCACTTGGATGTTATAAGTTGGACTAAGTAAATACAGCTGCATAAAACAAAAACAATGTCTTCTTCATTTCAGGCCTCAAAGCAACAAAATGTGAATATTTTAAAGGGTGGGGGATACTTTTCTATACCCACAGTATATAATTAAATGGGTAAAGGCAGTTCCAAGGACCCGTTCAAGTTTATAATATCCACAAGATGCTTTATTTTTCTAAAATATGTTATATACAGTATACATATTTCCAAAATACTGTGTAATCCCTATATGCCAGCAGGTAACTGTACACAGGTGTTATGTTGCAATTAAGACTCCACAATATGAAGACTATCAAAACAAAAGTGCATTTCCAAGCTTAATTGCTTATATGTTGTTCCTTGGTATATGTTGGCAGTGATGGTTAAGGTGCAGCAGACCAGGGTGGTAAGTGCTGTGAGTGAATCCAAAAGGTATGCATGCAGATCTTGTATAGGACTCCTTCAGTGGCTGTGACACCAGTCCCAGGGCTGGAGCCACACGTACTTGAAGTGATGCATCAGAAATTACCTCACCAAGGCGTTCACAGAGGATGTTACAAGGAGGCAAAATAATACAGTAAGAAACAATTTAAGGAAAATAGATTACAGATCCATTAAGTAGTAGATGTGTATGGATTATTTAGGAAAAATAAGGATGCTGTTTAGATTAACTTTAAGTAGATCTATACATGTTCAAAGTGGAGCCAGAAAATCCACTGTGGTAATGTTGGAAAATCTGCACACAAACCTACAATAATCAGCAACATTTAGCCAGATACTGTAAGGACAATTGTGGCTGCTCATGTGTAATGTGTTCACATATGTCAAACCCCAGAGAAGGTTGCTCAGTTCCACAATGCAATCTGGAGTCAGCTGGCACAAATTAAGCAAATTAATTTATAGAAGAACATACTATTGTCCATGTGGCTACAACAGACCCATACTCATACTCATTCCCATGGTAACTGCATTCAGTATAAATATTTATTACATTTATTAAAACATTAATCACTAAAAACTAATGCCCCATTAAAGAGCTAGCAATCAGAATTAAAGTGCAGTTTCCTAATTACGTTCAGTCTGGCTTCAAAGTTTATGTATAGCTAAAACGTTATTTTGTTTTTTAATGGGCTTAGACCCTTTGTCATTTTTATTGCTCAATTAAAGAAAAAGTCAGCACACTACCCATGAAGCTTAAAAAGTTAAAGGTAAAATTACAAAAAGAGTCACAACATTAGAAGAAATCAAAGCATCCACCACCTTCCAGGGCCACAGAGGACCCCTTTCTCGTGTGAAGGTGATGACTGTATCCATATCTTCATGAGAAAAGGGTTCTCTGTGGCCCCAAATGTGGGCAATGCTATGTGATTTCTTATTTTTTTGGTGACCATTTTTGTATTTTAACCTCCATACATTTTTGTTTTTGTATTTTAATCTCAATACGTTTTTGAGGTACATAGTTAGTGTGCTGGTTATAGCTATAACAGTGTAAACAAGTTAAGTACTCAATTGTTGGGTGTACTGATATACAGGGCATCAAGAAATTATTCACAGTGCTTCACTTTTCTCACATTTTGTTATGTCACAGCCTTATTCCAAAATTGAATAAATTCATTATTTTCCTCAAAATTCTACAAACAATTCCCCATAATGACAATGTGAAAGAAGTTTGTTTGAAATCGTTGCAAATTTATTAAAAATAAAAAATGAAAAAAATCACATGTACATAAGTATTTACAGCCTTTGCCATGACGCTCCAAATTGAGCCTAGGTGCATAATGTTTCCACTGATCATCCTTGAGATGTTTCTACAACTTGATTGGAGTCCACCTGTAATAAAATCAGTTGATTGGACATGATTTGGAAAGGCACACACCTGTCTATATAAGGTCCCACAGTTACATGTCAGAGCACAAAGCAAGCCATTAAGTCCAAGGATGTGTCTGTAGAAAGCTCTGGGTTCTGGGACTTTAAATGAGGTGCATGATAACATTCACCTCCATTTCTACATCAGAAATAAGAAAGGGGTTTTTGGAACTTTGAGTGAGGCACACAACATGGGGTAAGAAATTGTAAAATTGTTTAATTGGTATATAAACAAAGCATGTCTCATAAACATGGGATACATGGTTGAACATGAGTATTTTTATTAATATACAAGGGGATGGCATACAAAAAAGAGGAATTCATATATATATATATATATATATATATATATATATATCTGCACGCATCTAAAATCACATAGTATCCCATGGAAGTATTAGTATAATAAGCCAAATGCTTATTGGAATTGTCTGTAGATCCCCGAAACAGGATTGTATTGAGAAACAGATCTGGGAAAGGGAGCAGAAAAATGTCTGCAGCATTGAAGGTCCCAGTGAGCACAGTGGCCTCCATCATCTGTAAATGGAAGAAGTTAGGAACCACCAGGACTCTTCCCCAGCCAAACTGAGCGATCAGGGGAGAAGGGCCTTAGTCAGGGAGGTGACCAAGAACCCGATGGTCACTCTGACAGAGCTCCAGCATTTCTCTGTGGAGGAAGGATAACCTTCCAGAAGAACAACCATCTCTGCAGCACTCCACCAATCAGACCTATATGGTAGAGTGGCCAGACGAAAGCCACTCTTCAGTGAAAGGCACATGACAGCCTGCCTAAGTTTGCCAAAAGGCACCTGAAGGTCTCTCAGACCATGAGAAACAAAATTCTCTGATCTGATAAAACAAAGAATGAACTCTTTGGCCTGAATGGCAAGCGTCACCTGGCTAATACCATCCCTAGAGTAAAGCATTGTGGTGGCAGCATCATGCTGTGGGGATGTTTTTCAGGGGCAGGAACTGGGAGACTAGTCAGGATTGAGGGAAAGATGAATGCAGCAATGTACAGAGACATCCTTGATGAAAACCTGCTCCAGAGTGCTCTGGGCCTCAGACTGGGGCGAAGGTTCATCTTCCAACAGGACAACGACCCTAAGCACACAGCCAAGATAACAAAGGAGTAGCTATGGACAACTCTGTGAATGTCCTTGAGTGGCCCAGCCAGAGCCCAGACTTGAACCCGATTGAACATCTCTGGAGAGATCTAAAAATGGCTGTGCACTGACGCTCCCCATCCAACCCGATGGAGCTTGAGAGGTCCTACAAAGAAGAATGGGAGAAACTGCCCAAAAATAGGTGTGCCAAGCGTGTAACATCATACAAAAAATACTTTTCGGCTGTAATTGTATTGAGCAAAAGCTGTGAATACTTATGTACATGGGATTTTTTTGTTTTATATAAATTTGCAAAGATTTTAAACAAACTTCTTTCACATTGTCATTATGGGGTATTGTTTGTAGAATTATAAGGAATTTAATCCACTTTGGAATTAGAGTGTAACAACAAAATGTGGTAAAAGTGAAGCGCTGTGAATACTTTCCGGATGAACTGTAGTGCAGAATGGATTTTTATTGGTGTCTATGTCCCTGTGATCTCTGTTACTGAGACAAAAAGAAATGGGAAATCCAGAATTTTCATCAAGAAGATTGACTATGCCCCCCCTTTCCACCCACCTGACCCATTTGTAGAAGCTTCTGTGAATAAAACAGGATCTAAGAACGGAGGACAGGCGGATGGTTGATATGTTGATTCATAGATCACAATTCATTTTTAGAAACTCTAGTACAGCTTCTATGAATGGAGGAGCTGGGTGGAATGGGTGGACATAGTCCATCTCTCTAGAATTTAGCTTGTGACAGCCCCTTAGTTCTGTTAACCAATGCTGCACCAGAAGATTACAGCGGCAGCGGTGGTTGGGCATGGATGGAGAAGGATTTCAACTAAAAGAAGAGCCATCAGCATAAGAGATACATCTTACTAACTCTTAGTGCACCCTTGTGCTGATTTTTCAGTTTTTTATTGAGGTTGCACTTAGACTTTAATCATTCTCTACTCCATTCAAAAAAAAAAAGTTTTGGCTATACATTCACTTTACCAGCCAGTAAATCTCTATGTCTAATGGTTTCCCAACTTGTAGTATACAATTATTGGCTTTAGTACCTATGTATGTTATCTTCCCTAAAAATCATTCCAAAATACTTTTTTTTTAAGTAAAACCCCTGCTTGGTTATTGTTTACTATTTGTGTCCTGCAGGGGAGATTTTCCTTTTTTTGCTGACCTGAAAGAAAATCACAGTGAAGGGATTTCTCATTTTAGACAGGTGTAACCGGAAAATGGGACCATATTTTGATAATTAAAAAAAAAAAAATAATAAGTTTGCTTTTTTGCTTTTACATACACTTTAGTTTTATTTGTTTGATTAAGTAAAGTGTGTGCCTTGTGATCAGTGATGTTTCTGTCAAACTTATTGCTGATTTCCAGTACTTAAACTTTCTTTTTTTTCTTTTTTTATCCTAGATATTTTAGAGTATTACATTACATGTAACCAGGAAGTTACAAACCCCTTTCGGCAGGTACTGCTAAATTACACTAAATGATTGTTAAAAAAATTTGAAACATTAACCACTTAAAGACTGGAAGGATTTGCCCCCTTAATGACCAGGCCATTTTTTTGCGATACGACTCTTTAACTGAAAATTGTGCGACATTGTACCCGAGCAAAATTGGTGTTTTTTTGCGCTATAAACAAAAAAAGAGTGACAGTTTTGAAAAAAAAACAATATTTTTTTACTTTTTGCTATAATAAATATCCCCCCCCAAAAAAAAGCTTTCTTCATCAGTTTAGGCCAATATGTATTGTATATTGTATTTTTTGGTAAAAAAAGGGGTTAAGTGTTCCCTAGGGAGGTGTTTCTAACTGTGGGGGCAGTGTACTGACTGGAGGAGGAGAGAGATCGCTGTTCCTGATCATTAGGAACAGCAGATCTCTCTCGACTCCCCTGTCAGAACAGGGATCCCTGTTCTGGCTCTCTGTGGAGCGATCGCGGGTGGCCGGCGGACATCCGGCAGCAGCTGCATGCCCCTATCACTCTTAAAGCGTCCAATGTTACTCTACGGTGGTTCGCCCAGGAGAGCCAACCTGCCGCAGTATATAGACGGCAGCTGGTCGGCAAGCGGTTAATATGTGCTTTATTGCTATAAGAAATTAAATATATGTAAACTCTAACAATAAACTTCTATAACTTTCTCTTTTTTGGTCTTCTAAATATACCATTGAAAGTGTTTTGTTATATCTGTTTGAGAAGTGCAGAAAGTACCTGTTGATTTTGCCAGAAATCTTGTGAACTGGTAACTTCCTGTGTTCTCTACCAGGGTGTAAGGAGGGGTTATGGAGATGAGGAGGGGAGAGGAAATAAGGAGATATCTGTGTTTTATTGTATCATCAGAATTATAGTAGGCAGGGCTGACACCACATACCTAAGGATTCAAAGCTGTGCTGTCATGTCAAAAAGGAGTGCAGAAGCATACTATATTTCTGAAAAATCAACAGATATTTTCTGTATTTGCAGTGTATTTGTAGGCATAACACATGGGGAAAAGTGCATGTATTCCACATTGAGGTCAGTCATATACATCTAACTAAAGGTGGGGTGTTTGCAAATTGGTTATTATTCTGAAAGGTCAAATCCTCTCTGTAGCTTGGTGCTTTGGGCTAAATGTAATCAGAGAATCAAGCACTGGTCCAAGTAAATAATGTACTGAATTATGTAGACTGCTTCCTTCAGATTACAGATTCTGTACTTATTCTTTAATGGTTTTTGTACTTCTTTCTACATTATGTGTCTAAGGAGATGGTAGGAGCACACTATATTTCTGGCACATCATTCAACAGTAATTTTTTTGTACTTGCAACATGTTTAACAGATGGTGAAATCTGCATGTATACTAGAGCTGTACTAAAGTTTGATTTTTTTTTCACATACGCTTTAAAAGAAAAGTGCCCCCCACCAGCTTTTGCACATAAGCTTAAAGAGAACATACTACTTGATTTCTGCAGAAAACAGCCTTTCTACCAGCAGACCTATCCTATGTTAGCCCAGTGTTTACCAGACACTGCATTTATAGCTCTCATTTTGATAAGGTGCATATGCTAAGCTTAAGATGGGTTCTTGTGAGATATTGTTTATTATTGGTTATTATTCTCTAATATCAAACCCTATCTCCAGTTTGGTGCATGGGCCTGACTGTAATTAGAGCTTCAAACACTGGTCCTAGCAAATATTGAACCAAATTATGTATTGGCAGTTTTTTTCAAATTACAGATCCTGTGTTCAACTTTTCTTTATTTTATTTTTTTGTGCAAATGTTGGGAGAGTCAAGATAAGGTTTCTAGGGTTTCAAGAGTTCAGCAGTACAAGGCCCCTTTTGGTCCCTTCAAGTACCTGTGTCAACCCTTGTGACCCTGTGAAAGTTCTTTGGCTCTTAAGATGTAAATGGAATTTTGACTTTTACGTAAGTTTAAACTTTGTTACAGTCATTAGTAGAGGCTCTTGCCTAAGTCTTGTCCCTTCATCAGGGCAAAGGATTTGTAGTTCTGTCAATTCAATTTCTAAATTTACACAGCCCCCCAGACAACCGAGCCACATTGATGACCTGATTTTTCTGTACTGCAGTTAAGTATTACTGCCAGGTCACCTCCACATCCCCAGATCTGCTTCACAGGGTGTTACAGTGGAGGATGATAATAAGCCAAATTCAGGTAATTCAGGTATTTCAAATCTTTTTGTATTGCATTAATGCATGACGTTTTATATTAAATAAAAGCTTACAATTAAACTGCTGCAATTCTTACTACAGAAAATTATTAATGCATATTTTTGTTGTGTATGTACATAGATAGGTAAATCTAGTTCTTTTTACACAGAAATTGACCATGTCACAGAGATCTCTGTCCAATATTCATCCTCAGCTTCATGGTTTGGAAAGAGAAGCAATACCGCAATTTCCAACAGCAGAAGTAAGTACATGTAGTTTACTTTCTATAGTAGCAAAATTAAAATCCAGCCAAAAAAAGCCAAAAGTTTGTATGCAGTAGTTCGTTGCTTCATCCCTTTCCTCAAAGCCATAAAAACAGTGTAACCCCCTACACTTGCATTCATTAATTATTTGTTTATTTTACATTATGGAGCATTAGTGCAAGAGCATCTTTTAGCTCAGTATTGAGCAAAACGTAGGGAGTTACTAGATTTTTCAATGAGGATATCTTGTCAAACAGATTTTACAGAACAGCTCCCACAAACACTTTGGTGCCCAAATACTAAGGCATTCAGGCAATAGGGTAATAAACATTATTTAAACAAACACCACCGACTATTGCGAGTTGGCTACGCAAATTAGAGGACATAAACAAAATGGAAGACTTATACTCATGGTGCAGAATAAACGTGAAAAGTACTCCAAAACGTGGAGGCTCTGGAATCTGTTTATATTGTCTGATGAAGAGTTGACCTTACTCAGATCATAAAAGGTTCTCTAGCGATTGCTTAGTCTGCCGACCTACACCATTGGAATCCTTCTCCACCATGACACCCCCCTCCCCCTCCACCCTTTCCCTCCTCTTTCCTCCACCAGTCTTTTTATATTTTCTTTTATTCCTCTATCTACTTCTCTCTCTACTCTGATCTTTGGAAATACAAAAAAGACGAAGGAATTGGGCGGTCTAATGCCTCATCTTGTAGTTACATCGTTTTATGTCTAACAAAACGAAATGAAGAAAGCTATAATAGACATACCTATTATTTACATCTATGTGGGCCTTTGTTACCTCTGTATGCAGATTCAATTGTTGGACAAATTATATATTGTTTGTTTGTAATTGCTCACGGTAGCATTATGTTGATGTTATACCTGGGCTTTGCTCTCCCTGAGCTTAAATAAAAAATGATATTTGAAAAAAAAATAAAAATAAACATTATTTATTTCTGTTTTGAAAAAGAGTTAAGAATACTACTGGTTTGCATAGCTTACTGCTGGTAAATGTGTTTAATGTATGTATGATAGTTTGTCCTCCCTACACCACCACGATCTAGACCACTGTGCTTAGGCTTAATGTGTCAGTATAGTCTTGCATGTATTTCTTAGTCTACTGTGGCCTAGAAGAGCCTATACTACTACAAACGGCAAAAATACTAGATAGTAGTTGGAAACAGAGGTTCTGTTTATTGATTGATTGATTGCTGGTTTATGGACAAGCTTCTGCATATCTTGTCCCAGTTTGAGGATGATTATTTTTGCACCAGATACCCAAGTACACTTCACTCCCAGTACGGAAGTGGTATTGGAATATCTGCACTGGCCTTGTTTTAGGAGGCAAAAGGGGTTGATTTGAAGCATTATAGAGTGACGTGATTAAAGAAAGTCAACTTGTTGGTAAGAAAGAAAGATGGGGCTTTGCACCTGTTGTGTATTACCTGTAAATTATTATTTGCATTCATCAAGACACATATCTCCTATTATTTAGGTATGTTCACAGCTAAATGAGTCAAAGAGGTGCACCCCCTCTTATTTGCTTATAAGTACTGATATAGAATTTCAGTTACAGGCAATCAACAAATGAAAAGGCAGTGTTGGGTTTCTAACTATCTATGAGCACTAAAAATACATTTTAAGTGCTCATTGCTAAAACCAAAGTTTATTCTTGTAATAAAAAAAGTCTTAAAGATTAGTGTAAGCATTTAAATACTAAAACTGACCAAACAAATATAATTTCTCTTCTAAAGTGTTCATGGGCGTTCCCAAAGTCTTGCAGCCTTTTCATACTTCTCTTATATAGCTACTTTTATTTCCTGACCTGCTTTACTGATCTTTTTTGTTTGATGGTTTGCCTCTTTCTGGTCATAAATTTCAAGATAAAAAAATTACACCCACTACTGTGTACGTGCATTTAGAAATGTCAAACATTTTTTTTTCTGCCAACACTCTTCTACTTCTGGATGTAATGGCAGTGTTTTTTTTTCCTGCCTCTAAACTCCTTTAAAGGCCTATGTGTGCATGGAAATATAGGACAACATGCAAGGGTGTTTAGAGGCAGAAAACAAATGTCAGATGCCAATAGGAGCAGTTGAAAAAACATCCAGTGTTTAAAAGAATTTAGTGTTAGCAGTTGTTTTGCTTTGTCTTGTACATAAGAATCTTATTTAGAATTTAGACATTAATATAAGTCTAATTTTGCTCTTACCTGCTTTTCCCAAACAGAAAAACTTATTAGTGGTCCAGGCCATGCTGAATACAACTGAGGGAAATTTTCATCATTTGGTTGCTTTGCTGAATTGCCGAGGCCTTCATAAGGTACGTAAAAGCTTGATCTTTGATATAGCTGAAAGTGGAAATCCAGCCAAAACTTTTCTTTTAGCTTTGGATCGGGTGGAGAAGGATATAAAAAAAAAAAAAACCCTCTGGCTTTTATTGCTGTCTTTAAGTAGAATTCCCCTAACTTGGTAATGCTGATTTACTGCATAAAATAAACAAGATGAAAGATAATTAATCAAGGTATGACTGGATTGTTGTCCTGTATGCACGTATGTATGCACAAGCAATTTCAATTTATAGACCTAACTAGCTGATTTTTTATTGATCTTTATTGTGTATGACAGGGTCCCTGCTTGCTGTGCGTGTTGAATATGTTATTTGCCTCCTGTTTCTAAAATGTTCACCACAGAAAGTGCATGCCAAAAAAAAAAATCGGAAAATAACCTTAATATTATTATTATTAATATTATAGTATAGGCTTCATATAGCATCAACAATTTTTGCAGTGTTGTAAAAACGAAAAAGAGACAGTATAGTTACAATTCAAGTCAATACAAGAGTTCTACCTATGAGAGCTAAGAATCCAAAAGGGAGTGGCAAGTGATACAAAAGATATTAAAGTGAAGCCATCCCCGCCAGGAGAAGACAATGGCTCAGCCCTGTAAGCACTGCCTGTGTTTATATGGGAATTGTGCAAATATCTTTCCTGCATCCCCTCCAGGAGAAGACAGTGATTATCGCTAGTGGCTCTAGCAAGCGAATCTAGAAGGTTGGTTGCACCCAAGTTGATTGATCGATTAACTTGGTACATTCAACCTGCCCATTAATGGTTTGAATCTTGGGCGGTTCCTGCTGAACCTGTCAAAATTCGAACCATGTATGCAGAAAATAGAGGTAATGTTTTTTTTTAACTGACAGTGGGATAGGCTTCCCTGAAGAGATGAGTTTTCAAGGATTACCTAAAGGAGGTGAGAGTAGGAAAAAGTTGCACAGATCAGGGTAGGGAATACCAGAGGATAGAAGAGGGTCTGGAGGTCAGCGTGGGAGGGAGTGACGAGATAGAGAGCAAGAGGTTCTGAGAGCAGTGAACATTTTGGGTAATATCTTAAGATGAGGTTGCTGATGTAGCTGGGGGCACAGTTGTGGATGGCTTTTTATGTTAATATTAGTATTTTGAATTTAATATTTTGGGCTAATAGAAGCCAATAGAGGTACTAGCAGAGGGGGGCTACAGCCACTGAATGGTCGGTGAAGTGCACGGGCTGAAGCAACATTCATGATAGAATGAAGGAGGGGATAGCATATGTAAAAGTAGACCAATGAGATGATGGGAGCTGCAATAGTTAAGGTGAGAATTTGTAGCTTTCTGATGTAATTTGTTAAGAAGGGGGTGAATATTGGAAATGTTGGAAAGTTTAATGTGGCAAGATTTGGAAGTGGACAGCCATCCTTTGCACAGAGGCTGTGCCTGTACTACAAAGGTCAACTTTGAGCTTTGAGTTGTAAATCTTCCAAAAAAGACACATAAAGCTAAGAACAAACATTTTTATAGATCTACGAAAAAGGTTTGGACATACTCTTAAGGTACCTAACAAAGGAGTTATTACTCAATACCACTAAATGGGATTCAAGGTGTCATTCTTCCCCAGTATTTTTTTTTTATAGGTGGTTTGTGGCTTCTATATATTAGGTTTGCTATAAAAACGTATGAGGGAAGTGGCCCCACAACAAAAAGAAAAAAAAAACTCAGAAATGAATGCATTAAATATCTAAGGTGTTTTTTCTCTTTTGCAGGACTATGTGGATGCTCTGAAAGGGCTTTGTTATGATGGAATGGAAGGCATCCTGTTTCTGCTTCTGTTCTCTTTTCTGTCGGCTCTCTCCTTCACAGCTGCCATATGCAGCCTGCCTCGTGCATGGAAACGTTTCCAGAACAGGTGAGTTACATTCTGACAGTCCCACAGATCTCCTTGTGCACCATACTCATTGCAATTACATTTATGTTCTTTAAGGTGTTTTATTTATCTATTACAGGATATATGCATTAGGAATACATACAGTACAAGACATCATGACTTGTTAAACAGGCCATAAAATAACGAACGTCTCGAGCACAAATTCACACACAATAGTTACAATTATTTAAATAAACATATCCATGGGTGTCATACCTTTTTTAATTTTTTAGGACATGTTTGGCTAACATAAGCTTGGTCATATTTGGGTAGAACCTTGTTACCCAGATAAATAAATAAGATCATTTTCCTGGCATAAAAAAAAAGCAGGCATAGCAATACAGTATTCCTTTGTACATATTTAGTATTCTTGGTAAAGCGCTGCACAAATTGTTGGCGCTATATAAATCCTGTGTAATAATAATATTATGGCGAGTAAGTATACCGCTATGCACAGTGAGGAAAATTTCCTTTAGGCTGGCTTCACACTGGGGCGGTGCGGGGCGGCGACGGTAAAGCAGCGCTATATTTAGCGCTGCTTTACCATCGTTTTACCCGCGGTATGCGGCCGCTAGCGGGGTGGTTTTAACCCCCGCTAGCGGCCGCAAAAGGGTTAAAAACCTCCGCAAAGCGCCGCTGCAGCGGCGGTTTGCGGGCGGTATCCCCGCGGTTTCCCATTGATTTCAATGGGAAGGAGCGGTATAGGAGCGGTGAACACACCGCTCCTTCACCGCTCCAAAGATGCTGCTAGCAGGACTTTTGTTGCGGTCCTGCTAGCGCACCGCTCCAGTGTGAAAGCCCGCCGGCTTTCACACTGGAGTGAATGGGGCCGGTTTTTTCAGGCGGTATACAGGCGCTATTTTTAGCGCCGTACCGCCTGAAAACCGCCCCAGTGTGAAAGGGGCCTTACTTCTTCAAATGATTCGGGTGATAATGTTGCACATTACTTGTGTAAATTTGTTTCATACATTTATGTTTGTTGGTGTTTTTGGTTTGTATTATTAAATCTCCATTATAGACTTTACAAAGAATCCCATTTCCACTTTACAAGAAAGCCTTTATCTAATAATTCAGAGTGCATGCGTTCATCTTGCAGATTACTTTATTAATGCAGACCTGGATTATTAGATTAAAGGCTGATTGGAAATGTACTTTTAAACATATGTTGAGTATTATGAGACAGTTGAAGGTCAGACATTGAACAACTGCACAGTTTTATTTTTATTTCAGCAAGCGAAAAACTGCGCTATTATCTTAAAAGTTTACACCTAAAGAGCTGCAACTCTCCTGTGAGATACCTGCAGTAACAATTACAAATCCTAATAGAGTTGCGCTAAATTATGATAAAAAAATAGGAAATTAAATTTGAAAATGTGAAAATATGGTTGTGAAAAAAATATATAAATAATATTGAAAGTATACAGACCAAATTGTGATGAAACAAAGTCCTTCAAACGATAAACACACCATCCATCACCAGAGAGGTGTGTGATCTTTAGTTAACACCTCCACCTTAAAGAGTGCTTGCTTACCAGCTTACGAGGACCTCCTGTTAAGGAAGGTCAATATCGCTTGTGGCTCAAAACCCAGCCAGGGCCTCTATCCAACCAGGGGAGCTTTGGATTGAAATAAAGAGATTGCCATCAAGAAGACTTGGTCATAGACTTGGTCATAGAGGATCCCCAAAAAAGATATAAACTAGCCATAATGTCAGCACATCGCTCCCCCCAGTTTTATTTCTATGTGTATCTTTATGTGCATTACTAGGTCTGCGCAAGATGATGGGCAAAAGGGAAAATGTTCATACGCTTGCATGAGTTGTACGGTAGTACTAGAAACAAAATGAAAACTTTAGGTAGGAAAAACAGACACGTCAGTTAAAATGCTGTAATATAAAAATGTGTAAAAGACACAAATATACTTATTTAAAGCTAAGTTGAAGTCTTGCACTCCTATATCTTTATAGCCCTGTACCATTTAATGATTTATGATTGATTTTGCTAGGCAATGCCCTAAAATACTGTTTCCTTGCTGGTTTCAGCCCTCATTCTGCAGTGCTCTGTGGCAGCAGAACTGTGTACCAGCCACACCCCTCAGCACAATCTTCATCTCATTTACTTGAATTGCAGAGAAAGAGGATTGTCTGACCAGGTCTAGTACTGGGAACAGTGGGTCTGATTACTAGAGTAATCAGGTGCCCATTGAACTGCACAGTCATATTTAGATTCCCTGTATAACTGCTGGAAAGCAGAGGTAAAATATGAAAATGGGGATGATAAAACTGACTGCATATCTGTTTTTGGGGTTCTAATTGGGTTTTAACCTACTCATTAGTGTTTTAGCATGTGTGCTACTGATTACTTGGCTTGGCACTGTAAGCCCTTGGTACACTAAAAGTTTACTGTGGTTTAAAGTTTCATAGACATCTAAACTATCTCTAAAACATATCCTGATCTTAGCAAGCTATCCTTTACTCACCATCTTGACCCAACCCTATAAATCAATGTGTAACCTGAACCTAAACATTTAACCTAACCCTTAAAATTGACATTGACCTCTAAATCTTAGCTCCGACCCTTATCCCAACCTTACAACTTACCATAACCATTAAAACTTTACTCTATAACATATAGGGGTTGATTTACTAATACTGGAGAGCGCAAAATCTGGTGCAGCTCTGCTAAAAAGCAATCAGATTCCAAATTTTGTTGCAAAGCCTAATTGAATAAGCTTAAGTTAGAAGCTGATTGGCTACCATGCACAGGTCCATCTGATTTAGCACTGTCCAGTTTTAGTAAATCAACCTCACAGTATATCTAAAACAAATGATTTATTCCTGCTTACAAGTCCTTAGATGTGGTTGGAAACATTTGTTGTCTATTTTAAGGCTAAGTACATTTTCAACTAGTACAAAAAATACCTGTTGACCCTGTCAGAAATGGTGTGTCCTTGTAACTTCCTGTGGACTGAACGTGGAATCTCTAATAATAGATAGACTTTATTGTCATTGTATACATACAACAAAAATGTATCCTGATACTCTTTACAGCAGCAATAAAACACTTCTCAACAAAACAACACATGCATACTCCTAGCACATGTCCACAACGACGTACCCGTACAACGGTACTTTGATGCTAAATACCGGGGTAATGGCAGCAGCTAGCCGGGCGTTTCTTTTTAAGATAAAAGTGGTCTTCGCGCGAAGATCACTTTAATCAGCGGCGGGAGAGGTGCCCACCCCCCTCTTGCCGTGCTCTTTCGTCTCCACAGCTTACCGGATCCGCTGGTAGCGGCGGAGTTGATCGCATCCTCTCCCGTGGATGCCTGGCTGCTGACTGAAGGGAAGATGACCCCTGTTCGGCTCCATGGCATGGGAGGGCGGAAGCGACATCCAACGTCACTTCCGCCCATAGCTCTTAAAGGAGAAATTTATTTTTATTTATTTTTTTGCTTTTTAGTGTAAATATTAGATCTGAGGTCTTTTTGACCCCAAATCTCATATTGAAGAGGTCATGTCATGCTTTTTTTTCTATTACAAGGGATGTTTATGTGCAGAAGCGAACGCATACGTGAGTAGCACCCGCATATGAAAACGGTGTTCAAACCACACATCTGAGGTATCGCCGCAATCGTTTGAGCAAGAGCCATAATTCTAGCCCTAGACCTCCTCTAACTCAAAACATGCAACCTGTAGAATTTTTTAAACGTCGCCTATGGAGATTTTTAAGGGTAAAAGTTTGTCGCCACGAGCGGGCGCAATTTTAAAGCGTGACATGTTTGGTATCAGTTTACTCGGCGTAACATTATCTTTCACAATATAAAAAAGAATTGGGCTAACTTTACTGTTGTCTTATTTTTTTATTCACAAAAGTGTATTTTTTCCAAAAAAAGTGTGCTTGTAAGACCGATGCGCAAATACGGTGTGACAGAAAGTATTGCAACGACTGCCATTTTATTCTCTAGGGTGTTAGAAAAAAATATATAATGTTTGGGGGTTCTAAGTAATTTTCTAGCAAAAAAAACAGTTTTAAACACCAAATCTCAGAAAGAGGCTCGGTCCTTAATTGGATAATAGTTCATACCATAATAGTTATCCACTTTCTTATCTAATTTCTGTCAACTACAAAGCTACATACCTTTATGTAATGGTGTTGAAAGGAAGGGGAGTAGTTTGCATTACAAATCAGAAGAGTATTAGGGTAAGTGTGTACAGTAATTAGCAGAATTACCTGAAGAAAAATAAAGGGAGAAAAAGTCCAAAAAAGGAAACTAATAGCCACCACATCTAAAAACTAATAAACTCCAGTATATAAAACATTTTGTTTTTTGGTTAGCTAAGCTTTAACCGTTCATTTTTTATTAATAGACAACAAATTTTAACTGTTACACGTAACTCCCTAATCTAATGCCTAACACTGGTGAACACCAATAAACCCCACCAATGCCATTGTTTAGCTTTTTACATCTGGTGGATGCTTGTGGATTCTATTATTATCTGTGCTGCCTGTTAACAAACTATTTTCAACAGCTGTAAACAATGTCTTTTGATATTCTAATCCTGTGTGAAAACATAATACAGTGCTCCCCTAAGTGTAACTTACCAAAATAACTAATATGTGCAAACGTAAATTCTCCTAATAATGTCTTGGAAAGCGAAACACATTGGGTGGAGCCTGGACACTCAGAAGTTGATTTACTAAGACTGGAGAGTACAAAATCTAATGCAGTTGTGCACGGTAGCCAATCAGCTTCTAACCTCAGCTTGTTCAATTAGGCTTTGACAAAAGAACCTGCAAGCTGATTTCTGAGATTTTGCACTCTCCAGTTTTAGTAAATCAAGCCCTCAAAGTCATTCACACTAGTGCAGTGCAAGTCCACACGCAAGTAGGAAGGGCTGTTGATGCGGGGCACCATTGCATGATTATACGAGTCATCTTGAGTGCTAGTGTGGGCAGAAACTACTGTGTGTGTGTGTGTGTGTGTTGAGTGCAATTTTGTTGTTTTTATATTTTTTTGGTATTCTGCCTTATGTATCATTTAATGAGTATCTTGGAATGAACGAGATGAATAACATTATTTTTCCTATGAATCAAGGGCACCAGACTCGCTTATTAACTTTTGGTGAGTTTTATTTCACAGGGGGCCAAGGGTGTGTGATCATAAAAATGAAAGAGGGGCACAGCAATTTACATACAGAGTACATTGGATGTGTATATGGACATGGTCATTGGAGATATATTGTACTGGACTATGTTGGGATGGATTGCATGAATCGCTTTGTTGAAGATTTTTCTCACACTGAAAAATTGAACCCAATTAATGGCTGTTTATACCTATTTTTAGCATTTATCACTATGTATTAATTTTTATGGGAATATGGTTTTCAGTCCAAGGTCTGCACGTAAAACACTAAGTTTGCACATATTAGTTAATTTGGTAAGTTTCAATTGGGGTAGTGCTGTATATTGGTTTTGCACTGAGAGCTTGTGCACCAGGATTTTACAGTATTAGGATATTGTCCGTGATCGGCCCAGTTATTGACTAACTTTGAGACTGATATAAATGTTTGCTTATTTAAACAAAATTACAAGACAATAGCAAAATAAACGTAAATATATAAAAATATTTTTCAAAAAATGACCTAAGAGAGATGGAGAGGAAGGGGCCACTTGCAGTCTCCATTGTAAGTGCATGAGACAATACAGGAGAGCATTTGAGAGACAGGGGGAGCATTTTCACTCCATAACAAGGAGTGCATGAACAAGAACCTTCACGACAGGATCACCTGGTATTATTTTAGTGAATATTTCAGATTAAAAAATATTGAAAATATTTTATTTATTTATTTACTTGCAAAGTTTATTTGATATTTCAGTGATTGGGTATAGATCTGCTTTAAAGTGAGGTCACCCAGGGTAACCATCCTATTTTTCTATTTTGTGTGTTCATTTCTTTTATCTATTGCTGATATGTTTTATATAAGTTAATAATCCATGTTAAAGTATTATATTGTTTGTTTGCACTATGTTGCAGGGACCTGGACTATGATGACATGGACGAGGATGACCCATTTAACCCTCAGGCACGTAGAGAGATCCTCCGCACAGCAGGCAGACCTCACCTGCCCAGTTTCTATAGTTACAGCAGTAGCTGCGGCAGCCACAACAGCCTGCGGGTCTCGGCCCCGCCTATTTCCAACGCCCCCGTCTCACAGTACATGTGAGTAGCCGCATACATAGGCCGGCAGCCACATGGGGGCTTTTTATTTATTACAATAATAATAATACTGAGTCAAATTATCAACAAAAAAAAAAGCAGAGAAAGGAATATAGATTTGTAAACAGACATTTCAGCAATTTTGTCTATAGAAAGTAGGGAAACTTGTACTGCCACCCATCAGCTCATAGTAGCTCAGGTTTCTTCAGCAGGCTACAACTATATCTTGTGCAACTATGACTAGTGCGGCATAAGCCCAAGAAGTTCTGTGCAGCATTAGATCCAGAGAAAACGGCTGGGGCTTCTAAAAACAGATGACTCGGGCACAACCAACCTCCTATAATCATCTAGAATCTGATTAACCGCTAAGGCCAATAATTCACTTTTTAATTTCTCATATATGTGTCTGGTTTATAATATTGTCTAGGTAAAATTATGAAAAAAGATAAAAGTAGAAAATTTCATCAAACCTGATGTTGTCATAAAATTAGCAGTTTCACATTCACTGGGATTCTTCCAAAAGTGTCTTCTAATTTCGCCATGCAAGGTTCAAATAGAAGAAAAACCCTTGTAAATTGAAGATACGTTAGGCTGGTAGCTTTAAAGAGTGCAATCACTGCGTTCACTTAATTTTTCTTTAAGATAATGTATGCACTCTACATTGCTTTAAGTTAATGGTCATGCAATGTTTGCACTGCCATTGCCGCCCTTTGAGGCCCTTTGAGGCTCTTGGAGAAGCCATTGTCAAGATGACAAAAGCTATTAGTAGTCATTGTAAAAAATATATTTATTGTACTCAATGTAAAATGACAACATTATAATAAGTCCTCAATTTACCTTTAAGTACATTTAAAAAGATTTGTATCATTGTAACTTCAACAACAAAAGCCTCCTATGTAAACACAACCTATTGAAGACATTTCTAGATGGAAAATGTGGACATGAGGAGACAGTAACACAAGTATGCTTGTAGTTGTAAAAGTGCACAATTTGCTGATATTCCATATTGTTTTAAAAAATTCAACTAACACCAAAAATGTGCGAAATAACAAGGAATTTGACATAAAATATTTAACCTATTTTTGAGCCTTTTTTTGTAATATTATTTCTTATAACAGCATGCTAATCAAAGAGGAAAAACAATTATGAAGTATTTTTACATTTAAGTCACTATATGGACTGTCTTCTTGTTGATTAGAAAATAAATACATCAATAAATACATAGAAATACTCAATTTAACAGATAGGCAAAACTTCACCAACATTTTGGGAAATGAGCCTTGCAGACAAATGTGGCCCTATATATAGCATGCTTAACACAGCTAAATCAATCCTAGAGCTTTAAGACTATTTCCTATTTGTGAAAGTAACACAGTGGTACAAGGATCATATTTTGTGCAATTTTAGTTATTAAGATAACCATGTATGTTTTATTTCAATCATCATCAAAAGAAAGCAGTTCATCTCCAAAAAAAGAGTTTTCTTATTTATAATTAAAATACAGTTCCATTCATAATTTATATTTTAAGATGATTTGCAGCACTCACCTGCCAGCTGCTTAGTTCACTTTGGGTCACCCACACAGAAACCTTCCCACAGGAATGTTTTGATTGTGTAAAAAATACACAGATTTAAAACGTGTAATGTACTAGAGTATTAATTTATTTTATTAGAATTAGGTTTGTATTGTTCATTTACAGTAACAAGCTTAATTTTGCCATTTAGAATACATAAATCAATATAACTCTTACAAGACAATGACTAATTACATTGTTCACAAAAAAAAAAAAAACATATGATACGTAATGACAAAGATACAGTACTGGCAAATATACAGACCCATAAATGAATTGTGACAATTATGCTAATACATATTGGTTAACAGCTGCTAGTACTGAAGTGCTAACCCCCCTAACAAACAAAATCCACTACAGATACCTTAGATGCTATGAAGTACATTTGTTTTCTAATATTTTTTCCAGTTAATCTGTTAATTTTTTATGAATATTTCAGGGAGTGACAGTCGATTAGCAACTAAACCTGAACAAATAGCGATTGACATGCTGCTTATAAAACAGTGATTGGGGCTCTGCCACATAACCAGTGCCACAGCATTGTTCACATGGTCTCAGCCAAGGAGAGCTAGGGGGTTGGTGTTCAGGAAATACTAGCTGGTCAATATTTATGTCCATGGCTTTTTTTGTCAGAGAAAAGGTGCAGGTGCAGGAACTCAACCTCCCCCCCACTCTGGGGGGGGGGGTGTAGGGCATGGGGTTGGCTGGGGACGGCCGACTCTCTGCATCAAATTGTGGGTGTGGCCAAATTGCACAGTGGGGCATTGTTACATACCAGGTTTTCAGGAGTGCGCTACATAAAGATTGCAGAGTTCAGGAGTACACTTTATACAGACTGCAGAGTTGAGGTATGCGCTAAATACAGAGTGCAGGGTAGAAAAGTGTGCTATGTACAGAGTGCAGGGTTGAAGATTGTGCTGTATACAGAGGTGCACTATTTGCAGAGTGCAGGGTTAGGGGGTGCGCTACATATAGAGTGCAGGGCTGAGGGGTGCGCTGCATACAGAGTGCAGGTTTGAGGGGTGCACTACATACAGAGTACAGGGCTGAGGGGGGTGCTGCGTACAGAGTGCAGGGTTTAGGGGTGTGCTACGTACATGGTGCAGGGTTCAAGGGTGCACTGTGTACCCTCAAGTCCTTCCCCCAATACAAAGCTCTCCTCCCAGATTCCAGTATAGAGCCCCCCCCCCCCCCCCGTTCCATTAGAAAGCTCTCCTCCCACCCTAAGTCCTCTCCAACCAGCCTAGAAAGCATCAGAGAGAGTGGCTGCTGCATAAGAGAAGCTAAAACTTACAGTAGGAGATTGGACAGTGCAGGCTGCTGGTGGGCTTCAGGTGGGGCTTCCATGAGACTAGCAGAGGCTGTGTAGATTCCCTGCCCCCTCCCTCCTCTGCTCTTATATAGAGATGTGTAGAGCAGGGAGGGTTCTGAGCAGCTGCGGGAGTGGAGCGTTGCCACTTTTAAATACAGAAGCAGCAAGCGACTAGCACTAGAGGTGGCAAAATGGCAGGAAAAAAAAACCCTGGTTATGCCTAGACAAGAATCCCCCCCATTGACAGAGATCAGATACTCAATGCCTTGGCATTGGTAACATGGCAAGCTAAAGGACTGTTTCCTCAAGAAGAGATGCTATCACACTTTTTCTATTTATTTATCTACGCCAACAAGACTATAGTAGTTTCGTGTTTTAGAAGTGACCCACTTTTTAAGAAAATAATTACTCCAATTCTTTTGATGTTGCTTTTAGCTTGTTAAATAGAAAAAATGAAATATAAAAAAATAGCAATCTAAGAGTGCTATTTGATGGTAATAAATAGAATCAGAAAATTACTGATCATATACCAACCAAAGCAATAGGAAACAATGCTACAAGATGCTGTAAGTCTTTGTTATTTATTGTTCTTGTTGTGAGTTTTTGTGTTCCTCCTTTTATGTTACCTATAGGAATCAAAGCGGTTTGTTCAGTGGCAATCCTCGATATGAAAATGTCCCATTGATTGACAGGCAGTCCCCACCCCCTTCGGTGAGTAGCTGGGATGCTAGCATTATACAGCCATAGCTACTGATGTACTGAAAGGAAACTCAAAGATTGTTGCATCTATAAAATAGGCAGATACAGTATGTAATATGCAAAACTCCAGAAAATTTACATGGAGCAGGATCATCATATCAGGTCACTACTGTCACAGACTCCCAGATTGGCTGTGACAACCTTGGATAATTTTATGGAATCTTTGAACGGACACTAGATTCAGAAAAACTTTCTATAAATATATGAAGAACATAAAGGCCGCTGTTTGGTTTGGCTGTTCTAGAGCTGGGGGTATAATCTTATTGCTGGGGTCTCAGAGCAATATCTGGTAAGGAATAAATCCCTCAATCGATTTATTAGCGAACACAATATACAAGGATATTGAAAATGGTATTGACATAACCACAAACTCATGTTGAACTGGATGGACTAGTGTCTTTATTAAACCTAACCAACTATATAATTAGGTAACTATCCCTGCCCCACTCTGGAATGGCGTGCTTATGGTGGAGTTTCTCTTAAAATTAATTTTGCATAAAAAAATATATATATATCAAGCAGTGCTTCTGATTTTGAGTTATCCTTACAGTAATTAGGCTTACTACAACCACCCAGGGGCACAAAGGAGTACCCCTTAAGTTTAATGGTGGTAGTTAAATCATAAGAACATTTTTTCGCTTGTTGGATCATGTCTTTGTAAGGAAGCCTCATAAAAGTGTAAAACAGGAGGATAATTTTGCACAGCGGTTGTCACCATAGGGTAAGTATACCATGACTTGTCGGTCATTCAGATTTCTCCCCATGTACCTATGTTCAGACAAAAGCCATCCAAAGACAGAGAAAATGTATTTCCTGCAACCATGGGTTGACAGGGGAAGGCCTCCTGATGAGCCATGGTGATTATTGCTAGTGGCTATAACAGCCATGTGCAATAATCGCATGTAAAATCCAGCAGGCTGGTTGTACCAACGTTGATCGATCAATCGGTACATTCAGCCTGCCCATACATGGTTTGAATCTTGGCCGGCTACTGCAGAGATTCGAACCATATATGGCTGGCTTTAATTTGAATAATTTGATCCTATGTTTTCTTCATAGAGCACACTAAAATAAGTGTTTATGTGTTTTGAGATAATCTGGAAAGCCCATATTTCACACAGGTTGAGTATAGAGTCTAGCAGCACAGTATCAGACAACAGAGAATAAGTGCAACAGAGCTGAAAGCCACAAAGCCAGGAATGTGACAGATGGGAGCTAGTGAAATAGGATGCATCAACAAGGTCAAATAAAGAACACCATAAAAAGGCCCATAAAATGAACTGTATGCAGAAATTGTGGTAAAAGATGATGTAACGAGATTCAGGTGATACCAAGTTTATCACGTATTTCATGGGACTGGGTGGCAATGATGTATGTAAACAGATGCAATGTACAGTATGCATACAGTATGTAATATGCTTCCAGACTCATGTAAAACAACCTAGACCTAACCCCTGAATTCACCCTTAACCCCAAAACCCTTGTTACCCTGAACCAAAAAGCTTTTAGAGGAGTTTAGGAGCAGCAGAGTTTAGAGGCAGCATGAAGGGAACTTTTGGGCATAAAAATGACAAACACCAGCGGCGCATAGCACTTCAGCATTTATTCATTTCAATAGCCAGAATACATTTAAATTCTGGCCAAATAAAGAAATAAACGCCTAGACACCAAACGCTTCTAAACTCTGCTAAATTAGCTTAAACCGGTTTGAAAAAAACACAGCTTAGGTGAGTTTTTAACGCTGATTTTCTCTTATCATGGAGAATTCCCTGACCTTGTTCTAGAATGGTCTGACTTTTGAGCAAGAACAAAATAGTATGTAGGTGAGCCCGTATAAGTGCCAACATTTTCCAAAAGATACTTGGATAGAATTTTTGAATAGCCATTGGTGTCCAGTAACATTTAAATAAATTAAAGTTGATTTTGTGGAGTCTAGTGCAGATGGAGGAGGAGTTCAGAGTGACGTTTTGAGGATTCTTAGTACTGTTCTGGTGTAAAAGATACATGAAGACCTTTCTCCCATTGCTGGAGGTACAGAACTATCTGACCTGCCTTTGGTTGAGAAAGGTGAGGAGCTCTGAGGAAGGAGATCTGTTCCCCAAAACGCGTCAGCCATCCAATCAGATGTGGTCCTATGACGGGCATGTCGCGTTCTGCTGGAAATTTTGATGTATATGCATACTGCTTTTATTCGCTTGTGAGTACCAATTTGTCTTGGTATACATAATAAATTTGTCAATAGTAATGCACAAGGTGTATGTGCCCTCCTTTGTCTTTTTAGTGAGAAAGGTTTGTGTAAAAGATAGAAAAGGTCTGAGGAGGCCTGCGTCCATACATAATGTTTTGAAGTTAGTATGTGGTCTAAAGAATGTTACTGGTGATGGTAGGGAAGAAAGGAAGTGGGTTAGGCTGGCTATAGATTATAAGATTTTCTTGTACAATTTTCCAAAACCATATAATATGAGGGGAAACCTAAACACTTTAAATTTGTATGGAATCAGGCAGGTTTTACACTACATAGTTCAAGAAAAATCTAAAGGAAATTGAATAATAAAATTGTATAATGAATGGCCAGCTTTAGTTGTAGGGGCAGTGACAGTTGTCAGAGCCTCAATGAAGGGCCAATGCTCCATCTGGATTAAGTGTGAGAATTGGAAAAGTTGTTTCATGCGTAAGCTCCACACCACGCAACCCAATCAGTTCAGCATAAACTTGGGCTATTGGGAACAGTGGAGAATGATTTGGGGAAGGGTCTGAAAAGACTGGTGGCAAGCCTTGAGTGAAGATCCGATGGTGGTATGCAATTTCAGATTTTTGGAGACTGCTCAATGGGAAAATAAAAGAGACATGTTTAAGAGCAATCTATTGTTGGGTTACATTGGGGTTGATTTGCTAAAATTGGAGAGTGCAAAATCTGGTGCAGCTCTGCATAAAAACCAATCCCGTTCCATTTTTTTCGTCAAAGCTTAATTTAACAAGCTGAAGTTAGAAGCTGATTGGCTACCATGCTCAGCTGCACCAGATTTTGCATTCTCTAGTTTTATTACATCAACTCTACTGCGTCTATCAGTCTGACTTGGTGGCAGGATGAGTAATATTTGAGTAAATCAGGGATAGCAAAGCCCCATATGCATTGGGAAGACTGAGAAGTTGGGCTTTGAGTCTGGGATGTTTATTAACCCATAGAAAGGTAGAAAACATTGAGCTGACAGATCAAAGGTAGGATGATAGAATGTTAATGGGTTGGGCTGAGAGTAAAAAAATAGATTTAGGTAGGTAGGATAGTAATTTTAAAGATGTTGCAATGTCCAAAAAAAGAAAAAAAAAGAATGGGCTCCAGGAAGGGAACAAATAAAAAGGGGAAAATTGGGCACCCCTAGCATGTACAAATGGAGATTATAAGGGTGATTATAAGGGTTCCTATTAACCTTAACATGGTCAGGCAGGTTAGACTAAATTCTACTAACCTATATCATCATATTATCTCTCACTCAATTTACTCAAAGGCCTCTTTGGCATCCATCAAGAAAAGTAGACAGGGAGGGTTTAAGATGATAGGCGCATGGAATAAACTGAGCATTTTGAGAGGCTAAAACCCACTTGGTCAAGTCTAATTAATCAAGTCTAATTATGTTTACAATATGAGGAAGAAACTAGTTGGCAAGGATTTTTGTGAGGAGTTTAAGATCAGTGTTTAGGAATGGAAAGAAAGGTAACTGGCACAGTTTACCTTCTGTGAATATCACTGTAATGTGGGCTCTCAGTGACTCCTGAGCGATTAGTTAGGCTTAATGAACACAGGACGTTTTTACACCCTCTCCTGATCAATTTAACTTGACAGATAGTAACCCACGTTTAAAACGTCCGTTTTGCCACGTTTATATGCCGCGTTTGGCCACGTTTGCATTTAGAAGCGTTTGTTTTTTGTTCAAAATAGCCAAAAATTAAAAACGCCTATAAACGAAACACGGCTAAACGCGAGTTACCGCTTTTAGAATCGTTTGGCGCTTGAGATGCCTCTAAACTCAGCGTCTGAACTCATTTTTTTGCTTTCCAAAAAAGGCCTCTAAAATCAACTGCCTAGAAACGACTATAAACGACCCTGTGTACATGTACTGATAAGATAACATAGAGGAGAGTTCAGGAGCAGTTGAAAAAAATGTCCAACTGCTTCTAAACGTCCGTTTAGCAGCAGCAGTGTACATGAGGCCTTAAAGAATAGAGAGCTTTTGTATAGTGTGGTATCAGATGTTGTAAAAGCATTTTATAATATTGTATATATTCAGGCCATCTGGACCAAGAGAATTGCCGGTTTGAAGGCATTCATAACTGCTTGAATTCCTCCTGTGTGTTATGCCCCGTACACACGGTCGAAAATTCCAGTGGAAAATGTCCGATTGGACCATGTTGTCGGAAAATCCGCCCGTGTGTGGGCTCCATCTGACTTTTTCCGTCGGAAATTCCGATGGAAAAAATGTGAGATCCTGCTCTCAAATTTTCCGACAACAAAATCAGACTTTTTCCGATCGTGTGTAGAGAATTCCGACGGACAAAGTGCCACGCATGCTTATATCAAACTATGAGACCAAAGCTATTGGCTACTAGCCTCTACGTAGTTCTGTCATACGCAACGAACGTCACCACGTTCGGAATGATCGGATTTTCTAACAACTTTGTCCGACCGTGTGTATGCAACATTACGGATTTTGTGGTCGGAATTTCCGACCGCATGTACGGGGCATTAGAGGCATCAAGTTGTAGAGAAGTAGTCTGGGGTACTTTGGGTAGGTTCAAGGATGAGATGAATGCAGTAATTCTGCTTGTGCTGATCTGAGCAGGAGAATTAGGGCTTTTACTCTGTAGGTTGTAAAGAAAAGAGTAGAAGGTACCAAAAATATTTGCATTGTCCTGGGGAAGGCCTACCTTTGAGCCCTGGGATGTAGTAATTGAGGGTACACAGGAAGGAGTTGTTAGTCTTTTAGCGTCATGGTTGCAAGATTCTCCTAAAAATGTGGCAGTGGGTAAGGACTGTTTTTGCCCTGTACGATTAAGAGTTGATTTGGTGTGTCAGGGATAGGAGTTTTGTTTCTCTGGTGGAACCTTCTAGAACATGGCTGCCATTGAGAAGTTTGGTGATTTTGGCTTCTCTTTATTGAAGATCCCCCAAATATAGTTTGTGGACTTATGACGCGTACACACGATCGGAATTCTCATCGGTAAAAACTCTGACGGTTTTTCCGACGGAATCCCGCTCAAGCTGTGTTGCCTACACACGATCACACCAAATTCCGACGGTCAATAACACAGCGGCATAAAACACGTTCGACAGCACTATAAAAGGGAAGTTTAATGCTTCCGAGCATGCGTCGAATTGTTTCCGAGCATGCGTCGGAATTTTGCGTGTCGGAATTGCATACACACGATCGGAAAATCCGATAGAAAGGTTTTCCATCGGAAAAATTGAGAACAGGTTCTCAATTCAAAGTCCGTCGGAAATTCCGACAGAAAAAGACCGTTGGGCATACACACGGTCGGAAAATCAGATGAAAAGCTCCCATCGGACTGTTTCCATCGGAAATTCCGACCATGTGTACGCCGCATTAGAGTACCATCATGAGGTCATTGTCCCCAGTGGTGTTTATGAGACGTATGTTTCTATTTCCCGAGCCATGTCTGCCAAGATTTGAAAACGATCGAGTGGGCTTTCGTTCAATTTCCAATACCTTGCCAAGCCTTTTTTTACAAATGTAAGCATGAACCACAGTGATAATAGAACATGGTCAGACCACATGATATTGCCTTTCAATATGAGAGGAATTGTCCTTTGGTGGACCAAGAAGAGGTCAATGCAAGAGTGTGTTTTGTGTGTGGAAGAGTAGAAAGTATCTGGGTGCTGTGAGTGCTAAATGTCAATCATTTGTCCATTGTGAAGCATATGCATAATTCTTTTGTGTGTGGCCTGGTAAATATAGAAGGCGTATTAGGTGTCCAATGCGTGTATGATGGTGCCCTCCACAGAAGGAGTCAGCTACTTTTGCGAAAGTCATTGAGGTCTGGTTCTGGTAGATCATAGACTTAATAATAGCATGCAATGCCAGGGGCATTTTAAACCTAGCAAAATACTTTCTTGAATTAAAAGATCCCAGAGAGTAAGAGATATATCTCCCCCTTTAAAAATCATTAGTAAGAACTCATCTGGACTATGCAGTTCAGTTTTGGGCACCAGTACACAAAAAGGATATTGGGGACCTGGACAAAGTGCAGAGTAGGGCAACCAAACTGATAAGAGGCATGGAAGAGGCTCAACTATAAGGAAAGATTTTTTAGTGCTGTTCATTTATTTATTTATTGCACTTTTATATGTGGTAAACTGTTTAGTAATCTTGATTCACATTTTTTGGCAGCGCAGTCTATATACACATTTATAATGTCCCCCGTTTACACTGAACATGGGTAGGGGTGTGGTTAAGTGCAGAAAAATGCACCCCAACGGACATGGTGTGAATAATCCCTTAAGCCCCATACACACGGTCGGATTTTCAGATGGATTCTGTCCTATCGGACAATGTTGTCGGAAATTCCGTCCGTGTGTAGGCACCATCGGACATTTTCCATCGGATTGTCCGACGGACAAAGTTGTATCTCCTGCTCTAAAAAATTTCTGACAACAAAGTCTGATCACACCAATTCCGATCGTGTGTAGCAAATTCCGACGGACAAAGTGCCACGCATGCTCAGATCACATTACAAGACCAAAGCTATTGGCTACTAGCCTCTACGTAGTCCCGTCGTAGGCAACAAACGTCACCACGTTCATGCAACACCAGTGTCGGACTAAATCCGTCGGACCAAATCCGATGGTGGTCGGATTTTCCGACCGTGTGTATGGGGCTTTAGTGATTGCAGTATGTGTTTACGTATTTGTGCTAATATGCATTTTATGACTAATTTTACTGAATTCTAATCTATTGCTTTTCTTCTTTTATTCTGCACACTATGGCTTTGGGTCCACCAGTACTCTCCTAGCATGCGAACATCCTTCATCAGTGCATCCCAAGAAGAGACTGATACACATTGTCGAACAGACCCTGTATCCTAAATGACTCCTCTTGCTCTCCTCACTCCTCTCTACCCTACAATGGTGACTAACACATGCAAAGGAAATAAAGACTGAGCCATTCTGCTCCTAACCTTTCTGGCAAGGAGACTTGGGTGCAGCAACCCATTCAGATACCCCTTACTTGTTATTAAACCCTCTTCTCCTCCTGTGCTGCCAGGGCAATTTACTCCAGACTGTCCACTGCCTTTCATTTTCAAATTTTTTTTGTATTACTTTCTTGTTCATTTTTCACCCTAAGAAGGCTTGTTCTACAATTCCCTTAAGATTGTTTTTTGGACCTTTCAACTGACTTCCAGAAGGGGAGCACCATGGGGAGTCTACAAGAAAGATTTTCAGAAAGATTTAAGGAGGAGGCCTAGCTGGAAGAATGTTCACTACTGATGACTGGAGATGGAAGATATGGCAAACACTATAGAAGCTGCTTATCTAACACCCAGCTGACTGGACAAATGGATGTAGATACCCGTGATTCTGGCACAAGGAGTATCTTCTATGCAGCGTTTGTGACATGGACTGAAGAAGATGTAGTTATGAGTTCTAGAAAACAAAGGACATTGCTGCTGCAAACCTCTTTCCTTCACAGATGGAGTTGTTTTTAATTAGATTGTTTTAACACTAACTCATATTTTACAATGACTTGAAATAAAAGGGAAAAACACTTTATTTTAAAATAATTTATTTTGGGTATGATTCAGGTGCCTTTAGTGTTGACATTTCAGTGGTAAATTTAAGGACTAATCCATTCAAACATAATACTTAAATGTTCTGGTAGATGTCGGAAAATTTAAACCACCAAACAGTTATATATCTCTCTTGGGGACTCTATCACTCAATAATACCTGCACTCCAGTTCCTGCTGTGCCTTCTATGTGGGGTTTTGCGCTCCCCATTGGATTTTCATTTTACATCATGGAGATTACATTGGAATGTGCTGAAGCACTTAGGGGTCTATTAATTAAAAAAAAAATTGCTGTGGTAATGCCTTAAGCCTTCGCACAGCCATCATGAATATTCATTCATCATCTGTGTAACATGTTTATTTCCTATGATCATTAGCTCCATCTAGTGCCCTTATTGCTGTATTTTTTATTGACGTATTTCAAGAAAATGCCACAATATAGTCACTAGACTGAGCTGGCGATCATAGGGAATAAACATATTACACACATTGCGGCAATAGTATGTAACGTCTGTGTGAATGCTAATGCAATATAAATACACCAATTAACCACCTCAATACAGGGCACTTACACCCCCTTCCTGCCCAGGCCATTTTTCAGCTTTCAGAGCTGTCACACTTTGAATAACAATTGCGCGGTCATGCTACACTGTAACCATGTGAAATTTTTATCATATTTTTCACACAAATAGAGCTTTCTTTTGGTGGTATTTAATCTCTTATCGTTTTTTTTTTTTTCCAAAAAAAAAGATCCAAAGTTTTGAAAAAAAATGGTTTTTCTTAGTTTCTGTCAGTAAATTTTGTAAATAAGTAATTTTTCTCCTTCACTGATGGACACTGAAAGGCTGCACTGATGGACACTGATGAGATGGCACTTATGGGCACTGATGAGGTGGCACTTATGGGCACTGATGAGGTGGCACTGATGAGGAGGCACAAATATGCCGCACTTATGGGCACTGATAGGTGGCACTGATATGCGTCACTGGTGGGTGGCACTGGTGGGCAGCACTGGTGGGCACAGATAGGTTGCACGGATGGGCATTGATGGGCAGCACTGATAGCCAGCACTGACTGGCATCACTAATGGCCACTGATTGCTGGCACTTGTGGGCACTGATTGCTGGCAGTGGTGGGCAATTAATTGTAATCAGTGCCCTAATTACATACCTAGATGTCCTCTGCGAGGAGATGCCGCTGATCGGTTCTCCTCTTCTCACACTCTGTCAGTGTGAGGCGAGGAGCACCTATTACCGGCATCTCCGTGTTTACATGTGACCGGCTGTGATTGGACACAGCCGATCACATGGTTAAAGAGCCGCGGCTCAGGGTCATGAGATCAGGGTCACGCTGTGTCCTAGCAACATGGTGCAGCTATGATCGTCATGCTGCACGCCCCCGCAGGCGTGTGAGAGTGGTGGTTCTGAAAAGCTGTCATATGACGTCCACCCAGAACGAGAGCCGCATCGCCTCACCATCATTTGACATTGGGTAGGCGGCAAGTGGTTAAAGAAAGGCAGAAAAATGTGGGTGGAAGCACCCAAAACTCTGAGGTGGACTGGAAAAGAGTCAGGAATTATGGCAAGAAAAGATCACTGTTAGAGTATGCAAGATATAAAAGAAACAAGTACAGTATTTCACCAAAGTGAGTACACCCCTCGCATTTTTGTGCCCTTCTTTAACCACTTGCAAAGTGTAATTTCTTCAGTGTTGTCCGATGAAAAGATATAATAAAATATTTACAAAAACCGTATAGGACACCTAATTAATTCTTAGACCCTGGGATGTCCCAAAGCAATAAATTGAGGGGAAGGCAACAAACCAGCTTAAATAGCAGCAACAGGCCCACAGAAAAAACAAGAAGGGTCATCTGACCTGAACAGACAGTCAACATCGGAAGTAGTAAGGATCAGCAGAAGCACAAACAGCCACCTGTCAAAAAACTGTTTGGAAACGGCAACAGAAAAACAGGTAATGATACTGTGACCCTGCGAAGGGCTGATACTAGATGCCCTATAGAACTGAAGAACTCTAATATCTTTGAAAGAATGGGTTCAGGTAGGGAAAAAGGGACTCTCTGAGGGAAGAAGCCTTAGAAAAAAAGGCAAAATAACCACCAAGCTGGTTAAAATGAAGTGGTCCCAAAGAAGGACCACCCTGTGAGCAACGGAAGAGGGGTCAGTTGTCAAGGGAATATGTGGCAGGCAGATGAAGTGTAAGTGTTTGGCATGCCTTTAAGACATTAAAAGGGTGAATATAATTTCACAGAAGGCAATAGAAGAGCCCCAGGAAATCAAGAAGGACTGGTGTCCAGGATGCTTTGAAAAAAGGTTTCCCAAGGCAGAGCTACACCTGTCAGGGTTGACAGAGAGAAGATTCTGTTATTACAGATGCCCTTTTAAGGGGGTAACCCCTTTGAGCATAAAGGGAAGGCTCTGCATGGGTTACGAGCACCTGTAGAAGTCCCCAGAGGGACATAGAAAGTCACAACAGGCAATTAAGAAGAGCAACTTTCAAATGGGAGTGCACATGGAGAGCGAAGTCAAGGTGTTATGAAGAAAATATAAAAATGCCTATCTAAGACTTGCAGGGTACCAAGGGCTAGGTGTATAGCAATTTCAAATGCAAGATATTGCAGTATGATAGATCAGAGAGTATGGGGGGACCCCACAGCATAATCCTGCCCCTTATTCTTACAGAGAGTCGATCAAAGGATGCAAATGACAGTATGTCCATGGACATGTGGTAAGCCAAAGACTAAATGTCACGCTAAAGGGAGAGTTAATAATGGTGCAAGGATGTCTTGAGAAGTATAAGGTCAGGGAAGGAGCCCAAGAAGAGTGAGGGAGAAGTAAAAACATCAGGGTTTGGGCCTATGGTATAAAGATTTGACCCAGGGGCTTTTTAAGAAAATGGTCTTCAAGGTACCCTGGGATATGAAAGTTCAGGGTTTGATTAAGGAGGAGTCTCTATAGTATACTAAACAGAATTCACGCAGCTTTAGTAGAAATTGTGACAAGTCTATAGAAGACCAGCCAGGTAGCTAGTTATTGCACTAATAAAAATAGGATGCCTAGAGGGACATGCATTGTTGAGTGGATAAGGGTCTATGTGCATGATTTTAAAAAGTCCTTGCAATCCTTCCTAAGGGGAAGGTGATGACCATTGTGATGCAATGTGAAGCAGCAAGTAAGATTGTGTATTAGAAAGAAAATGAAAAGAAGACTGTGTGTACCTCTCAGAAGTACAGAGTAAAATAAAGGTCTGAGAAGTCTTTGCTCTAAGGTGAAGCCACTGTTAATAGATGTCATCCCCCCCTTTGCTCCAGGGGAAAGGGGTGAACCTTAAATGTGAAAAAGGTTTTTAGGCAGGTCTATTGGACTTAGAGTTGGAGGGTCTGCCACAATATGAAGAACCTGCAGTAGATGATGATGCCCTGAGGAGGTGGACAGATCATATTCATACAGTAGGGGGAGGCCCATTCAACAGGGAAACACGATTGTGTATAATGGCGTAGGAACTTCCTTTCCTCAGTAGCCAGCTCAATGTATTTCTCAAGAGTATTCCAAAAGAGGAGTTCACATTTGGTGGGCCTGTGCAAAAAGGACCTTTCAGCAAGCGGTCCACCAACCAGGCTTTAGGTTCTAAGATTCTGCATGTATACACAGAAAGTAAGGACATGCTGGAGATTTGAAGGATCAAAACTCTCCGTGGCATCTACACAGAAGAGCAGTGATAAGGGCAAGGATTGTAATCTTGCAGCAAGGTAAAGATTATCTTAATTTGAAGAACATTCACTATTGATATCTCCAGTCCAGTTTGCAATGGTTGGTGCAACTTACGAGTTGGCAATAGCTGGTTGAAGGGCAGAACCTGCCAAGGCAAAGGAGGAATAAAAAGAAAAGTCTCCAAAAGCCCATCAACTGAATTATTAAAGGAGGGAATGCTGTCAATGCAGGGGCGTTGCTAGGTGGCAAAAAGACCAGGGGCTTTAGCCCGAAGTCCAAGGCGGGAAACGGGGTGGGGGTGTACTTGACGCAGGCTTTTGTTTGGCTGGGCCGTGACCTGACCTACATACACTGACCTGCCTGACCTACATACACTGACATTTACATACACTGACCTACATACACTAACGGTGGTGACCTACCTACATTGACCTACATACACTAACGGTAGTGACCTACCTACACCGATTTGCCTGACCTACATACACTCACATTTACATACACTGACCTACATACACTAACGGTAGTGACCTACATACACTGACATTCACTGAGCTGAGCGGGGATGTGATGCGGCGGCCGCTTTGTAATTCCCGCCTTCTGGAGCCTGCAGCGCCTATGATGGACATCACATGTCCCGCGGTCCCGGCATTGGACCAGTGGGACGTCCATCATAGGCGTTGCAGGCTCCAGAAGGCGGGATCTGCTATGGCACCCGGCCTTACTCGGCGGCGCTCGAGATCAGATTGGTCCCCCGGCGCTCGCCACGGCGCTCAGGGCTAACAATGCAGAGCCTGCAGAGCTGACACTCGGGGCTTTACAGGGTCACATTCGGGGCTTCAGCCCCCCCTAGCCACCCCCTCCCGACGCCCCTGCATCAATGGAAACCTTTGATTGATTATTTAGTGCAAGAATGGCTGGGTCAACAGTGGAATCAGTCCATTTCTTCAGTCATTTTTTCAACTTTCCATCTATTAAATCTTCTGCCCTTGTTGTTTTAATTTTGGATAGTAAAACATTTTTTTTTTCTGCCAGTAAATACCTTATACAGCCTGTTTCTTGTCTGGTAATAAGCCTAGGCTTATGACATCATGCATAGCTCTCTCTCTAACTCTCGTGAGAGTTTGCGAGCAAGGGAGGGGGATGAGTATTAGGAGGGCCAATCAGAGCTGCAGGGGGGTGGATGAGGGTGGAGATAATCTGCAGACTACAGAGATCCACTTGTATTCATCCACAGAGGAGAAATGAGCAGGTAAGCAGTGGTATGAGTATTTCTGTCTGTCTGTATATATGTGTGTGTGTGTGTGTGTGTGTGTGTGTGTGTGTGTGTGTGTGTGTGTGTGTGTGTGTGTGTGTGTGTGTGTGTGTGTGTGTGTGTGTGTGTGTCTGTGTCTGTGTCTGTGTGCGTATGTTTGCACCTGTGTAAATCCAGTAAGTGAACAGTCAGCAGCTTCAGCTGCCCACAGTTAAAATGGCTGTAGCCAGACTTAGTGGAGGGAGATTTCTGAAGCATATTTGGCAAGTACAGAATCACAGTATATATAAAATAATATGTAAAGTGGTTGGAGGGAAGCTTCAGAATGGCAAAGATGTTTTTATTACAAATGATGTGAGCAGACTGCAGTTCCTCTTTTAACTTCCCTTCCTTAGGGTAAAAGGCATCAAAATGATCAGGGAAAGTAGGGAAAGAGTCTTATAAGCACTACATCACTAGCTAAAGAGGAAATTCTAGTAATGAGATGGAAGAAAGGACTACCAACTTAAAACAGGTAAACACTTTAATAATGTTATAAATACTGTGCTGCGCTTAAACCAAGTGTTTATAGTGTGCAAATAAAATAGTGAAACAACAAAAAATTAAAAAAAGTAAATAGCAAATAGTAAATTGGCTGTCACCAAGAGTAGATATTGGAAAGGTGATAAATCGCATGGGAGAAAATCTCTGGCACGCTGCAGGGCACAACACGAAAGTAGATCAGGTTAAAGAACGCACAAAGATATTCAATTACTCTCAGGCAAAGTACAAAGGGAACTCCAAAGGCCATTTCGTAGGACTCTTTTATGCTTTCTTTGAGTGGCAAGTACAAGGATGTTTGATACCAGAGGAGTCCTGTGAAACAGCTTGGGACTTCCCTTTGTACTTTGTGAGAGTAATTAAATATCTTTGGACATTCTTGAACCTGATTTACTATCAAAAAGGGTAAAAAGGAAACAAGGTGCGCCAGACTAAGTGCAGTATATTGGAAACGATTTATTATAAATCAAAGCCAATTGGCTTTGTTTTATAATAAATCGTTTCCAATATACTGCACTTAGTCTGGCGCACCTTGTTTCCTTTTTACCCTGTCTTCCAGAGTCTGCTTCAACTCCCAAGGGAGCTGCCGCTGGTGCTTATTATCTACCCTCATCACCACTTACTGGGACTTGTAGTTCACCAATCATTTTCCTATATTTTAATAATAGTGTTCTTAATATAGCCATTTTACCGGTAAATTGTTATGCTGTGCATGATCTGGTTCTTGCACCATCTTTCCTTTTCTGATTTACTATCATGTTGTTTGCCCTGCAGAGTGCCAGAGGTTTTCATACATGCGATTTATAACCTGTCTTTTAAGTTAGGAGGTCATGGGACTCTGGTCTAGTCTTTATACATCTACCCTTGATGGCAGCCTATTGCACTGGTGGGGAATGAACTGATTCACATGGTTCTTTCAGTGGAATATTGAGTTTAACATAACAGGGACTAGGGATGAGCCAGCGGTTTGAGTCTACAGAAACATCAGATGTTTGTTTGTTCTAAAACAAACTAAACATATTGCGCGTTCGCAGGAAATTTGACCGCCGCGGAATGCCCCATAATGCACTGTGAGATTGCGGCATATCGCCGTTGAGAGCGGCGCACTCAGTGCGCCTGCGCGCTGCTGTCTACGGCGCATGCGCCGTAGACAGCGGTGCCTGTCTTTTGGCAAATATCTCCTAAACCGTGTGGGTTTAGGAGATATTTCTTGGACCTACAGGTAAGCCTTAATCTAGGCTTACATGTAGGTCAAAGTGGTTTGTAAGGGTTTACAACCACTTTAATGTTGAACATTTACTTTTGTTTTACAAACTAAAGAATGGCTGCAGGGAAAAGTAAATAACAGGCAATTTAAACCCTTTTTTTTGTAAACGTCAGCTTTTCTGCAGTAGGTAGTATATCTTGCGCCACTTCACAGGCTGATTCAGGACATCCACCAGGCATGTAATTTAACCACTTGCCTACTGGGCACTTTCACCCGCTTCCTGCCTAGGCCAAGTTTCAACTTGCAGTGCTGTCACACTTTGAATGTACAGGTCTCCCCTGCGAGGAGATGCTGATGATCGGCTCTCCTCGCCACACACTCTATCAGTGTGAGCCGAGGAGAGCCGATAAACGGCATTTGTTTACATGTGACCGGCTGTCATTGGACACAGCCAATCACATGGGTAAAGAGATGCGTCATCGGCTCTTTACTGAGACAGGGGTCGCGCTGTGTCCTAGTAACACGGCCCGACCGTAATAGCCACACATATGACGCCGTCCCATAATGAGAGTACATCCTCTGCCCG
The DNA here is from genome assembly GCA_028564925.1 of Lithobates sylvaticus. NCBI lineage: Eukaryota > Metazoa > Chordata > Amphibia > Anura > Ranidae > Lithobates > Lithobates sylvaticus. The sequence goes on from CM053035.1 coordinate 137,394,522, forward strand.
CTGTATTTTTACTATACAGAGGGCGGGAAGTGGTTAAAGGCATTTTGTATTTTTAATGGTTTACTTTAGGCATTATTATCGCTTCTCGGCCTTTTGGCTAAGATCAAGTGTAGTATCTGTTCTTATCAGTTGCCAGGAGGTGGCGCTTGCTTCCGTCCCTGTTCTAGGGCGAGGTGGAACAGGGGTGGTGGTTACTATGCAAAAGCCTGCTGGCGTAAAGGTAACCTGGAGCGATTTGTAGCTGAAAGGAAAGCCTTCTGATGGGGATGGAGAACCACTGGGTTGGCGCCAAAGGGTCGAGTCCCTGGCCTTCTGGCCTGGATTGTGGCAGCTCTAGCTCTGGTCAGTTTTTCGGGAGAGAATACTTAATCCCCTTTCTCCCACCGGGGGATTGGTTAGTATCTCCCGAATGTAATTAGGAAGGAGGGACGGGAGTGATGGTGGAGCCTTAAGGCATGGGCTCTCACTAAGCTTCCAGACCTTCATGCCTTTCTGCCTGGGGTGGGGGCTGCTGTGGTCTGGGTTGTGGGTCAGGGTTGCAACGAAAAGCCAATGGTGAATGTGCCCCTGAAGTGGCAGTTCAGGGGTGCCATACCCTCACTGTGATGGAGGTCACTTTGAGTTTATGGCACCATTGTCACTTCACCACAACACACGTTTTTTCGCACCTGCCTCTAGGGCTGAGCCTTTTGGCTAGGACCAGGGGAAATTTTTATTCCTGGCCGGAGGGCCGGCCTTTGTATTGCACAATGGTCACATTCACTCACTCTTACACTTCCTTCTCCCCACTTTCTTTTTATTTAACCCCCTTATTTGTCACTGTTTTGTTATTTTTTGTTTGATGTGTATCACGTTTTGTCACAGTATGATTAGTAGGGTGTAGGTCCTCGGGCCTGCCCTGAACGTCTTGGGATGGAGGTGGACATGGCCTTCTGGCTTAGTTCGCCTTCTATCATGGGGTCTCCCTTCGGGGGAGCCCCACCAAGTACTTGGGTGGGTCTGTTTCGGCAGACCCTCCAGAGAAAGGGGTCCATCTGGTTTCGGCCAGATGAACCATGTGAAGTACCACAGTCCCCGTTTGGAGCCTAACGCCCCGGGGGATCAGGGTTAAGGTCCTTCCTATTGGAGGACAAGTGTTACACCCGTTGCACATTTTGTGTTTCACTCTTTATGTGTGTGCATTTTTTTTGGCACCGGGTGGAGTTTATCGGTGTGTTTCACATGCCACTGGCTTTTCAAAAAAAAAAAATTATTAAAGTCACAGCTTCCTGCAAAAGGGTGTTAAAAAAAAAGTGCATTGGTACATGCCCCCCAGAGCAGTGTTAGCCCCCCATGCTCTTTTTGGCAATAACTTTTAGCCTTTAAGATAAGGATACTTGATTTGGCAGGTTTGGCTCCCAATGACTTCAATGGGGATTGGATTCAGCAGCTGAATGTATCACATTTTTCTGAGATACGTTCAACACTTCCGTAATGTATACAGATATGTTTTTTGACAGAGTGGGCAAGGGAACCTGAAGAAAACATAAGGCTGTATGCCATTACTAATCTATTTTCTGGGGGGGGTTAGGCGCTGACCCAGAACAACTACAGTATTTACAGTCGATTGGGAGTTCTGGCTTCACCTTAAAACTGGTTATTGTATGCTTGTTCATAGTCAGTGACCGGAAAAAGCATTAAAGCCAGAGATAGCCAAGAAACTAGCAGAAGAAGGTTAGCGGAACAAGTTTCAAATCCTTAAAAAAAGAATTGCCAGGCTGACATGAAAAGCATACGGCTGTACTGGGACATATGAGAAGTAGGAAGGTGCCTGCCCTCTTGTGGAAGAACTTTGTACATCACCCATCCCAGATGACATTGCAGGGAAAGGTGGGGTTTAGCCGTCATTCTGATCACAGAGCTATAGTACTTCCTGCTTTATCTGTGCACAATGTTTTGTTTAGTAACTAAGGACCATGTGACGTACAGAGCAGTAAATAGGTGAGTCACAGTGACTTCAACTCCAGTACAAAGTATCAGATCAGAAGGTGTGGGGAGGAAGCACAGGAGGAAGCATCAGAAATCTCTCTAAATCAGTGGATCCTGGTAAGTTTTAAAAAGGGTTGTTGTTGTGAAATAAGCTAGATGATACCAACATGACAGAAAAGCCTGGGCTCACCATACACCTTACTGTCTCGTTGTACAATTTCCTTTAGGTCTACTAACAACTATGTAGTAGGGTTGTCACCTCATCCCTTTAAACCCAAACACATTAACATGGCTCGCAACTGTCCCTGATTTCGAGGGACTGTCCCTGATTCGTAACAATGTCCCTCTGTCCCTCTTTCCTCCTCATTTGTCCCTCATTTTGGTCTGATCTATATAGTTGTATATAAAATGCACTACTAATCTATCTCAAAGTGTTTCCCAGCGCTAAATCTTTCATTACATTTTTTAAATTGCTGCATTTGTAAATTCCAAAAGCCAATATAAAGGAATAGTAGTGGGGAAAGCACTTGTATGTTTAACCAATCATTTTCTTTGTACAATTCTCCTTTTAACTGCTTGCTGACCAGCGCACGCCGATGTACATCAGCAGAATGGCACTGGTAGGCAAAAGGTTGTATAGGTACGTCCCCTTTAAGAAGCGGTGTCGCGGATGAGCGACCACGGGTCCCGCGGACTCGATGTCCGCCAGGTGCCTGCAATCGTGTCACGGAGAGGAAGAACGGGGAGATGCTTTTGTAAACAAAGCATTTCCCCATTCTGCCTAGTGACAGAACAGAGATCACAGCTCTCTGTCATCGAGAGCAGTGATCACTGTCCTGTGTGTTAAAGCCCAGTCCCCTCACAGTTAGAATCACTACCTAGGACACACTTAACCCCTTCACTGCCCCCTAGTGGTTAACCACTTTACTGCCAGTGTCATTTACACAGTAATCAATGCATTTTTTATAGCATTGATCGCTGTATAAATGACAATAGTCCCAAAATAGTGTAAATGTCCGATGTGTCCGCCATAATGTCGCAGTCCCGAAAAAATCACAGATCGCCGCCATTACTAATAAAAATAAAAAAAAATCCCATAAAACTATCCCCTATTTTGTCGGCGCTATAAATTTTGCGCAAACCAAGCAATATACGCTTATTGCGATTTTTTACAAAAAATATGTAGAAGAATACATATCGACCTAAACTGAGGAAAAAAAATAGTTTTTTTATATATTTTTGGTACATATTTATTATAGCAAAAAGTAAAAAGTATTGCGTTTTTTTTTTTCAAAATTGTCGCCCTTTTTTTCGTTTATAGCGCAAAATTCCACCAAAAGAAAGCTCTATTTGTGGGGAAAAAAAGGACATCAATTTTGTTTGGGCACAATGTCACACGACTGCGCAATTGTCAGTTAAAGCGACACAGTGCCGAATCGCAAAAGGTGCTCCGGTCAGGAAGGGGTAAAATCCTCCGGGGCTGAAGTGGTTAAAGGGGAAAGTGTCCTATGCCTACATACTTTTGCTAATAGGTGTCCCTCATTCCCATCTCATAAAGTTGGGAGGTATGCATTAATTAAAAGGTTCTGAGGCTAATTTAATGCACATAAGGCACCAAGTGAGTTTAATTTACACCTTAATCAGCCACAGAACCTGTGTAATTAATATGTGTTCAGGTTTGGATGAAGTGGCAACTATGTAGTACAAGGGCCTGCCTGATTGGATAGATTAGGTGGGTGCTCCTTAGGGTTGCCACCTCATCCCTTTAAACACATATTAATTATACAGGTTCTGTCTCTGATTAAGGTGGTAATTAAACTCACTTGGTGCCTTATCTGCATTAAATTAGCCTCAGAACCTGTGTAATTCATACGTGTTCGGGTTTAAAGGGATGAGGTGGCTCCTATTACCCTACTTTGGTAGATCTATGGTTGAATGTACAGTCAGATTGTAACATGTATAGTGAGCCTTATGGCCCATACACACAATCAGAAAATCGTATGAAAAATACCGCTTTCGAATCGATCGTACAATAATCTGATTGTTAGTACACAGCTTTCGATAGCCAATCACGACAGTTCATCTGATATTATTCACTAGAACAAGCATGAACATTTTTCTTGTACGATTTTTGTTTAATCAGTACAGTTGGCCTTCAAAGATACAATACAAATACATTACAACACATTACATCACTTTCGACGTTTTATTCTGTCGTACGAGAATTTTTGTCACTTTAGTAACCTCTTTATTTCAGTATGAGATTAGTAGAGATGGGCTTGGGGCGTGTTAGAAATCCCACATGCCCTATCCCGCCAGGAAGCCGACACTGCACACGGCTAATCACAGGCAGTGAGACATTTCCCGATCTGTGTAGCTGCAAACTGGGAAATGTCTCACTACCTGTGATTAGCCGTGTGCAGTGTCGGCTTCCTGGCGGGATACGGCATGTGGGATTTCTAACACGCCTGAGCCCATCTCTAGAGATTAGCATGAAAAAAAAAATGTCTGATAATCTAATTGTGTGTACCAGGCATTAGACATTACACAATGGCAGTGCTGTATTTAGGGCGGCACTTTGCGGGGGGGGGGGCAGCGAAAAAGACGCCCCCCCGACCCACCTTCCCGAGTCCCTGATCCCGCAGCCTTCTCCCGCACAAATGCAGGTTCCTGTGGCCGGCTTGCTGTAGCAGTATTGTGGTGTGACTGTGTGCTTGGAGCGGGGGGGAGCGACTCGCACCCCCATAAGCGGGCAGTGACTGGCTGCATGTAATTGGACGGGTGGAGGCGGAGCCTAAAGCTCCGCCTTCTACCCTCCTCCGTTCGACTTTTACTGCATCCCCAGCCCGGGGTGGGGTCTGTCTGATGACAGGAGGAGGAGGAGGAGGAGAGAGAGAGAGAGAAGCATGAGGGGAACCCCCTAGCCAGGACAGCAGGTAAAATTTTGTAAATTACTATTACTCTGGTAATGTGCACATGCATGGAATCACTTTATTGCAATATCATGATCTGTATTATTCATTTCCATATTGAGCACAGATTGGCTGCTTGGGTGCAAGTGCCTGGTTATGAAAATGGTAACTATCACCATAGTAGGTCATGCAGCTATTCTGGGGCCCAGAACTGGCTACACAGTGTATTATGCAGATCACAATAGAATTTGGAAAATGCATTTGGATAAAATGAATGCACAGCATATCTAGTTTGAAGCACTATATAAAGTTCCTATGAAAATGATTAGTATTCTATATCGGTAAAGGAATTCTTTTAGGATGAAGTTTATAGAGAGATTATTTAATGGTTTTGTTCCAAGGCCCCATAACTCAACTCTTATTCATGTACCTGCTGGTGTTAATTGTCACAGGAAAAGAATAGAAATAAAAATGTTTGTCACTGGCATAATAACAGAGGGAAACCTTCCAATAAGGAAGGTGAAAACTGTAAAAAGTAGGGGTTTCCCTCACTCTGAGGAGATTTGTACTACTTCCTGTTGTGCCCATGTAGCAAGGAAAAATATTTTGCAATGGACTGCAGATGGCAATAAAAACTTCTTTGGTTCTTTTACATGCTACCAAAATCTTAAAATAAAGATTATTACAATAAAATGTTGGGCTGGCTTTAAATATTTTTTAGTATAACGTTCCATTTTCATTTAAAAAGAAAATACTAATATTTGACCATAATTTATTTGTGATGTTACAATCCTAATTTAGTTTCATTTTTGTGTTTTTATTTCATCTTGTTTTTTAGAGACCTTAACTAAAAATGGAGACAAGTGATTGTGATGCCGATGCCAAAATGGAAGAAGAGACCTCACAAAATGAAACGGAAGAACCTGAGAAGGAGCCATCTGATGACACAGTATGCCAATTTTTTCTTGCAGGAACATGTAGATTTGGCGACAGATGCCGCAACACTCATGTCGCTGCATCTGACGCTTCTGAACAACCTACTGGCCATAAAGACAGCGTAAGCAAAGACAAGAGCCCCAGTAAACCAATAGGCAAAAAGCCTCCTATGAAGACAGCCAGTGATGTCATCTCCAGAATCCAATGGGACCCAAATTTACCCAAGGAGCATTTTTTAATTGGTTATCTTGATAGATTTGTGGGGGTAATGGAAAAACCATTCTCAGATTTTTGTTGGGAAGATTTAGCTTCAGCTGGGATAGATGTCCTTGCCATACCTAAACATCGCATCCAGTACTTTAAATATCAAGAACTGGTGGTCTGGGACAAAACCAATCGCACAGATAATGTGTTTGGTTCAACAGGAAGCGGATTGACAATCTTAGACGTAATTGCACAGCACAAAACTCTGGTACAAACGGAACAAATCGATAAGGACGAGATGAAACAAGTGGCCCCTGATTTGTTGGATGAAGAAGAAGACTGCGAGGATAGTACCCAAGATAATCATTTGCAGAAACCAAGCACTAAAAAAGTAAGGCCTTCTCACTTTATAGCAGTCCGTATTAGCAGCGAAGAAGTGAGAAGCTCTGTAAAAGAGGTACAAGATGTTCTTATAAAACATAACACAGAAATAGCACCATTCCTTACTCCTCTCCCAGAACTTCATTTAACATTGTGCCTTTTGCATTTGGTCACTTCAGATGAAATGGAAATTGTTCATACTGTCCTTCAAGAAATTAGGACTGAAATTCAGAGGATCCTTTCTCCAAGTTTCATTTTAAGCTTTGATGGACTGAAAGATTTTCATTCACGTGTGCTCTATTTGGCACCCATGTTTGTACCAGGACTGTCAAGCTTTGTGGAAAATCTAAGCCAAAGGTTTCGCAGCAAAGGCTTAGTAGTCATAGATCCACCAACTTCCTCCAGCTTCCATGTGACCATAGCTAAAGTACCTAGAAATTTGGCCAGTAAAAATCCCAGCCTTCTGTTCCTACCAGAGGTTTACAAACATATCCAGATCACTCATTTCGGGGCACAACCTATTGACACCATTAGCTTTTGCCATGCCAAGAGTTCAAGACGTACTGATGGATTTTATACAACACTTCTTGAACTGCCACTGTACTAATATATACAGCTGTACGCTAAACAATCTGGCTAATTTGTTTTATAAAAGAATAACAGAAAAGTCTGTTGGGAGCAGCAACCAATTGGTTTCCAGCTGTTCTTTTTAGAACAAAGAAAATAGAAATCAGCTTTGGATAATAGTCCTATTTTCTTTTACTCTAGGTGTTCAAAATAAAAAGCCTCCGATTCTGACAACTGTGCAATGTCATCTAATAAATATGTTGAAACCTTACAATTAGTAACAAATTAGATGTTTTCTTCCATTATTGTTTATTACCATATTTATCGGCGTATAACATGCACCGGCGTATAACACGCACCCCAAGTTTAGGAGGGCATTTTAAGGAAAAAAAGTTTTAGGAGGGAAGTTTAGGGAAAAAAAAAAACTTACATTTAAGCGTCATTTGCAGCTTGCCCAGCGTCATTTGCAGCCTGCCCAGCGTCATTTGCAGCTTGCCCAGTGTCACTTGCAGCTTGCCCAGAGTCATTTGCAGCCTTGCCCAGTGTCGTTTTGCAGCCTTGCCCAGTGTCATTGCAGCCTTGCCCAGTGTCATTTGCAGCCTTGCCCAGTGTCATTGCAGCTTGCCCAGTGTCATTGCAGCTTGCCCAGTGTCATTGCAGCTTGCCCAGTGTCATTGTAGCTTGCCCAGCGTCATTGCAGCTTGCCCAGCGTCATTTGCAGCCTTGCCCAGTGTCATTGTAGCTTGCCCAGTGTCATTGTAGCTTGCCAGCATCATTTGCAGTCTTGTCCGTGTTTAAATTTCCCGCCGCCGAGGCGCTCTGTCGCGTGCGCCGCCGAAAAAGACTGAAGCGCCGCAGAAAAAGACCGAAGCGCCCCCGGAAAAGACCGAGCCGACTGTTCGGCTCCGCTCGCGGTCCCGCCTCCCTGCTGTTTCCGGAGCAAGCGCAGGGAGGCGGGACTACGAGCGGAGCCGAACAGTCGGCTCTGTCTTTTCCGGCGCTGCTTCGTTTTTTTTCGGCCGTGATTCGGTTTTTTTCGGCAGAGCTCGCTATTTTTCGGCGGCGCTTGCCATTTTTGTCACTTTTTTTGGGGGGTATCGGCGTATAGCACGCACCCACGACTTTCCCCCGATTTTAAGGGGGAAAAAGTGCGTGTTATACGCCGATAAATACGGTAACTGTTTCTGAAGAAACTGTGACCAAATTGCAGACAATGCATAAATATATAGACTACTTCAAAAAGTAAAAACTCCAAGACAGTATAAAGGATCACAAGGCACACATTTCTACTACTTGTCGCCCAAGCCAATTCTGCAAGTTCTCACATACATGTAAAAATCTGCTTTTTTTTTTCTCAGAAAATTACTTGGAACCCCCACGCATTATATATTTTCTGAAAGCAAAGGCACTAGAAAATAAAATGGTCATTGGTGCAATTATTACAATATTTTGTTAAATTGCAATATTTGTGCAGCGGTTTATCAAATGCAAACTATCAAGAAAAAATGAAGACCAGGCCTTTTCTGGAACTTTTTGGTTAAAAGTTTAAATTAGTATTTTTGCTAGAAAATTACTTAGAACTCCAAAACATTATATACACTATATTACCAAAAGTATTGGGACACCTGCCTTTACACGCACATGAACTTTAATGGCATCCCAGTCTTAGTCCGTAGGGTTCAATATTGAGTTGGCCCACCCTTTGCAGCTATAACAGCTTCAACTCTTCTAGGAAGGTTGTCCACGAGTTTTAGGAGTGTGTCTATGGGAATGTTTGAGCAATCTTCCAAAAGGCCTGGCTTGTAGTCTCCACTCTAATTCATCCCAAAGATGTTCTATCTCATTGCGGTCAGGACTCAGTCAAGTTCCTTCACCTGAAACTCGTTCATCCATGTCTTTATAGACCTTGTTTGTGCACTGGTGCGCAGTCATGTTGGAACAGGAAGGGGCCATCCCCAAACTGTTTCCACAAAGTTGGGAGCATGAAACTGCCCAAAATGTCTTGGTATGCTGACACCTTAACAGTTCCCTTCACTGGAATTAAGGGGCCAAGCCCAACCCATAATAAAAAACAACCCCACACTGTAATCTCCCTCCACCAATGATTTGGACCAGTGCACAAAGCAAGGTCCATAAAGACTTGGATGAGCAAGTTTGGGGTGAGGAACTTGACTGGCCTGCACAGAGTCCTGACCTCAACCCGATAAAACACCTTTGGGATGAATTAGAGCAGAGACTGGGAGCCAGGCCTTCTCGTCCACATCAGTGCCTGACCTCACAAGTGCTTTACCAATGGGTCAGGTAAACCTGGGAACGACCGGGAAGTGGCACGGGGGGGGGGGCGGGCGCCCCTCCCGACGCTTTTAAAAGTGATCCAGTGGCGACTCTGCCCGTGGGACTTTTATCTGAAAGAGAACCGACCATAGTAAAAAAACAATACTGGGGTTATGGCAGCTAGCTGCTGCCATAATCCTGGTATTTAACATCAAAATAATGATGTATATTTACTATGGACCGGTCAGCAAGTGGTTAATGAATTTACTTTAATTTATTTTTTATTTTTTTAATGATATCAGGATCATGGCTGTAGCTGCAGCCATGAACCTTATATCACTACTATTCGTCCAGGACGTATATGTACGTATGACGGGCAGGAAGCGGCTAAACCCAAATGAGTAAATGTACCCAATATAGTATAGTGGTCTAGCTATAAAAACATTGCAATACAAATCTGACAAACATTCACAGAGCCCCAACAAAACATGGTGTATTTTGTGAAATATAATCACCCCCCATGGTTGTGCCACCTAGTGGCCATAATGCGATTATTTTCTTTTTTCACATACCTCGATCAGGAAAAGCATCAGGGCCCCTAGATGAAGCTTACTATCAAAGGTAATAATGTTACACAAAATATGGCATGTTTTTGTTTGGAAACACAAGTCCCGGGAGCAGGAGATTTAGAAGTATAAACATTTAAAAGGAAAAAAAAAAAAAAAAAAACAGTATAGGCCTCATGTACACTTCTGCTGGTAAACGGACGTTTAGGAGCAGTTGGGCATTTTTTTTTTCAACTGCTTCTGAAAGGGGAGTTCCAGGCCTGTTAAAAGTCAGCAGCTACAAAAAGTGTAGTTGCTGACTTTTAATAAACAGACACTTACCTGTTCCACGGTCCAGCGATGCGGCCGAACGGGGTGTCGCTCCTCTCCCCCTCCTCTTCGCCGGCGCCTCCATTGCCACTCAGGGCATCCGGCCGTGACAGCTTTTGGCTTCACGGCCGGGCACGCACGGCGCATGCACGAGTCGCGCTGCACTACCGGAGTGGATAGGCGATCTCCTGGGACCTGTCACGTGTCCCAGGAGATCGCCTAGAGGGAGGGGCCGCCTAAGACGAAAGGAGCAGTCGCCTAGGTGGTTCCTGGGCGGAAGGAGGAAGTGGGACAGGAAGTCCCCCTCCTAATGAAGCCTCCACTCCCCCCCCAAAAAAATTACATGCCAAATGTGGCATGTAAGGGGGTGAGGAGTGCTTAAAGCGGAAGTTCCATTTTTGGGTGGAACTCCGCTTGAACTCTCCTATGTTATCTTATCAGTACATGTACACAGGTACACAGGGTCGTTTATAGTTGTTTCTAAGGCCCCTTTCACACCTAAGCGTTTTTCAGGCGCTACAGCGCTAAAACTTGCGCCTGAAAAAAGCGGGTCCTTAAACTCCAGTGTGAAAGCCGGAGGGCTTTCACACTGGAGCGGTGCGCTAGAAGGACGGTAAAAAAAAGTCCTGCGAGCAGCATATTTGGAGCGGTGAAGGAGCGTTGTATTCACCGCTCCTACCCATTGAAATCGATGGGACACCGCGGTAATACCGCCGTGCGGGGGGTTTTAACCCTTTTTCGGACGCTAGCGGGGGTTAAAACCACCCCGCTAGCGGCCGAATACCGTGGCTAAAACGACGGTAAAGCAGCGCTAAATAAAGCAGCGCTGCTTTACCGTCCCCGCCCCCACCGCCCCAGTGTGAAACCGGCCTAAGCAGTTGAGTTTAGAGGCTTTTTTTAGAACGCAAAAAAATGAGTTCAGAAGCTGTGTTTAGAGGCACTTCAAGCGCCAAACGCGTCTAAACGCGGGTAACTCGCATTTAGCCGCGTTTCATTTACAGGCGGTTTTCATTTTTGGCTATTTTTTTTTATATGCAAATGTGGCTAAACGCGGCATGTAAACGCGGCAAAAGGGACGTTTTAAACATGGGTTACTATTAAAAATCGTTCAGGAGAGGTTGTAAAAACGTCCCGTGTACATGAAGTCGACTGAAGAATGTAGCACAGTAGCTCTGAAAGGCAGCTCAGTTTGAAGCCGGCTTGCTGCGACAGGTAAAGCTGGCACTGGCGCACTGAAGTCAAGCTATTACACACCATGCTTGAGAAAGGAGCAGATTTCTGGAAATGCATTGTCTGATCTTAAATTGCTTCCAGCTGTGCTGTTGCATCTTTGTACAGAAAGGCATTCGGATCTGACCAAGCTCATGCTCCTCCACCATCGGGAGCTTAGTCAGCAAAGTTATGTGCAGAGGAATAGGGAAGGTGTCTTCCTGAGTTCTTGACCCTGTAATCCTGTATGATCAGTACTGTACGATCAGAAAGGACTTGTTCAGCAGCAAGCACTGCTGATACTTCTGATCCCCTCTATTGATGAGTCCTAAGCCCATACCCAATTTTAACATTGGGAAATGAGGAAGTATAAACATATACAGCACCTGCATTCTAAAAAAAATTCCATAAATTGCAATTCAAACCCACGATCAGCGATCCAACGAGCGGATGTGACGTCCCTGAAAGTGATCCTTGCTTAACCCAAGCCAATTTTTAGTTTTCAGCGGTGTCGCACTTTGAATGACAATTGCGCGGTCATGCGACGCTGTACCCAAATTAAATTTTTTTCCCCACAAATAGAGCTTTCTTTTGGTGGTATTTGATCACCTCTGAGGTTTTTATTGTTTGCGCTATAAACAAAAGAGCGATAAATTTGAAAAAAAAAAAAACACAATATTTTTAACTTTTTGCTATAATAAATATCACAAATTAAAAAAAATAAAATAAAACATTTTCCTCAGTTTAGGCCGATATGTATTCTTCTACATATATTTGGTAAAAAAAATCACAATAAGCGTATATTTATTGGTTTGCGCAACAGTTATAGCGTCTACAAAATAGGGGATAGTTTTATGGCATTATTATTATTTTTTTTTTTTTTTACTAGTAATGGCGGCGATCTGCGATTTTTATCGTGACTTTTTATATTACAGCGGACACATTGGACACTTTTGACACCATTTTGGGACCATTGGCATTTATGCAGCGATCCATGCTATAAAAAATGCTTTGATTACTGTATAAATGTCACTAGCAGGGAAGGGGTTAACACTAGGGCGTAATCAAGGGGTTAACTGTGTGTCCTAGGGAGTGATTCTAACTGTAGGGGGAGAGGACTCACAAGGGGAGGAGACTGATCGGTGTTCCTCTGTACTAGGATCACATGATTGGTCTCCTCTCCTCTGACAGGACCTGTTCGGCTAACGGGCAATCGCGGGTGCCCGGCGGACATTGCGGCTGACGGGCACACGCATGGGTTCCCAAGTGACACGGCGGGGGCGCGCGCACCCCCCCCCCCCAGACGGCCTGGAAGCCCAGGACGTCATAAGACGTCCGCCCAGGATGTCATATGACAATGGGCGGTAATGAAGTGGTTAATGCATTTCTCTCCACCCAGGAAGTGTCTTCAGACAGCTTCTGAATAAGGATGAGCTCTGGTGTGTTCGCACAGCCCACGTGCAGAGTCCGCCAGGAAGTCGGCACTGCGCTGCGCTAATCACAGGCAGTGAGACATTTCCCGATGCAGAGATTAGGAAATGTCTCACTGCCTGTGATTAGCGCAGAGCAGTGCTGACTTCCTGGCGGGCCCTACACGTGGGCTGTGTGAACACGCCGGCGCTCATCCTTACTTCTGAATGGGTTGGGTTGGAGCGCAGATCGTGGGTTTGAATTGCAAAGCAGCGTTTTTACATGCTAACACACAACAGGAGATTATTGAAAGTGGAAAATCAGATTTTAAAATGTTTTCATACTAATAAAAACGGTATCACGCTATGGATCTCTCTTGGTTCTCTTTCCCTATACATATGTGAGCAGCCTATACATATAGTTTTCCCCTGGTTGTTGGAGTCCCTGAGGAGGAAAAGATGCAGCCATTCACTGGAGGATAAATATCAATACAGGTGCAATATATACTTCAATTTGGTGAGTGCAGGTGCATCAGGAGGGGAACGGCACTTTATCTGACAGCACTTGTCACTGAAGCACATTGAGCACTTTAACTACTTTTTATTTTTATCCTTTTTATATTTTAACTATCTCAGCCCCAGAAGGATTTACCCCCTTCCTGACCAGGCCCTTTTTTGCGATACGGCACTGCGTCACTTTAACTGTCAATTGCAAGGTCGTGCAACGTTGCACCCAAACAAAATTGATGTATACACCGCTCCTTCACCGCTCCTGCCCATTGAAATCAATGGGGCAGCGCGGCTTTACCGCCGGCAAAGCGCCGCTGCAGCGGCGCTTTGCGGGTGGTTTTTAACAATTTTTCGCCCGCTAGCAGGGGTTAAATGCGCCCGCTAGCGGCCGAATACCGCTGCTAAAACTACGGTAAAGCAGCGCTAAATATAGCGCTGCTTTACCGCCGACGCCAGCACCGCCCCAGTGTGAAAGGGGCCTAACTGACATTTTTTACACTTTTTTTGGGAAGCAGTGACATTATTACAGTAATCAGTGCTAAAAATATGCACTGTTATTGTACTAATGACACTGGCAGGGGTTACCATCAGGGGCAATCAAGTCGTTAAATGTGTTCCCTGTTTTCTAACTGTATGGGGGGCTGTGTGACTGGGGAAACACACAAATCCGTCTTCCTGCATAGCAGAAAGACAGGATCTGTGTGATCTCCCATCAGAACGGAGATCTGCCTTATTTACACAGGCAGATCCCTGTTCTGTCACTGCAGGGAACGATCGCAGGTGGCTAGTGGACATGGAGACCACCGGACGCGCTGATTGGCTCCCCCACTGGCCCCACGCCAATGTACAGCTATGGCAATTTGCGGGATCGAGCCACCTTTCCGCAGTATAATGGCGGTGGCTGGTGGGCAATCAGTTAAAGGATTATTCACGGACAATATTTATGGATATTTGCACCAAATGAGAATTCAATTTATTATAAGCGTTTATTTATTGTTTTGCGCAAAAGTTATAGTGGCTACAAAATAGGGGATAGTTTTTTTACATTTTTATTATTAATTTCGTTTTACTAGTAATGTTGGCGATCAGCGATTTTTATCATGACTGCGACATTATGGCGGACACATCGGACAATTTTGACACATTTTTGGGACCATTGGCATTAATACAGCGATCAATGCTAAAAAATTGCATTAATTACTGTAAAAATGTCACTGGCAGTGAAGGGGTTGCCACTAGGTGGCGCTGTAGGGGTTAAGTGTATCCTGGGGAGTGATTCTAACTGTGGGCGGGAGGGGCTGTGTCTGACACATCACTGATCACTGCTCCCGATTACAGGGAGCGTGATCAGTGTCATTAGGCAGAACGGGGAGATGCTTGTTTACATTAGCAGCTCCCCGTTCTTCCTCATCGCGAGATGATCGCGGGTATCCCCGCAGACATCGGGTCCACGGGACCCGCGATCACGGTCACGGAGCACTCTTTTAGGGCAACGTACAGGTACGTTAATCTGCCTGTAAGTGCCCTTCTGCCACAGTATATCTGCGCGAGGCGGTCGGGAAGCGGTTAATATGTTATTTGTAATTGGTTGTGTTTGTGTCAATGTGATTATGAGTATTTGTTTTTGTTTTTTTTACCTGTGTGTGAGAGCTGTGGACTGGAGGGCTCTCCAGTCTCAGCTGTTCCATATTCTTTGATTACCTAATTATGCATGTGGGAGTGGCTCTTGGGATACTTTATTTCCCATTGGCCACCACCATACATATATTCACATCCGTTTTGTCACTACACTAGCTATGACGAAGCACCAGATTTAGGTGTGAAACGTAAGCTATTTGCATCCCCCCTTTTGTACTGTATGGATTGACTGCTGTACACTGGATTTTAACCTAATAAAGGTGTTGTAACGGAGGGCTGCCGTCCAGGCTTATTCGTTTGCTCTCTGATGCCAGCAGAGCCTGCACCCGAGTGCCTATCAAGGGTGTGTATCACTTGGAACCTGTGCTTTGAGAGCGGATTTTCTTTTTATTCTACATAATAGCAGCTAGGAAACCAAAGCAAGGGGGTCCCCAAGCTGAATGTGATCACATTAAAGGGGGGAGAGCAATAGGAGGGAAAGCCGTGTGAGGAAGAGTGAGGAAAACAGAGAAAGGGAGGCAGATATAAGGGGGCGTAAGACGAAAGACAGAAGCTAGGGACTTAGAGAGCAAAAATAAACAGAGGTGCAAATTCTCTCACCCCGAGCACTGCAATAACCAAAAGAAAAAATTTGCTGTGTTGCGAGTCCTATTGCAGATACGCGTCAGTGAAAACAAAATGTTGCCATGGTCTCCATGTGTCACGAAAGGACTCCTCCCGATTGTGGAAGGTGGCTGTAAGGTCCTCCATGTCCTTGAGCTCATTAATTTTAGAGAACCAGAGAGATCTCGAGGGCGCGTTCACAGACCTCAAGCACAAGGGAATACACACCTTGGCCGCATTAAGGAGCTGGATGGTGAGAGGGGCCTTGTATTTTTTAATGGGCCGTTGCATAAGGTGCAACAAGCAAGCCACAGGATTGTCAGCTAGATCAACATTGGCCAGATGCTTGATAGTTCAAGCCACCTCTTGCCAGAATGGTTTAATTTTCGGGCAGTCCCAAAAAATGTGTAACATAGTACAGGGCCAAGTAGTGCATCGCCAGCAGGTGTCAGGTACTTGCGGGAAAATACGGTGTAGGATCGTGGGTACCCTATACCATCTTATAGCTGGTTTCTTGCACCTTCATGGCTATGGAGGATTTATGCGCAAAATGAAGGATTTTTTTCCCTTTGCGAGTTGGTGAATTGCATTTCAAGCTCGGACTCCCAGCGAGAGAGGAATGTAGGGGAGAAGTCAGGCACTTGGTCGAGTCAAAGCAGCGTTAATGATAGAGAGGTTGTGACTAACTGGTTCCCCCTTCTGACACAGACATTCCAGCTCGTGAGCTGGTAAGAGATACCTGGAGCACGGTAGCATTGACAGTAGAAAATGTCGAAGCTGGAGAAAATCTTTGTGTGTGACCATGAGATAATCAAGGTGTGAATAAGTATGATGGACCAATAAAAACAGATATACTGTGGCACAATGGCTCTCCTGGGCAAAATCCCATACGGATACGCCCTACCCTTTTTGGGCCACCAGAGAGCGCACGCCAAGGGACACGATGCATGTGGCCGGCGGGCGCAATTGCCTGCACGAGTGCCAGCATGGGAATTTGTGTGTGTAAACACACAAATCCCTGTGCTGTCAGAGGAGAGGAGCCATATTGTTTGTTCCTACTAAGTAGGAAAAACTATGTCTCCTCTCCTAGTCAATCCTATCCCCATACAGTTAGAACACACTGAGGGAACACACAAATAACTCCTTGATCGCCCCCTAGTGTTAACCTCTTCCCTGCCAGTGACATTTACACAGTAATCAGTGCATTTTTATAGCACTGATCGCTGTATAAATGCCAATGGTCCCAAAAAAGTGTCAAAAGTCTGCGATCTGTCCATCGCAATGTCGCAGTACCGCTAAAAAACGCAGATCACCGCCATTATTAATTAAAAAAAATGCCATAAATCTTTCCCATAGTTTGCAGACGCTAAAACTTTTGCGCAAACCAATCAACATACGCTTATTGCGATTTTTTTTAACCAAAAAAATGTAGAAGAATATATATTGGCCTAAACTGATGAAGAATTTTTTTTTTTTTACATTTTGGGGATATTTATTCGTTTGGGTACAGCGTTGAACGACCTTGCAATTGTCAGCCGAATTTCAATGTTTCTAAATGTAAAATAATGCACCTAGAGAAAATAAATCCCTTGAGAGAGTACAACAATGGGGGGTACAGTGCTGGCCAGCACTACAGAGTAAAAAGATTTGGGGGTACTTATTTCAGATGATTGCAAAAGGAGCAAACAGTGTGGTCAGGCAGTGGGAAAAGCAAATAGAATTCAAGGATGTAAGAGGGATTACCAGCAGAAGGAAGAAGGTCCTGATTCACCTATCTAGATCTTTAGTGAGACCTCATTTAGAATACCGAGTCCAGTTCTGGAGACCTCACTTAGGGCCCTTTCACACTGGGGCGGGAGACGCGGTGACGGTAAAGCAGCGCTATATTTAGCGCTGCTTTACCGTCGTTTTAGCCACGGTATTCGGCCGCTCGCGGGGCGGTTTTACGGCTGAAAAAGGGTTAAAATCCCCCGCAGTGGGTGTTGCCGCGGTATTACCGTGGTGTCCCATTGAAATCAATGGGTAGGAGCGGTATAGGAGCGGTGAATACACCGCTCCAAAGATGCTGCTAGCAGGACTTTTTTAACCGTCCTGCTAGCGCACCGCTCCAGTGTGAAAGCCCGCCGGCTTTCACACTGGAGTGAATGGGGTAGTTTTTTTCAGGCCGTGTACAGGCGCTATTTTTAGCGCTGTATCGCCTGAAAACCGCCCCAGTGTGAAAGGGGCCTTACAGACATGAATAAAACCTGTAAAGTGTTACTAAACCCAGTACCCTGCATTCACTATATCTGGTCTCCCACAGTACACAGAACATGGAAATGCAATCATTTTAGTAAATGTAAACTTCTAAATACCTGGTCTCATCAGCAGTATATAGCAGTTTAGTGACTTCTATCAGTGCCTGGTTAAAGCTTGTAGATGTTTTCATTTTCCGAAAATTGTTCTATCAGGCTGCAGGACCCCTGACCCTCTGTCTGGACAGTGCTGATTGGCCCTGTGCTGATCACATGCACTCTCCCAGGAAAAAAAAGCTCATGCAATACACACCAAACTGAGCATGTGCAGCCTGACTCCTGCATACAGGATCAAACAGCCTTTTTACACAATGCAGAGGATTAACCTCTTAAGTTCCACAGTATGTATAACAAGCATGCTTTACTGCATATACAGACTGATTTTACTGTTGTGGGTTTAGTAGCACTTTACATACAGCAAGAGGATGAACAAGGTTCAGGAGGGCAGTACTGTTAATATGAGGCCAAAATCAAGAACAGGAGGACATAACTTCAAACCAGGAGGAAAGTTCAAAACTAATCTTAAAAAGTATTATTTTACTTTAAGAGTAGTTGATGCTCGGGAATAGACTTCCAGCAGAAGTAGTGAGTAAGTGGATTCAAACATGCTTAGGACAATAATAATAATTTAGGCAGAATAAAAAGAAAAAAAATTGCGTTATTGAAGTCCAAATAGAAATATTCCCACTGGGAATGGAAGTTTAGTGAATGGAGATGGTGTCAAATTAATTGTGGAAAGACACCCGTGACCAGAGACACGTATAAGTGACCAAAGACACATATAAGGCACATGACTCCACAGTGAGGAGGAATGCTTGCTAGCTGTATTTGCCTTCCTAATCTGGCCTGTTTGGTAAGGGGACATGTACAGCGGTGTGAAAAAGTGTTTGCCCCCTTCCTCATTTCCTGTTCCTTTGCATGTTTGTCACACTTAAGTGTTTCGGAACATCAAACCAATTTAAACAATAGTCAAGGACAGCACAAGTAAACACAAAATGCAATTTGTAAATGAAGGTGTTTATTATTAAAGGTGAAAAAAAATCCAAACCATCATGGCCCTGTGTGAAAAAGTGATTGCCCCCTAAACCTAATAACTGGTTGGGCCACCCTTAGCAGCAACAACTGCAACCAAGCGTTTGCGATAACGTGCAATGAGGCTTTTACAGCGTCCTGGAGGAATTTTGGCCCACTCATCTTTGCAGAATTGTCCTAATTCAGTTACATTAGAGGGTTTTCGAGCATGAACGGCCTTTTTAAGGTCATACCACAACATCTCAATAGGATTCAGTTCAGGACTTTGGCTAGGCCACTCCAAAGTCTTCATTTTGTTTTTCTTCAGCCATTCGGTGGTGGACTTGCTGGTGTGTTTAGGATCATTGTCCTGCTGCAGAACCCAAGTTCGTTTCAGCTTGAGTACACGAACAGATGGTCGGACATTCTCCTTCAGGATCTCTTGGTAGACAGCAGAATTCATAGTTCCTTTTATCACGGCAAGTCTTCCAGGTCCTGAAGCAGCAAAACAGCCCCAGACCATCACACTACCACCACCATATTTTACTGTTGATATAATGTTCTTTTTCTGAAATGCAGTGTTCCTTCTACGCCAGATATACTTGGACACACACCTTCCAAAGAGTTCCACTTTTGTCTCATCGGTCCACAGAATGTTGTCCCAAAAGTCTTGGGGATCATCAAGATGTGTTGTGGAGAAATTGAGACGAGCTTTGATGTACTTTTTGCTCAGCAGTGGTTTTCTCCTTGGAACTCTGCCATGCAGGCCATTTTTGCCCAGTCTTTTCCTGATGGTGAGGCATGAACGCTGACCTTAACTGAGGCAAGTGAGGCCTGCAGTTCCTTGGACGTTGTTGTGGGGTCTTTTGTGACCTCTTGGATGAGTCGTCGCTGCGCTCTTGGGGTAATTTTGGGCGGCCGGCCACTCCTGGGAAGGTTCACCACTGTTCCATGTCTTCGCCATTTGTGGATAATGGCTCTCACTGTGGTTCGCTGGATTCCCAAAGCTTTGGAAATGGCTTTATAACCCTTTCCAGACTGATAGATCTCAATTACTTTCTTTCTCAATTGTTCCTGAATTTCTTTGGGTCTCGGCATGATGTGTAGCTTTTAAGGATCTTCTGGTGGACCTTACTGTGACAAGCAGCTCCTATTTAAGTGATGCCTTGATTGTGAACAGGTGTTGCAATAATCAGGCCTGGGTGTGGCTAGAGAAATTGAACTCAGGTGTGGACAACCACAGTTATAGTATGTTTTAACAAGGGGGGCAATCACTTTTTCACACAGGGCCATGATGGTTTGGATTTTTTTTCACCTTTAATAATAAACACCTTCATTTACAAATTGCATTTTGTGTTTACTTGTGTTGTCCTTGACTATTGTTTAAATTGGTTTGATGTTCCGAAACACTTAAGTGTGACAAACATGCAAAGGAACAGGAAATGAGGAAGGGGGCAAACACTTTTTCACACCACTGTAAGTGTGCATGGTTATCTGCTGCTTGAAGTTTACTGTTCGGTAAGGAGGCACTCCTCAAGGTGGTTGCTTGCGATCCATCTGGATACATTGTGCACTTAAGTTCACTTATATTGGTCTGTCAAAAGTGGGAAAATTTAAAGGGATATTTTCTGCTTATGTGGACTTGTTTTTGGCATCTGGTAAGGAGGCCTTTCATGTGGTGGTGGTGCACTTATATGTGTCTTTGGTCACTTATACGTGTCTCTGGTCACGGGTGTCTTTCCACAATTAATTTGACACCATCTCCATTCACTAAACTTCCATTCACTGATTTTTTGGTAACTGCTTTATATAGCTTAGCAGTATTATGCTATGGCGCATTTTTTGTTTTTTCGGTGACCTTTAATTGTGTCCTAGGAGTATACCTGGGAAGGAACAGAAAGCACATCACATGGCTTCACCACAATTTTACAGCAACCGGACCATCAACCCGGGCTGGGTTAAAGCCATATGCTAATTTATGGCTTACTTCTGGTAAGCATGTTTTCTATAAGCACATGAAGCAGTATTTTGGAGATTATTCTTGCTGAAGAAATAATTTTTGCTGAAATTGACTTTTAGTTTACCCCAGTGGGCATATTTCCATTTGGACTTCAATAGCGCAATTTTTTTCTTTTTATTCTTTATTTGTGTTCATCCCACTATTATTGCTGCTGTACTTGAGGTCTATTAATTTCTTGATTAGCGCAGTTTTTTTTTACCTTTTAATAATTTAGGCAGACTTGATGGACCACTTGGTCTTTTTATTGCTGTCACTCACTTCTGTTTCTAATCTATAGTGTGCTGCTTGACCTGCTCCTGCAGCTTGCTGTATTTGGGGCGTACGATTAGGGCCCTCTGGAGCTGAGCTCTGCGGGTTGATTGTGCAGGGCAGTGTTGACCATAGTGTGGGCTATGAAGGACTAGCACTGTAAGCCGGACATTCAGAGCGCATGCGCTGATGATGTCATCGGCTGCATGCATGCTGAATATTTCCTAAACTGTGCACGTTTAGGAGATATTCACAGTACCTACAGGTAAGTCTTATTATAGGCTTACCTGTAGGTACAAGTGGTAGCATAGAGTTTACTACCACTTTAAGTGGATTTAGCGCTTTTATTTTCTATTAGACGCTTACTGACACACTCCCAGGTCATAATGCTATGGTCACTGTGCTTTTGACTCTGGAGTGATGAGATTACTTAGCCTTTCCTTTACCCATTATCCCATGGACATTTTTTGAATTATATAGAACTGTTCCTAGACTTATACTATATGTACATATTTATTTCAAGTTTTTGCTGGGACAAATGTTTGTCCTATTTGAACAGCAGCTTTGATACATAGGGGTTGATTTACTAAAGGCAAAAAGACTGTACACTTTGTAACTTGCAGTTGCACTCTGCATGTGATCAAATAACAAGAAAACTATTTGTAGGGAAAATTACATTCATTTTATTTGGGTACAGCATCACACACCTGCGCAATTGTCTACACGGCCGTATCGCAAAAAAATGGCCTGGTCATGAAGGGGGTAAATCCTTCTGGTCTTTAAGTGGTTATTCATTCACTTGGGGTGAGATCTTTATTGCTAATGTAATGTTCCATATTTCAATAAGCCCCCGTCCACAGACCACATTACCCACCACCCCACATTTGTGGGGAAGAGACGCTTGTCCTCTCAACATTGGAACAAGCTGCTTTGTCAATGCAGGTGTTTGGAAGCCAGCAGTGGGTTATGGGGGGGGGGGGGGGGAGATGAGGCTGACAGGGGGTAGGGTGTTAGCAAGGCGGCAGTGGGGTGTTAGGTGTGATGAGGATGAGAGGGTGTGGGGCATTAGCAAGTTATCAGTGGGGTGCCAGGTGTGATGAACAAGGATGACAGGGGGTGAGGCGTTAGCAAGGTGCCAGGTGGGATGAGGATGACAGGGGAGAGAGAAAAAAAAAAAAAAAAAAAAAAAGAAGAGGAAAGGCAAAAAATAAAAATACACCACATTTTTGGCATGATCTATTTATGAATTTAGAAATTGGGAAATAGATATTTCTAAACTTTTAAAAATACATTACCTAAAATATGCACATCTGCCGACTAACCGATGCTGCAAAAACCATGTACAGTGGTGTTCTCATTTATGGGAATCACTGAAATCCACTACAGCCTGTGTCCTCATGTGGCTATGGTGGGCGGATCCTCCATAAATCACTATGCGATATCCCACCCAGTGTGTTCTTTTTTTAGTTCCTGGGCTGTCATTTAGATCTGTATGCATGCCCAAATGTGTGTTGTGAATACCATGTGACCTAACTACTCAGCTCAAACAGGAAATATTCTCTCCAGCAATAGACTGAGCATTTGCAGCAGGCCTACTCTGAGGATCTGTGCATTCAGGATCAAAGAGCCTTTTTACACAAGGCAGAGGATTAATCACTCAAGTTCCACAGTGCGTATAACAAGCATGCTATTCTGCATATAGACAGATGTTACTGTTGTGGGTTTAGTAACACTTCAAGGTAAAAGGTAGATGCACTGAGCTTACTCTTGCCTTCACAAAACGCTCCTTGGCATAGCCCTGGGTGCCAGTTATCGCAGGTAGCTGGCAGTTCCAGCACTTTATTCCACCAGGACCAGGCAATTGTCACCATTTTTAAACACTGACAAATGGCCACTGTCCCAGTGCCACTTTAAAACATACTAGAGACTAAAGTGGTTAAAAATTATCAAGATGTGCTGAACATTCTATCCTCCAGAATCCTATTCTCAAGACTGCAATCCACACATTGTACACACTGAATGTTCTAGTCTCTGCACTTTCACACTGTACCCAATACCACATCATACTGTTCTGCTTTTTTAAATTCACAGTTTCAATGTGCCTGCAGTATTATTTACTCCCCGCCATTTCAATATGAATAATGTCCTGTGCGCATTGTATAGGCCACACTTTTACATTATTATGCATGACTGCGTTATGCTCTGTAGACTCCCCTGTATACACTCTTGCACCATCTGCTGTGCCCCTTGCATCCATAATAGTTCTAATATGTGCTCAAACATAAAAGAGAAAATGGAAGGCATGCACACCTAGTGCATTACCAGTGACAATTTAATAAATAAAAAAAATTCCAAATAAGTGGGTACTCACAAAACAACTCAATTAAGCCATAAAAAAAAAAAAAAAAAAAAAAAACAGTATATGGACATCTGCAAGACCATAGCTCAGGGGTAAAGCGGATGCATTTCTGGGGTGTATCCCCTTCCTCAAAGCTAAACTAATCAGAACCACCATAGGCAAGCGCTCGCCTATGGTTGTCCCAATTAGTTTAGCTCTGAGGAAGAGGGTGCACCCCCAAAATGCGTCAACTTCACCCCGATATATGGGCTCTCACATGTACACATACTGTGTGTTTTTTACGGCTCAACCGAGTTGCGTCTTGCGAGTACCCACTTTTTATGGAATTTTGTATTCATTAAATTGTCAATGGTAATGCACTAGGTGTGCGCGCGCCTTCCATTTTCTCTTTTAGTTTCCATCGGATCACCCCATCTGAGGAAAGCAGCATCCACCCAGTCTTAGGATACCTTTGTTCCTGTTGCTCTGTATTTCAGAAGACCCCTTAGTGCTGGAAACGACTTCTTTCCATGTCCTCACACATGCATTTTTTTCCCAGTACTTCTTAAGGCAATGCTAAAAGCAGTCGAACAGAAATATATCCGACAATTAAAACTAAATCAATTCCCCATTTGGATATTGCCCCATTACGGCCAGTTCACACTGGGAATCGCACAGGAACGTGCAGTGCATTCCTGTGCGATTCACATGCCGTTCTGTACAGTGCATTTTCAGACCATTCATAGTGAATAGGTGAAATCGCACCACACCAAAAGTAGTGCATGCACTACTTTTTGAAACTCAATGAGATCGCAATGCATGGTACTTCTGTACCAAACAATCCACTGTGGGTAAAGTCTGTGCATTTGGGGTATCAACTTAATATTGACACCCACTGCAGATATCAACTGCACGCTTTTTGAACATGGTACGGGAAATGCGCGTGGAACGTGGATTTCCCCGCACCTTGTTCTGGTGTGAACCGGTTCTTACAATTTCTTCTATATGTACACTTTCACTTTGAAAGAAGAACAAAAGCCACTTGCAACTCGTAAGTTTATTGAGGGAGAAAGGAAAGTTAAAAAACCATCTGCAAAGAAAGGAGCGCTTGACCAACATCAGTTCACTATTGCACAATACCACATGGTTACAATTTTAAGATTGGGGTGGGGAGTATTTTTCATAAAGATGGGCTGAAAGGGAGGTTGGGAATAACCAAAAAAAAAAAAAAAAAGAGAGAATAAAAGATTAGGAGAAAAAAAAAAATAAAAAAAAGAGAAAGTTTAAAATGAAAAAAAAAAAAAATATGTTGGGAAGGGAAGGCTTTGGTATTTAATATTACCCAATATTTACCTGCTGAAAATAGGACAGAAATAAAGTAAAACCAAAACATAATGGGGGTAAGTAGAAAAGAAAAATAAATAAATAAAAAGGAAGAAGAAAACAAAGGAATGGGCCAAATTAATACAACTATAAGCACATCTTCTCACAGGCTATAAGGATCCAGGAGTGGGAAGTGATTCCATGAAGATACAGGAGGGTTTTCAGCGTAGCATGAACTTCTGTCTTCATTTGCAGACTTTTTGGATGTTAAAACAGTTCTTTGTATGTATTTAAGAAAGTCTATTTCGCCAAGGCAGAACAGCTTGCAATTCTTATTTTGTTTCTCCCAATCTATGAGTTGGCTTTTTCCTTCTGTAATTCATGCCTTCTCCCCAGAGCCACAATAGTTTTGGTGCAGCAGGTGGACAAAGGCTTTGTGCAAGTGAGGTAAAGAGAGAAAAGAAACTGAAACATAGTTAGTGTCTATTTACAACATCAAATCTACCAAACATTCAAAATACAAAAACGTAAAAAAAAAAAAATATAAGAAAAAAAGAAAACAAAATCCTTTCTTCACTTAAGAAACCCTTAAATACAAAATGTACATACGGCTTTGTAAAGAGCTAAATAGTATCTCTTAT
Source organism: Lithobates sylvaticus (assembly GCA_028564925.1). Classification (NCBI taxonomy): domain Eukaryota; kingdom Metazoa; phylum Chordata; class Amphibia; order Anura; family Ranidae; genus Lithobates; species Lithobates sylvaticus. The sequence goes on from CM053035.1 coordinate 137,419,884, forward strand.
TTACAGAACACTCATTTTAACTTAAGTGTAAAAAGCTAAAGTTCCAGCTTAAATCTCTCAACCTCTGAGACAAGTGCTCTTCCTGACCAGGTTAAACCATTCTGTGGACCTTGTCATCCACAAGTGGGCTGGCTATTAGATCAGAGGGTCTTCTACAGGTATGCACCAATAGGTGCCTTGCTATATTAACCGAGATCCGTCTTCTATCCAGCACCCACAACATGTTCATATCGCATTGTAGAAACAAAGCAGTTAACACTTATCTTCTGGAAGCTGTCTTTAATGGCTGAACCCAATCAAACCAATGGTAATTCCATATTGAGAGTGCAAAAGCATAGCACACTGAACAAAGAAAATTACCAAGGTCTGAAATGGCTCTCAGGTAAGTCAGAGAAGCCCAGGTTCAGAATGGAATACCAAGTCATGGACCCTCTGATCAGAAGTAGATCCAATACAAGCATAGTTTCACATACACACATAGTGTGAGCTTAAATCATGTGTTGTTAAACACATTTAAGTTGATTTGTAATTAAAAACTGGCTCAGAAATTTGGCAAGACCGTTAAGCTTTGCTTGCAATCAATCTTGCTGGTGTCGTTCCCTGCATACACAAGAGACAGAGAAGCCAGGAAACTATGGCACTCCTCCTCATTATCGAAGGCCAACTGTGACTGAATGTAGGAAATTGGCAGCACCGGCCGAAAACTAAATTGAAAGAAAAAAAGCAGCAAAAGGAAAAGGAGCAAAAAGAAAAACAAGTTAGAACAACCATGAAAATATGCATTACCCACCTGAAATAAAAGGTTATAATTTCACTAAACACAAGCAGAAATACATACATACATACCTTTGTAACTTCACTAACTGCAGGGCGCAAAACACTTTAAAGTACAGCAGCAAATATGTCAAATGGTACACAAATTTACTGCAATGGCACAAAAGAGTACCGTAATCTGCCAGCAAGATTTTAATACAGTGTTAAGTCAACACTGTTTAATAAAATGACAGTTATACATTAAAACTATGCACAAAATCAAAAACATGATGCAGTTTGGCATTTACGCAGAAGTCTTTGTTTTATCCAAGGCCCCTTAATTTATAGTTTTATTCTTTTATCATGCCAGTAAATCTATTTTTCTACTTACGGTAACAGGCCAGGCTTTTGAGTAAAAGTGGAGGTTACATACAGGTTTGTGCTAACAGTACAGCTGTGGGGGCACTTACAATGGTCACTGCTAATTCAGACTAAGGCTGCATTCACACTTGAGCGTAGCATTTTCAGGCAGCAAATCGCACGAATTGCAGAATTTTTGCAGCGTTTTTTCAACGATTTCGCAGTTTACCGCAATTTTGTGCAGAGCAAAGGGTCACCAATGTAAAAAGACAAAGGCCCAAATCTGCCCGAATCGAGCGACAAAAAAGGGTCCGGGACTTGTTTGAGATTCAGGCGTTCGGCTTCAGGCGTTTTGGAGTGGAGATGTGAACCATCTCCATAGAGAATGTATTTTTTTCCCCTCTAGCGTTTTGTAGCTTCAGGCGACAAAACGCTCAGGTGTGAATGCAGCCTTAGTCGAACCTTATAAAAACACAATTTAATGCAGCTCTAATCAACAATACATCCAATGTAAAATTTTAAATGCAAGGAGTTCAAGTACAGGCGGTCCCCAGGTTACAAACAAGATAGGGTCTGTAGGTTCGTTCTGGAGTTGAATTTGTATGCAAAAAAAAAATATTTACGTTTTTTGAATAGCATAGGGAAGGGTTAACACCCCTGTAACGTTTGATTTGCCATTTGTGCCCCTGTTCAAAAGATTTCCCCTCACTTTCTGTCCCTGTGACAAACAAATTTGGAAAATTTTGGGTTGTTCTGGAAACGAGGATTGCTGATAAAGCTTCAGTGGAGACACCCTTTTTCCCCATGATAACTCTTAAGCCCCATACACACGGTCGGACTTTTTCATGGATTCTGTCCGATCGGACAATGTTGTTGAAAAATCAGACCGTGTGTATGCACCATCGGACAGTGTACGTCGGATTGTCCGACGGACAAAGTCTTATATCCTGCTGGAAAGATTTGCCGACAACACGGTCCGATCACACCAAATCCGATCGTGTGTACGGTTGTCCGACCGGACAAAGTGCTACGCATGCTCAGATCACATTACAAGACCAAAGCTATTGGCTACTAGCCTCTACGTAGTCCCGACCGTGTGTATGGGGCTTTACAGTACCTGAATTTAACCTAGTTACACCCATCTTGCAGTTCCTGTACATCAGGACTAAAGTATAAGAGGAAGAAGCAGAACAAGGAGCCAATCAATTCATGTACCGACAAGAAGCATGCCAACAGGAGGAGCAAGCAGAGCAACTTCTCTGTTCACTATCTATCACAGGTTGTATAACCTAGGCCCAGAGGAATAGGGTTGAATGATGCTGGCTATCAGAGGACAGGATAGTGTCATGTTTAGATACAAATTACGATCTGAATGCAGTTAATTGTATGTCAATGTGCATGAACCCTTAAATCCCAGCTCCAACTTACACCTTTGAGGAGTCTGTCCTTGAAGGTTTATAAGGTTCATGCAAATCTACATGCTAAGCCAAGTCAAGCTAAGACCACGCTGCCCGCAGGGTAACACTGCTGTGTGGTTGCAGAGCAAGATAAACAGCACTGTCACACTATTATGAGTGGAAAAATTGTGGATTTACTGGCAGAATAAAAAACAGGCACATAAAAATTATAGTGGGATCTTGGAAAAACAAAAACGGCTATGGTAATGCTAATGATAGACTGCATTATGTAATTTGTATTATGTCTAGAGAGTTGAACAATGGTGAAAGACCAGTGTTACAGTCACCAGAAAAGCATGACAAATCTAAGACAATGTATGGGCATGTTGCATACTATAGCACAAACAAAACCAGTGTGCATGATAGGGACAATGTTATTTTGCTGCAGAGCAGTGTCTGAATACATTTAAAAAATACAAAAACTAGTAAGAAATTGATATGTAGCTTTTTGAATTCGTACACAACTGTATGGCATAAAAAAGGAGAAGGTATTCTAGTCTTAAAAAAAAAAAAAACGCATTATGAGAGAAACATGGAGGTGCTTCCCTTGCTTTTCTAAAAAAAAAAAAAAAATAAAAAAAAAAAAAAAAGGCTAGCTGCCTGGCTGATCTGTTGATTTCTTGCTTTAATACTCACTGAAAGGATTCTGGATTTTCCAATCTGCACAATTCTGACTAGTTATTGATTTAGAAAGCATTAAAAAGAGAATCAGCATGCCAGCCAGATAAAAAAAATTCAGGAAAGCAAAGGAGTGCTCCTTTAACAAAATTAACCACTGAAAAAAAAACAGGTATACCATTAGGCCCCTTTCACACAGGCCATTCGATCAGGTCCGCCTGTCAGTTTTCAGGCAGACCTGATCGGACTGTCCATGCATCCCTCCCTATGGAGCGGTGGCATGTCCGTCGACACCCGCTGCTATCCGGATTCTTTCCGCCAAATCCAGATGGATGGTGATCCTTTTTCTCCATCCGTCTAGTGGATCAGATGAAAAAACAGGCAGGCAGTTAGTTTTCATCTGATTTCCCTACATAGGAGAGCGCGACTCTACAGTGAGCGGAGATAGGCCCGTCATCTGCCTGCTCCGATCACCCGCTGAGCAAGCGGAGTCTGTCAAACAGAGGTGTCCGTGTGAAAGGGGCCTTAGATAAAACAAGATGGGTAAGGAGTTGTGGGAAAACTATATAAAAAAGTAGTCCAATTCAGCATTATACAAACTAGTGAACCCTTCCAGGTGTAAAAAAAAAAAAAATTCACAGGGGGTCCCCGACTTACGAACGCCCGACCTACGAACAACCCCTACTTACGAACGGGGCGCTGCGGGAACCCTCCGCCATTTTTTGCTGTTTTTCGCCGTCTTTCGGCCGTTCTGCCCATGCGCGGCCACACGGAGCCTCGGAAAATGCCGAAAATGTCCGTAATTTGCCGCGCATGCGCAGAACGGCATTAGACGGAACATCGGAAATGTCCGGAAATCTCCGTATTTGTCGGTCTGTGCATGCGCGGCCGACTTACGAACATTTCCGACTTCCGTACAGGCGGGCAGTCCCTAACGAGTTTTTAACTCGGGGACCCCCTGTAATTTGACTCGCAATATTAGGCGAATCATCTTTATGCTCATGCAGATTTGTCCAGCCTGCTGAGAATCATGCAATTTACAGCCTTAGTTGCCTAGATTCATCAACTGATTTTTACAATATATTAAAATAATTTGAGGGAGAAGAGAATCTGCAAATTAATTTGCTCATCTTTGATTATACTGGGATTGCCAACCCAACATAGAAATCTATACTGCTAAAAATCTCACAAGCCTGAAATAATTAATTGAATATAAAAATAGGCAGTTGTACAGGTCAATACAACTGTACAACAGGAAAAGCACTGGATACTATATAGCACAGGATACTAGAGACCACTATAGAGTGCACAGAGGAACATCTATAGAGCGTTTTCTCTAGCTATACTAGATTTGATGAGAATAAGGCTACTTTCACTCAAAGAGCAACTGCTAAGCACCTCTAGTGTCACTCCAGTGTGAAAGCCAGGGGGCTTTTACACTGGAGTGGTGGCAGGATGCCAAAATAAGTCCAGCAAGCAGCATCTTTGGAGGTGCTTTAAAGCGCCTCTGCCCACTGAAATCAGTGGGCAGCGGTGCTTAGCGGGCGTTTAACTTTTTTGGATGCTAGCGTGGGTTAAACCCCGCCCCCGCGGCCGAAAGGCGCATCTAAAAATAGCTTTACCGCCGACGCCCCCGCGCCTCAGTGTGAAAGTGCCCTAATGGATTACTACAATCCTTTTGTACAGAAGTTCCCTGCAAAACAAAGCTCACACAGCCTTGAGTGACCCAATATATGAACAGATTTACAATTAAAAAAAAAGATTCTAAAAAAGTGCAACAAGGATATATGTATATTATTTGGCACATCAATAATAAATGTATGTTAAGTCAACCTACTTCATACTTACCTTCAACACTGCAAAGGTTTAATGCAAAAGCCTACATGTTTGCAAAGAACAGAGCAATCCTATATCCTCTGCAATTAGCCTCAAGTATAAAAAAAAAATTCTACACCACAGCTAAAGAGACCAAACAATTACGTGGAATTCTGCTATGTAACCAACTCCCATATATATGTCAGACATCTTACAGAGTTGCGATTAAAAGATTTATATGGCTGTTCCCCCGGCTGAAAATATCAAGGGGCTAGTACTCATTTCCCTTTCAAAAGGGGACGCAATATCGCTTCCCTCACAAACTACTCATTTGGCCACACTGTCATTTACAGCTATGAAAACTACTAACTGGGGGGGCTAATGACAAATAGAGAATGTTCCTATAACAACTCTGGTGCAGGCTTTTCAATAAATAATGCTATGGTTTCAGGTTTATCTTTGATATAAGTTAACCCAGCTTTGCATCTATCTTACTGATAAAACTAAGTCTGGATTTTTTTTATTTTAAATAGGGCATCTCTCCTATGTACCTCATAGCAGTGGACAGGTTTAAAAAAAAAAAAAAAAAAAAAAAAAAAATGTATAATCTGACAAAAATGCTAGAAGGGACACCGAATTGAGAGTGACCACTCTGGTATCTGGCGGAAGGAGCCACTCACAAAAGATCACACAGGATGCAGAGATGTATGATATTTCAGTTCTATGAACGAGTGACCACTGCTGTCGGGCTGTGTTATACATGGCACCGTTCAGACATTGCTGATCGCTTATTCATAAAAGCGAAAAAACTCACATTTTTGCAGCACTCTGATCAACCAGGTTCTGTATGTGAACAAGAAGCTTTGAGTGATCTGTCCCGTTTATGAACGAATGATCAATGCTCCTTTATTCTTAGACCCCCCTTTCACACTGGATCGCTTTGCAGGCGCTACATCGCTAAAAATCGCGCCTGCAAAGCGCCCTGAAACAGCCACTGCTGTGTCTCCAGTGTGAAAGCCAGAGGCGTGCTTGCAGGACGTTAAAAAAAAAAAAAAAAAAAAACTCATGCAAGCAGCATCTTTGGAGCGGTGTATACACCACTCCTGCCCATTGAAATCACTGGGGCAATGCGGCAATACCAGCAGCGCTTTGCGGGCGGTTTTAACCCTTTTTCGGCCGCTAATGGGTTAAAAAGCACCCTGCTAGCGGCCGAATAGCATCATTAAAACTGCGCTGAAAATAGAGCAGTTTTACCGCTGGCGCCCGCCCCAGTGTGAAAGGGGCCTTAAGAGTAAAAGAGCTTTCGGAGCTCCTGCTCTGTGTATTACAGCATTTGCAGCTGGTTATACACAAACAGGACAGAGCCAAAGCTCCAAGAAATCTTTTATTATGAATAAACAAGCAGCACTGATTCGTAAGGCTACATTTACATGGGTGATCCAGCCTACTGGCAATAGCAGCGACAGGAATCTGCCGATACCTGCATCTGTTTTTTGCTACCTGTGAGCAGCTAGCTGCTACTGCTGAGCCTGTACACTAATGACAGGTCAGCTGTGGCCGCAGCTATCCATGGCTGTTCGAACAGCCAGCGATTACCTGCAGTGATCGCTGTAGCCAAATCGTTGGGGCACTATGCTGGTTGTACCTCCCCCATAGAACGCTCATAATATGGGGTTTAAAAGAGGGTGGAGCTATAGACAGCGTATAGCAGTGCTTTTAGGGGACAACAGTGTCACCATTTAGAACAGGACCACGCACTTGGTGGTCCTGTGCACATCGCACTTGGTCCCCTGGGGAGTTATAAAAAATAAATGAGGGGGAAAAATCTGAAGTGAGATTTGATTAAGCAATATGCTAGCCAAAACATACGTTTTAATCATGGTCTTAATGGCTTCCTTCCTCTCCCTTTCTGCAAACTTGTCGATTAGATACCCAGACATACGTGGCGCCGCTTTATAAAGCTTGAAAAACCGGTGATAGTTTGACAAAGCCCAAGCATTCCTAAGAGACAAAGCATGGGCGACACAAGGGTCCTCTTTCATCTCTTTCGTCAGGTGCGCCATCTCTGTAGTTAAATCTGTAGATAGGATGAAAAATGGGGATAAATGGAGATAAGACTGCAAACCGGCACAAAGGGGTGTACTATTATAGGTTTTATAACTAGTCATTTCCTTACCACTAGAGTTTTTAGTGAAAATATAATACAATATGCGATAGGCTGTAAATTCTCCAATGTTCCCAGCAAGATTTTCAGCATACAAAGACTTTAGCTGTGCTTGACACTGGTTGAATTCCTCATGATCTCCCTAAAAAAATAAAATAAAAATAAATCAAGTGAAACAATTGTAAAAAGTTTAACACCCTACTTGTAAGCATTACATAGTTCATCTCCCTGAACAGCAAAAATACACATTACAATCTAAAAGTGAATCTAATGTAAAAGTTATTTATAGCCTTTTTTTTTTTTTAAAGGAGGAATTTTGGACGGGATTTCTCAATTTGCATTTATTTAGAATATAGCTATAGTGTTTTAAGTGCAATCCCTTATACCCAACATACCATAAGCAAACGAGTAGAAAAACGTATGATTCTATTTTTTTTCTCCATTGGTTGAACTAGGAGTTAGGTCTTCTAACTATAACTAACTGAGGGCCCCTATCAGACCACTAGGTGAAATCATCTTCCTGGAGAGCAAAGGGGGGAAAAAAAAAAAAAAAGAGCAAAGTGGGGAGGGTGCAAAATTACTGCTCTGGACCTACAGAGCACTCTGCAAGCATTGTCACCAGATACACTGCACCCCCAGTGTGCTCACAGGATCCATGCCAACTGTCAGATGCCATCTTACATGTGGGGTCCGGAAACAGCTCCTTGACCAAACTGTAGTAACTGACCCAGATAAAGCCCAATTCTATCTGTGCAAAAGCATAACCCAGGTAGGCATGAAGCTCATTGTGTCCTATGATGTAGGGAACTAGATTTTTTTGTACTCACCTTAAAATTAATTAGTTCATTAAGACGGCACAGTGGTGTAGTGGTTAGCACTCTCACCTAGCAGTAAGAAGGGTCGCTGGTTCGAATCCCAACCACGACACTACCTGCCTGGAGCTTGCGCGTTCTCCGTGCCTGCGTGGGTTTCCTCCGGGTACTCCGGTTTCCTCCCACAATCCAAAGACATGCAGGTTAATTGGTTTCTGTCCAAAAAATTGGCCCTAGTATATGAATGGGGACCTTGGATTGTTGGCTCCTTGAGGGAAGAGACCGATGTGTGTGCAATGTACAGGGATAGGGACAGTTGTAGACACTCAGGTTGAACTGGATGGACTGGTGTCTTTATTCAACCTTACTAACTATGGAACTATGAAGACACAGCTCCCACCCTTTTTAGGTTGTTTAGGTTGGTTCAAATCATATCAGGCCTATGCTGAGGTTGTTTATATATGCATCATACGTGTACTGTTTGCTACTGATGTTCTTTTGACAGTTAGGCTAGGCCACCCATTGGAGCTGTTGTCATAGCTGCCTGTTCAGTTTCTTTTACATATCATCCTACTCTTGAAAATGAGCAGTTTGACTGCATAAATCCTTATTCAAAAGCTTCATCTCTCCAAGAATGCAAAAAAAAAAAAAAAAAAAAAAATCTTCCTGCAAGTGCAAAACATTTTTGTGGCATTTCCTTCATACTGAACTGAACCAAATGAAAAAAGGCACATTGCAGCACAAGATAGTGTTATTCAAAGCAGCCATGTGAACCCAAACTACTACATGAAAAAAAAAAAATGAATAAATGTTATAAATTAGCAAATTATTAGAAGTAATACAAACTTTTCCAGATAAGATATTTTACATACTAAATATGTATATCAATTTGGGGTAGGGAGGACAAACCTTTTCCAGTGCTATCCGTGCATGGGTCTCATACACTTCTACAGTGAACTCTGTGCGAATACCTTGAACCTGCACGCCAAAAAAATATAAATAAAAATCCATTACCAACTGAACACACACGTGCAATGCTCAAGGCTATACTTAGTAAAACATACCGTTAAATCTTGGCGAATTGATTTTAGTTGCTCACAAGCAAATGCATAATCCAGCTTCTCTTTAAAGTGCCCCTTCACCATTGTTATAGATTTTCTTAAAACCTGGGAAGCAAAACAAGTCAAAGAAACAACAGTAAATTTAGTGTACATTTGTCTTTGGAATAAAAATATGCTTAAGTCTAAAAATCACACCTTTCCAATTTCTGATATGGGGGAAACAGCAACACCTCTGAGTGCTCAATCTAGGGGCAAATGAGACCACTGGATTATCAGCCCTGTAGGAGGACGTTGGGCCGAAGTGCATGTTTTTTTTTTTTGTGGGCTACATGACTGTACAGGAAATGCTCACTTTTAGCTTAATGTCCTGGAAGTTAGGGTGTCTTAAGTTTTTTTTCTATCCTCCAAAAAATATCTGTTCCTTTCTAGGCAGGAGTGGAGCACACAAAAGAGCAGCACACTCAAATAACACCCATCTCTTTAGGAGGGATACCAACACTGGTCTGATACTCAGTTATCCGTTCCCAAACACGTAATCCTATAGCTGTCATGTACACAAGCATGCTACTGCATATAGATGTTTTTGGAGGTTCCATACATGCATCAGCTTTGCGGATAAACTGTTTTAGCTAAGAGAATTGCCAACTTATGTAGAGACTACTAGTCCACGCCATACTGTTAGCATATGCCTTCCCAATAGAAGAACATCTGGATTGAAAGGTACACGTCACTCTCAACATACAAGTTAATTTTATTTTAGTCAGGTAGGATTCTAAAACAAGCCAAAAAAGGAATAAATCTCGTCCAACCACACAACAGTGCTCTGTAAAAACAGGTCATTCTGTACATGCCCACTATTCCCTACTCATGTGACTGGATAACATCTACAGTGGGGCAAAAAAGTATTTATTTAGTCAGCCACCAATTGTGCAAGTTCTCCCACTTAAAAAGATGAGGCCTGTAATTGTCATCATAGGTATACTTCAACTATGAGAGACAAAATGTGGAAACAAATCCAGACAGACAATCACATTGTCTTATTTGGAAAGAAGTTGCAAATTATGGGAGGAAAATAAGTATTTTGTCAATATCAAAAGTTCATCTCAATACTTTGTTATAAATCCTTTGTTGGCAATGACAGAGGTCAAACGTTTTCTGTAAGTCTTCACAAGGTTGTCACACACTGTTGCTGGCATGTTGGCCCATTCCTCCATGCAGATCTCCTCTAGAGCAGTGATGTTTTGGGGCTGTCGCTGGGCAACACGGACTTTCAACTCCCTCCAAAGGTTTTCTATGGGGTTGAGATCTGGAGACTGGCTAGGCCACTCCAGGACCTTGAAATGCTTCTTACGAAGCCACTCCTTCGTTGCCCGGGCGGTGGGTTTGGGATTATTGTAATGCTGAAAGACCCAGCCACGTTTCATCTTCAATGCCCTTGCTGATGGGAGGAGGTTTGCACTCAAAATCTCACGATACATGGCCCCATTCATTCATGTACATGGATCAGTCGTCCTGTTCCCTTTGCAGAGAAACAGCCCCAAAGCATGATGTTGTCACCCCCATGCTTCACAGTAGATATGGTGCTCTTTTGGTTGCAACTTAGCATTCTCTCTCCTCCAAACACGACGAGTTGTGTTTCTACCAAACAGTTCTTTGGTTTCACCTCACCATATGACATTCTCCCAATCCTCTTCTGCATCCTCCAAATGCTCTCTAGCAAACCTCAGACGGGACTGGACATGTACCGGCTTAAACAGGGGGACACGTCTTGCACTGCAGGATTTGAGTCCCTGGCGGCGTAGTGTGTTACTGATGGTAGCCTTTGTTACGTTGATGCCAGCTCTCTGCAGGTCATTCACTAGGTCCCCCCCGTGTGGTTCTGGGATTTTTGCTCACCATTCTTGTGATCATTTTGACCCCACGGGTGAGAACTTGCGTGGAGCCCCAGATCGGGGGAGATCATCAGTGGTCTTGTAGGTCTTCCATTTTCTAATTATTGCTCCCACAGTTGATTTCTTCACACCAAGCTGCTTGCCTATTGCAGATTCAGTCTTCCCAGCCTGGTGCAGGTCTACAATTTTGTTTCTGGTGTCCTTCGACAGCCCTTTGGTCTTCACCATAGTGGAGTTTGGAGTGTGACTGTTTGAGGTTGTGGACAGGTGTCTTTTATACTGATAAAGTTCAAACAGGTGCCATTAATACAGGTAATGAGTGGAGGACAGAGGAGACTCTTGAAGATGCAGGTCTGTGAGAGACAGAAATCTTCCTTGTTTGTAGGTGACCAAATACTTATTTTCCACCATAATTTGCAAATAAATTCTTAAAAAAAAAAAAAAAAAAAAACACACGACAATGTGATTGTTTGGATTTGTTTCCACATTTTGTCTCTCGTAGTTGAGGTATATATATATGATGACAATTACAGGCCTCTCTCATCATCGTGGGAGAACGTACACAATTGGTGGCTGACTAAATACTTTTTTGCCCCACTACGTTGAAAAAGCATCACAAACGCATTTTACACACCCATGAAAGTGTTATTTTCTAGAGGGGAGTGCCTAAAGGGGAAGTAAAGTAAATTAAATTGTCGGCTTTGAGGCGTGGTTAGATTTTGGTGTAATAGACATTTTGGTGAATTCTCCAAGATAGATTTGTATACTTTGATCTCTTTGACACTTGGCTTAGTCCAGCTCAAGATGATCATGAAAAGAATGGCCTAGTGGAAAAAATTAAAAATAAAGTAAGGGGGGTGTTGTGCTGGTATTGGGTGCATCCCATAGTTGCAGAGATTTCCCAAGAGCCTTTCCATACAGTATTACAAAATGCATACATAACCCCCAAAGCTCTTTGATTATACCGACATGTAGGTGTCCACGTTTGATGCTCTTCTTGAGATTGTTAGACCACAAAATAAATGGGAGACAATAGGGCGTCCTGTGTCACCTGAAGGTGGTCTCCTTTTAACTTGGAGGCAAGTCATGCCCAGGGATTTTTGACAGTCACCCCATCAAGTCCCCGTTCCTTGCGATTGGAAGTGAATGAATTACATAGCTGAGGTTTTTCTCAATAAATGGGTATTAAAACAGCCCGCCTCTTCATTGAGTACTAGTACCTCAATATCAGCCTTCATGACACTTGCTGGCACCGTCACTTCCATGTACAGACATATGCCGGTTCGGTCACTTGCTGACAAAAAAGATTTACCACTGGCAATGACAAATGCCTCTGCTCCTACCTGGCGCTGTCAGTATTGCTGGCTGGCTTGATGTTTTGACCACACACAGAAGCAAATTGTGTTAGCACATAGCTGCTCTGTACAAACATGAAGTGGTTGGAGCTGCTTTATTCTAGTCCTCTATGATCTATTCTGGGATACAGGAACCTCCACTGGCTCTCCCTCAGCAGCCAGCTAACACTTTACAAATGCTTAAACAAAGCATCGTAAATGCTAGAGGTGTGGGTATGGAGCGCTACCAATACAAATTAATGGAGGCGTCTAATAAGTGGCAATGCCTCTTGAAAGACATGCTACTTAATGTTTAACATAATGCTACCACATCTGTGTGTACTGAGTTGTGTGGTGCCTATTGTAATATATTCATGGCTTAAATGCCACTCAGTCAGGCCTGGTTCACACCTATGCATTTTTTTATGCATTTTCAGTATTGCAGAAACACACTACAGTCCATTTAACATTGTTTCCCCATGGGTCACGTTCCCATCTGTGCATTTTATGGAAAGGGCCAGGGACTTTTTTTCTGGTTTGATTCCAGACTTCAATGGACTTCAATGAACCAGGCATTAAACACTGATTATTGATGCAAGTGTGAATGAGCCCTTTGTTAGGACAGATAGTATTTATGCAATTCAAAACTGATGAGATATGCCAGCATATTATAGGTAGGGTTAGTTATTGGTGAAAACTTCTGTTTTGGAGCTTCCAGAAATCCGTAAACTTTGTAGCAATTTTTTATTTAAAGATATGCTAGTTAATGGGAAAATGCAACAAATATAAAAGATGGGCATTATCCCAATTTGGCTTCAAAAGTGGGAATACATTTTAAAGTGGAACCAAACCCCTTCATCTTTTTCCAGCCAAGGACAGCACACTTTTTAGCTTCTATTTAGATATGAATTTGCTCTAGTGCTGCCTATGTGAAAAGCTAGGACACTACCCATTTCAGGGTTTGACAGTTTGGTTGAGAGTGGAAGTAAGCACAATGGCAACTTAACAGCAATTTCCAGAGGCAGGTCTTGAAAGCATACACTAGTATGCTAAATATAAGACAAAAACATTTCAGTATACTCTTATCTGCAACATATGCCACTGTTAGTTAGAAAGCAGATATTTTGAGCACTCAGGGATCATGAGATAGGAAGGCACTTGCAGGGAGAAAAAGAAAAAAAATCCTGGAGCCATAACTTTACCATCAAGTGTTACTCCAAATAAAAAAAGGCATAAAACAAAATAAAAAAATAAATAAAAAAAAAACACCACACTTACTGCCACTGGTCTCACAGTTGATGGGTCTGGTGCGCACGTTAAACGCAGGTAATGTTTAGTAATATCTTGGGAAGATCCCACTATTTTTAGCTCATTCCAGTCCAGATTGTCGGAATCATTAGGATCCAGGTTATTGATCTGCAGCACAAGAGGCTCAAGACGCAGTTTCTTTGGACTGTGGCCATGCTGAAAACGTGCTGCTCGTTTTTCCTTCTTGAAATCCTTCTCTGGGTCCTCAAAGTCCATCTGAACATTCTTCTTACGGTTTCGTTTGTTGAAATTTTGCTCATTTCTAAAAAAAATTATAATATTTAAAAAGTGTTACTAAACCCACAATAGTAAAATCAGTCTGTATATGCAGCCCAGCATGCTTGTTATACTCACTGTGGAACTTAAGGGATTAATCCTCTGCATTGTGTAAAAAGGCTGTTTTATCCTGTATGCATAGATCCTGCACTGTTTATCTGGGGAAGGCCAGCCAACACAGGCAGGGTAGCCGACCTGCATATGGCTGCAGTAGTGTTTTATGCTGGAGAGAACATTCACTTGTTCTCAGAGCTAGCCAGGTCACATGCCATTGAACATGTGGTGTGTATACAGGCTGTAATGGAAATCTCCCACCTGAACTCTCAGCAGAGGAGAAACTGCAGTTTATCATGTAACCGTGGTATACAGATCATCCAAAAAGGCATAGTGGCAGTATTTTAATGTAAAAAGATGATCGATAAGCTGTGGGTACTGTGTGTTTGGGGGGGGGGGGGGGGGGGGGGGATACGGATGAACCATTTTCACATTACTGGGTTCAGTAACACTGAGGATTGGTAACATTTGGGCCCACTAAAAAGCCATTGTCATGTCCAATAATCTGGTAGAGCATCGATATTGGGGAAGAAAAAAAAAAAAGGACTGTCAACATTTAACCGTCTATTACCACAGTTTCCTCTGCCTCTAAGGGGAAGTGCATCTAAAGCCAAAATGTACTTTAATTTGGCTAGACTAAGAATGGTTAAAAACCCAACATGACTTTTGTGCAGTTGGTGTACCACTGGGGAGATTTCTCCTCACTTCCTGCCCTGTAAGTACTTTAGGAATTCTTTATTCCTGTTCTAGCAACTTAAAATAAGGATTTTTAATTTAGCTATAAAATACTTTTCTTGGGAGTACATCACAGAACATCTTCATTACAATAGGGTCATGCTATCACCTTGTCACCACACTGGCAAAAAATAAAAAGGGGGGGGGGGGAAGTAAATTGAAATCCTCCCCCTCTCCTAGGTATAAATCTTCTCAGCTAAGCAAGGTTTCAGTTTTTTCACACACACACTTATTTATATGATTTTAGGGGCCACAATGCAAACAAATCTTCCCTTGTCCTAACCCAAGGGAAGGAAGGGGAGCACTTGGAAGACTAGGGGTAGCAGCAGGGACTACTAGCAACATTATGTATGAATGTGTGTTAGGGACCTTAGGTTGCAAGCTCCTTGAGGGTAGTGACTGATGTGACTGTACAATGTATATGTAAAAGTGCTACGTAAAATTGACGGCGCTATAGAAGTACCTAAAAAAAATAAACATTACAGGTCATCACTGCGTGTCCACAGCAGGGTCTGAGTATTGTTCCTGTGAGCACAGAAAAGCTGTAGGAAGGCAGCATATTGTAATGGAGATGAAGATACCCTATGTCCTGCGGTGCATGATAAAGAAATATGTATTTAACATTCTCGTAAGTGAAAGGTGCTACAATACTAGGGGTGAACTCGCATGTATGAACTGGATGTGGGCCATGTAGGAAAAATTCTTCTCCCCTCAGTTTGGAATGCACAAAAGTAGTCACAACTTGAAGAAAGGCAGCTAGTGAAAAGTCAGGTTTCTCCCTTCCTATTTTCTTTCAACCACCCACCCGGTAGACCCATTAAACTGAACTAAAAAAATAAAAAGTGAAGCTACACACCTTTTGCCCCTCTGGTTTCTTCCACGGCCACGTTCTCCGTGTCCGCCACGACCACGTCCTTTCTGTAGACTTCTACGACTAACTGTTCGGCTTTCATTTCCAGACAATGAGCTGCTGTCAGAGTCTGAATGTGACTCACTAGGAGAAAAAAAAAAAAAAAAAATATTCAACCACCATCCACCTCTGGCAAACCACCAACTCTATTGCCTTGCCTGGCTGCAACTTCAAGAAAAAAAAATGCACGTCCATGCGGCAGATCAAAAGCCTGGTGAGTTTTAGTATTAAAATAGGCAGTAGTTCTTCGAAAACCTTGAAGATTTTTTTTTTTCCTCCCAACAAGTAAACCTTGAAGGTTTTCTAGGACTACTGACTTCAGGTGCTGTCAAAACTACCTAGTCTATGAAAGCGTTGCATGCACTTGCATTTTACTTCCTAAAATCAAAAAGTGACAAAATTACAGAACAGAGTTCATTAACCACTTGCCGACCACAATACGTATATACATACACACACACACACACACTGCGGTCTCTCTCAAGCCTACTTTTTTTCTGCCAGCTCGTCTGAGGAACGGTCCGACGGTGCTGCTGGCTGGTCACAAAAGGCAATCAAAGAGTAGATCATAGGCTTTGATCGCCTCTATGGCGTTGAAGGACTGGAGCAACGTTATGTCACTTCCGGTCCAGAGTGGAAGTAAACAATTATTCCCCCCCCCCCCCCCCCCCCCCCATTTTAAAACCTCTTGACCTCCAGAAGATTTACCCCCCTTCATGACCAGGCAATTTTTTTTGAGATTGTGGCATTTGATCACCTTTGCACTATGATCAAAAAATACATACGCGCGTGTGCATATATATATATATATATATAGCAACTTCTAGCAGGACTGATATCGCGGCAGACATTCTCACACTTTTTGGAAACCAGTGATCAGTGCTTTTTGTTTACATAGGCAGACTGCAGTTCTCTCTGGCTGATGATTGGCGGGTGCCAGCGGACGAGTCAAGTCTGCGATAACTGGCGATTGCCTCCCACTGTGTAATCACAGCGGGAGGGAAGCGCCAGCGGCGTGCATTCACGCCCCTTACCCAGAAATGCAGGATACTGTATGTACACAACACGATCCTGCAAAGCTTTTTATTTTTTTGAATCTTTTGTTTATATAAAAAAAAAAAGAAAAAAATAAAAAATAAATAAATAAAAAAATAAATAAATAAAAGGTAACGAAAAGACTTATTTCTATTACAAGGGATGTTTACGTTCCTTGTAATAGGAATAAAACTAAGAACCTCAGAAGCAAAACGTATATGCAACCAGTGTTTGCACCACTCATGTGAGGCATCACCGCGATCGTTACGAGCAATAATTCTAGTGCTAGACCTCCTCTAACTCTAAAACCTGTAAAGACCTTTAAAACTTTGCCTATGTAGATAAAAAAAAATTAAAAAAATTAATTTTCGCCATCCCACCAGCGTTCGCAATTTTAAAGAGTGGCATGTTAATTATCTATATACTCGTAACATCTTTCAAATTATACAAAAACAAATTGGAGTACATTTCATGTTTTGGTTTTAAATTTATTAAAAATATATTCTTCCTACAAAAGAAAATAAATAAATAAAAATTGAGTTTGAAAAAACGATGCGCAAATACAGTGACAATAAAATTGCAACGACCACCATTTTATTGCCTAGGATCTCTGCTAAAAAAATAAATAATGTTTGGGGGTTATATGTATATTTCTAGCAAAAAATACTGATTTAAACTTGTAAACAAAAAGTGCCAGAAATGGCCTGGTCTTCAAGTGATTAAGCAAATAACTAAATACCTTCGGCAATGTCGTCTGTGTGGAGAGGAAGATCTTGATCTGGACCTAGAACCTGTGCTTGAAGAGGAACTGGATTCTTTCATGAAAACATTACGGTTACCAAACCGTGCAGGGAAGCTGCTACCACGTCCTCTTAGTGCACAGGTGCCACCGTTTCCGCCACCCCGTGAAGACTGGGTCACAGTGATGGTGCTGCCGCGGGAAGACTGAAGAGTAGGTTGCTCCCAACGCTTCTTCTTTGGACTCTCTTTTATACTATCCTTCCTAAAAATAGTAAAGTACAGTTATAGCAGAGTAATACAGATGGCAAATGCACCTGAATCAAGCTACCATAAAAACAATAAGTAGTAACTAGCACTGGATCTGTCAAATCCATAAAAAAGACTTAACTGGAAGCTACCTCAATGTTTTCACTGTTAGACCTCCATGTTCGCTATGGACTTCTTAGCCGTTTGTGCAGTAAGTTGAGCAATCTGTTAACAGGGGCTCTAAGCGTGCTCTGGCACTATCCCCTGCAGAATCTGCCTCCGACATTCATCAGCTTGTAAATAATTTTGGGCCTGCAGTCCCCGTTATCTCTAATTCAGAATCCCACTTTATGTCAGGAGAGGCTGTATTTGGGTTAAAGCAGTCTACTGCTGTTGAGTGTATACAGGAGGTGGTTTCAAACCTCACAGAGGCAGTGCACACCAGGGCTGAAACAACTAATCGATTATGAAATGAATCGATTACTATCGATTAATCGGTCAGTAACATAATGGGGTTAAAAAAAAACTAAAATGAGCCCTTTATAGTACAAAAAGAAAAAAATCGCTACTGTAAATATTACTTTCAGTCCTACGGTAAAAAAAATTAACCCCTTACAGTAGCGATTATCTGCTTTTTTTTGTACTATAAAAGGGCACATTTTAGTTTTTTTTAACCCCATTATGTTACTAAACGTCTTAAACCTGGTTCATATCCATGTGTTTTTTGCAGAAAAACACTACAGTTCATTTAACATTGTTTCCTATGGGACACATTCACATCTACGATATTTTCCGCCGCTGCATATATGGAAAGGGTCAGGGACTTTTTTTTTTTTTTTAAACGCAAAACGGTGCTTTTTTTGGTTCAATATACTTCAATGGAGAAGCTGTAGAAAAGCATGCAATACGTTTTTGCAGCAATTTGTGTTATTTGCCAAAGAACTGTGTCTCTTTTAATAGTATATACAGTATATCTCCTCTAATAGCGTATATACAGTATATCGCTTCTGTCTGTTATTCTCAGAGTGGATTTGATATATTGCTCCCCAACCATGGTTGGTTGTTTATATTTACCACTGCATAGAGATACAGTATTTAAGAATAGATTGCCTTTTTTTAACTTTACATATTAACTAAATTATACACACTTTAAGGTTATTAACCGATTAATCGAAAATAAATCGGCCAACTAATCGATTATGAAAATAATCGTTAGTTGCAGCCCTAGTGAACACCACCTTACATTTGGAAACTCAGCCTGTGGTTCAAGGTCTTGGGTCTTTTACAGCTACAAAAACCTTTCCACTACACCCATTTTTTGAGGCATTCCACTCTGAAAACTGGAAACAGCCTAAAGCATCCTGGCCCTATCTGGGAATGGGTCAGAACATTTCCCCTTTGGGGAAGGCTCTCTTCCCTAAGCCAAAGGTTAGCCAATCCCATTGTTAAGTCTTCTGCACAAATGGGATCCCCCCCCCTATTTGCATACAAGGGGGGCAGCTTGTACATCCAGATGAGTCCCCAGGTAGTGCCCCTTCTTGGCATTTGGGTAACTATCGGTTACCAAATAGCAAGGCTGTTCAGCTCAAATCCTAAAATATTGAATCCTGCGGGTCAGTGGACCATTCTATAATGGTCAGGGAAACTCCCCCTCTCCTCCCCCCCTTTATGGGCTTGTAGGATGTTGAAGGATTACCCTTCTAACATTGCCTCCTAGTTTTTTGTGGTTTGTCTTCTATAGACCCCCCACATCAGCATCTGTGAGTCAGGTTTGAAGCTTTTGCAAGTTGGTCCACATACTAGGGAATGAAGTCTCTTTACCCAATAGCAGTTGTTCCCAGTTTCTCTGAGGAACCCCACTGAGTAGTAACCTTGACCTGGACTCACTGGTCAGGTCTGGGAATTCTATATGGCAGGGCAAGTAACCTGGCCCCTGTGCTGGATGACATTAAAGTGTTGGATCCTGTTCCTTTAAAGCATGTTACACAGCACAGTGCTTGTGCTGTGTAATTTGGCCCTCTGTATCACATAAAAAACCTGGCTGATCCTGCCTGGCTATGCCCTCCCCTCTGTAAACTGACCACGGTATATATCATGACTGCTGAGCCCTGACACTGTGGTCAGTTTACGTGCCTCCGTCAGGCGCAGCTCATACTTATATTGTCCTATATAATCCTCCTAGTTGCCTAATGACAGGTTCTCCTGTCCTCGTTTTATTTAAAAAAAAAAAAAAAAAAAAAAAAAAAACATGCCTTTACCTGATTTCAGAGCATCTCCAGGCACTCACGTGACCGGCCGGCTCTCTCCTCCTGCCTGACGTCAGTGGAGGCGAGAGCTGGCCGGTCACGTGAGTGCCGGGAGATGCTCTGAAATCAAGTAAAGGCAGCATTTTTTTTTTTTTTTAATAAAACAGACAAGAGCACATATTAGGAAACAAGGAGGATTATTTGAAGTTGTTAAAATTGTGTTAACCACTTTAAGGATGTTATTCTCACCCACACACAGTATCTCTTAGGCCCCTTTCACACTGGGGCGTTTTTCATGCGGTGCAGCGCTAAAAATAGCGCCTGTTCACCGCATGAAAAAATCCTGCCCCTTTAACTCCAGTGTGAAAGCCGGCGGGCTTTCACACTGGAGCGGTGCGCTAGCAGGACGGCAAAAAAAGTCCTGCTAGCAGCATCTTTGGAGCGGGATAGGAGCGGTGTGTTCACCGCTCCTTCCCATTGATTACAATGGGAGACCGCGGTAAAACCGCGGCAATACCGCGGTTACCGCGGCTACGGCGGTGCTCTGCGGGGGGTGTTTAACCCTTTTTCGGCCGCTCGCGGGGGGTAAAACCGCACCGCGAGCGGCCGTAAACCGCGGTGAAAACGACGGTAAAGCAGCGCTAAATATAGCGCTGCTTTACCGTCACCGCGGCTCACCGCCCCAGTGTGAAAGGGGCCTTAAAGTATTGCCTTGCCCGTTTTTTTCAATCTATAGTCTTCAATACCAAACAATAAAAAATAAATAAAAATAAAAAAGTTGTGTATTTGGACGTACCCCATCTCTTGCATAGCAGGAAGAAACCATCACTGTAGGGCCCCATGTTCCCCTGGATTGTCAGCAGAGCGCTCATGCTGAAATCCTATTACAGGTAATGTACCCCTAGAAGCCTTCGTGGGGCATGCTGATCTAGAGGTCAGCGTTTCTACTGTGGCTGAAAGCAGCCCATTAAGTAAGCCTCTCAAGATAACTGTTCTTAATCTAGTGAATGTTTTTAGCTGTTCAGGCAAGGTTCTGCCCAAAGCTGCATTGCTGTAAACACTCATGTTTAAGGGGGGGGGGGGGGGGGGGGGGATCGGATGGCTCTTTTCTGTTTTGAATTTAGTAGCAAGATCATGCAGGGTTTCCCTATCAGGACCTGGCACACTGCCTGGCATTCAGTTTATGCCCAATGGGTAATTAAATCACCTAGAATAGGATACTAGGTACAAAAAATACAACACATAAGAGCAGCCCCAGCTGGTGGCCAGACCCCTCATCTGCAGTAAATATGAACCATCACCAAGAAAAAAAGAAAACAAAAGCCAAACACACAGCACACTCAAAAAATGGCAGGTGCGGCCTTTCAATAAAACGTAGAAAAAATGATATTACATCATGTACCAAAATCATTTTCTTTTCATCCCAAACTGTGGCAGAAGCAGGTGATGTGCTTAGAGTTATTCAACCATATCAAAATAGAGTCACACCCCAGACAAATTCAAACTGCTGCCTGCAAAACCTCATGGACAAAATATCCGCAGAGGTGCAACATCAACTTTGCAAGTGTGTGAACAGCCAGCCACAGCCACCTTGCAGATCTGAGAAATTAAGGAAGATGAGTGAAGGTGATGAAAAGCCCAGGACGCACTCAGAGCCCCCGTAGAATGCGCAATAATGGAAAATATGGATTCCCCAAACTAAGATGGCAAAAGCCTGAACTACCTGGAAATGGTGGACGACTAAGCAGCCTGCCCCTTTCTAGGACCACCCTTGACTATGAACAGGAAAAAGCCTTCCCGAACAGGGGTGGTAGAACTTTAAAAAACCCTAATGGCCCAAACCACATCCAAATAATGAAGTGCCACTTCCCTTGGATGGAAGGGATTAGGACACAGAAAGCAAAAACAACGTCCTCATTCAAGTGAAATGCTGACACATCCTGCAGCAAGAAGGACAAAGATCGAAGTACCGCCTCTTCTCTTTTTAGAAGAAAAAAAAAAAAACACTGCTGCTTACAGGAGAAAGCAGCCAGTATGGCCACCCTGCAGCAAAATAATGGGCACCTTTTGCAAGACTACGAGTAGTGGAATTTCCTAAATGTTTCAGCTTTTGCGGGGCTGAAAGTACCACAAATTTAGATCCCCTAATGTCAGTGGAGGTCTTGTAGGTGGAACCCTGGATGAAGGTACAAACCAAGGAACGTGAAGCCAAAGGGCTTTGGAAGAGTATAGCCAAAAAGGGGAACTTGATTTTTCAGAGCTCAGTGCCATCTATCGGTCCACACCCCATTGAGGTGTGGACCAATGGGTCACCAAAATACAGGCAACAGGAAACCTGTGAGAATGTAAACCCATTAAGTCACACCAGGTGAAACTAGGCACAATAATAAATTAAAAAAAGAAGGTGGACTTTCAAGCTCAATGCAAAGCATCAGGGGCATGACAGCAGAGGAAAGGACCTTGTTAAGTACCTGGCTTTCAAGAGTCATACCATTAAAGCCAGCTCATGTAATGAGCCAGCTATCACCCAGCTGACCTGGCTGGCACCCATCATAATTCTCCAATAAAGAGCGAGTAAGGCCATCGGTAAGAAGAGTGAAATCACAGGGACAGGGACGTTCCTTGACAAGAGACAGATGGAAAGTTTTGTCTACATACCATGAGGCTAAGAACCCTCATGCAACAGGGAATGGAGTCAGTCAATTGACATGAAAATGAACCTCAAGAAAAGCTGTCAAAAGTAAAAAGGGGGCCCCAACGCTACTTTGGCCCAAGGTCAGGGCCAAAGTCTACTAGGACCGGGGGAGTTTGGCAGACAATGCAAAGAGAATCAGTAAGGAAAAGGGTCCCAGACACCCCAAAACTAGCACAAGTGGGAAGGTAGTCTTGTCACTCTTGGATTTAGCTGTCATCGGAGCCCCTTCATGTCTTAGCCATAACTACAAAGATGACTGGTTGGCGCGCAGAAAGGGACCGCAAACTCGACAGGCAGGCAGGTTTGAGGATAGACCAGAAAAGCAGTAGGGAGCAAAGTGCTTGGGCACCACATACCAGACACATTAATCCGATATGCCTTGAGTCCAGGCAAAGGTGTGAGATGTTGGGATGGGACGGGCCACACAGAGAAAGGGACTGAACACCCCAGACTAGTGTACAGTCACCTCCCGGGTGAAAAAAAAAAATGACTAGGTGGAAACGTGGTGCTTTGGGGGGGCCTTCAAGAACACAGGCTACTGGGATTTGGATCGCCGCTGCCTCAGTCCCGTAAAGCACTAGGCAGCTAACTGCATCGTGTTGTACTGCTGTGCCAAGGGAAAGCGCTACATGCAAAGTTACAGGCCGACTTCAGCAGGGGTCAGGTAAGGCTCTGGTCGAGAGGAGACCCATTGTGACTCTGTAATCATTTTGCCAAAGTGGTGGAGATGCAGGCAGGTGGAAAAAGCTTCTGCATGTGAAAAACCCAAACCTCTTCAATCTGTATGTAAATTCGGAAACCTGTTCTCAGAGAGAGGTTGTCCAGCACCTAAGGACACTAGCAAAAAAAAAAAGGAATAGCATTGGGGAATGAGAGAGCTTATCGTGGCTGACCTAACAGCTTGCTTACCAGCATCCTCAATGGAAGGTGCCGCATATAACCACAGACCAAATGTAAAAAGCCTGTGTCCTGTACTTACAATTAAAAAAAAAATTTTTGCCCAATTCATTCTGCAAGGCATCTAAGACATTGAGTAAACAAACATATCAAAAGTTTTGGCCTGATCATGAAGGTTCTTTTTACTTCTGAACATGATGGGTAAATGTATGAGAGTATTAGAAGAAACTCATCAAGGATATATACCCTGGTAAAGGTTCTCTACTCCAGTCTATAGTAAATGCTGAACCATCTTGCAATCTGGCTTGTAGAACTTCTTTAAGGAGTTTCTCAGTCCGATCCTTGTCTTCCTCTGATTCACATGCAGTAAAGCAACGCTGAACATATTCCTTCATTGATGGCGGCCAGTCCTCTGGTTTTGCAGAAGAATTACTGCTACAATCAAGATTGCATAGGAATTAAAGTGCACCCAAGAAGAAAGCATGTACCACTAATAATGAATGTTTTAATAAGTACAATATTTGGTTACCAGAGATCTTGGCTCTTCTCGGTTTGCTGCTGTAACATATGGTGATGCATACGTGTTGGCTGCTGCACACTATTGTTATTATGTTGATCATTAGATGTGAAGTTCTGATTGGTCATTACCATAGGACGCTTCTGAATGTTAAATTTAAGACCACCAGTTCCAGGAGCTTCTGCAAGAAGGGAAAGGTGAAAAATGTATTCAAAAGAAATATATTTTTTGCCCATTTAAAAAAAAAAAATGTAAGCTTGCAAAAAGATTGCATATAGATTTATAAACATACATGAAGGGTTTGCCAAGTACAATTAACTAAAGAAGAAGAGAAGTTTGCTCTGCAATAGCAACCATATAAATATGAAGGTTACCAATGAGATATTCACAATCTGTAAACAGGCTTATTTTAGCAAATTTAAAAAAGTAAACAAAAAAAAAAAAAAGGGAAAAAAACAAGAGCCCCACCTGCTTACATGATAGCAGAGAGCATAATAAAACCTAAAGTTTAGCTGCAGAATTAGTTGAAATCTTCCATCCTTCGATTCCCCCCACCCCCGCAATATTCCAGAACGGCATGCATTGCAGATATGTACTACATGTGTGTCTTTATTTTGCCACAACACACACCTTAATGTACATCTAAAGCGATCAACTTACGTTTCATGCGGTTCCACAACTGTTGTCCTTTCTTTTGTTTGGTAGAGTCATAGTTATGCTGCTGAGTGTAACTGTTGGCATTTGTGTTGGAATGTTGGTTGCCTGAAGATGCTCCTTGAGGACCAGATTGTGACAAACTATGACTTACACTTTGAGGAGAAGCTGGCTGGTTACCAGAGGAAGAAACTTGTGACTGGATAGCAGAATAAGACATGCTGTCTTCAAGGCCAGGAACTGGAGGCTGGAATTAAATAATTGATATCATGTCATTACTTTCAGTAATGTTACTTGTCTTCATGTTCTGGATAGGAGGATGATTGCATCTTGCTTGCTTTATGCAGCCAAAGCATTATTATCTTGTACATTTTTTAATAATACCTCTTTATAAAGAAACGGTCATTAGAAAATCTGAAAGAGAAATAAAAGTCCTACCTGCGTTAGGTTTCCTTGGTGCTGCCCAGCTGCCTGGGTCTGTTGAGATGCTTGCGTCTGGTAGGAGCCTGACATACCATACTGACCAGGAGAAGTATATCCACTATACAAATTCTAGAAAATATAATAAAAAGGACATTACTAATCTGCAAATTTAACACTGCTGTTTAACCCACTTGACTCCCAGACAAACGCTGACATATCTCTCATACATGTAAAAATCTAATCTGCATTTTGTGTGCTGCTAGAAAATTACTTAAAATACCCACACACACATCCCTAGAGAATAAAATGCTAAGTAGGGATTCACCAATACCAAGCATTTTCACGAGTACCTGTGAAAATGCTCCCGGCTCCAATACTTTGCATTTCGATTTGGATGGGGGAGTTACGTTTTACACAATTCTTCCGGGACAGGGAGGACTGGTCCTTTACAAGGAGATCATTAAGATAACCTGCAAATGACTCCCTTGAGAACAAAGCAGAGTTGAAATCTGAGAAAGTGCCTTGAAAGCATTCTCCTGTTGGTACAAGAGTTGTGACAGCAGCAAGCAGATCTGCCCGCCATGATGTGAATGACAAGTTGGAGAGCCCAAACCAGGGGATGAAGGAGAGCACGAAAATAGGATTTTTTTAACTTACCGTAAAATCCATTTCTCGGAAGTTCATTGACAGACACAGCCTTCATAACGATATGGTTATATATCGCCTCTATTAGGAGTAGGACTAGGCAGAACAAAAAGCAAACGAGCACCTGGCTAAGCCCAAGGGCCGTTCTTCAGTCAGTATATAATCCCCGCCCTGCTCTAGGTGTTCAATTTAGTAGCAAGCAGTAATAGAAGTATCAAAAGAACGCCACAGAGTGGTGGGTGCTGTGTGTCAATGAACTCCAGAGAAATTGATTTTACGGTAAGTAAAAAATACTATTTTCTCATTTGTTCATTGACAGACACAGCCTTCATAACGATAGGGACATCCCAAAGCAGTGCGAACATGAGGGGTGGGGAAAGAAAAAAAATCCCAAGGCTAATACAAGAGCCAACCAGCTAACAGGAACTTTACCCAGGACAAGCTGGAACCCAACCTGAACGATACCCCTTCAAGAGGGAATAGACCCTCTAACCAGCGGCCTGCAGAAAAAAAACCTTGCGGCCAAAAGAGGCCTCTGGAGATGGCATTCATTCACTTCGTAGGCTTGTGAACCAGTACACCAACGACCAGTGGTCGGCTTGCCAACTTGCACAACGGACGCATGATGACAGAAGGCCCAAGAAGCACTAAGTGCTTGAGAAGAAAGCACCATAACAGTAAAAGGAGGCACCCGATCCCTGACAGAACAGCCCCCACACAGAGAAGGGTTGTAGACAAAACCAGAACACTCATTTCTTGGCCCGTCCTCAATTACCCCTTCAGGGCAGATAAGGCAAATTCCTCAGAAAGTGCTGACTAGGAACACAATACAAACACAATACAATGTCCGTATTCAAATGGAAAATGAACCAAAATTACCAAGTTCAGGTCCCACAGCGGTAGCAGAACCGCACTGGTGGAAACAGACGTCTAACCCCTGGAAAAGGGTAAGTACCAGGAAGTGCGAGAGCAGGAGACGCCAAAAAGATCACCCAGGCTGACACCTGGGCCTTAATGGTACTCACGGCCCATTGCCTCTATCCCAACAGCCATGTTGGAAACCACAGCACCTGGCTCATCACAGCCAGGCTGTTGAAAACCAGCGCCTTTAAAAACAGGATGGAAGAACGGTCCATGAGACCGTAGGTCCTTCCTGATAGGCTGTCGCCCAGAAAAACGTTGGCGACTAGGCGCACCCGGTCGACGTAAGCAGACCCCCGGGACACATCCGGATCCAATAGGACGACCGAAATCACTGCAGCCATGATCCTGCCAAAAGGCCACAGCAAAGGCTGGAAATAAGGAAAGGCATAGAGTAAACGTGGATCACTAGAGCCGCCAGAAAATCCTGTGACCTTGCCCAAAATCTAGGTACCGTCCTGTTGAGCCAAGACGCAAAAACAGAACCACTGTAGCGTCACATATGGAGACCCATCACATTTGGCTACCTGCTGGACTGCGCATTCATGACGCCGCCATATGCATTCCAATACTGTTGTACCACAGGGCTGTTCGAAACGCTTTGGGTACGGCCTCGCATAATTATAATCCAACTCTAAGTCCACTTGGATGGTGGGGCTTAAAACTGGACTCAGGGGTGTGGCCACAAAATTCTGCGCAAGCGCAGATCGCCACTGTGTTGGAACGCATATGGCGGCATCGTGCATGCGCAGTCCAGCGGGTAGCCAAATGTGATGGGTGGCCATATGTGACACTACACCACCTCAGGCGTGCCCCCGCGGTAACAATACGAAGAAACGCGGCCCAGTGAAGCCCCCCCCCCCCCCCCGGTCCAACCCTAACCACCTAAGTTATCTTATTTACAGAATTCCACTCCTAGAAAGCATACGTCAGAAAAGGCTGGAACGAGTCGCTCTGCCCATCAGAGGATACTGGCAATAGCCAGGGCTGCCAACAGCCTAGTTAGGCCTGCCCTGGCGAAGGACATACGCCACCGCCGAGCCCCTGAAGTCGCTCCTTTCATGATCCAGAATTAGTCTGTTCGCATGAAGTTCCAAGATATCACTCGGTAGTTTGGATTTCACCAACGGCCAACAACCCTGAGTAGAGCTCAGTCCTAGGACCTTCTCCCAGCCCAGGCAGACCGGCATTGGTGGTCACCCTATTCAATACAAGGGAAAAATAATAATAAATAAAAATAAAAGTACCTCACCGAAGCACCGGAGAGCGAAGCCACCAGACTAGGGAAAACTCTGGATTGCCGACTCAGCTGAATCCGACTGTCCAAAGACCCTGGGTATTTGTCCCATTATGCCAGGATCTCCCCTAAGGAGGCTTGTATGGCACTATGCAAGTGGAATAGCCTCAAAAAAAATAGATAACATCGGACCCAACACCCACATGCAGATCCGCAGAGGAGCCCACCTGCCGGAGAGTAAATTAAAAACCAAAATCCAATGTGCAACTTCCGAAGGTGGAAAACAGGGCTGTTGTCCCAAAAAGTCCAAGCCTGGACCTCACCAGGGTAAAGGTGGGGGATGGTGGAGGAGAACCCCGGAGGGACCAACCACCCCAGGGAGTACCCGCACCACCACCTCTCTAGGTAAGGATAGGCGGGGGGGCCCTTACTTACCACTCCAGCGAAGTGTGCAGGTAACGCTCCCAGACAGATCCATCTCCCGCCTAGACGGAGTGGCTGTTGGCCATGGCGACACTGTGATCCAGACAGCAGTAGCCCAGTCATGTGTCCCCAAGAGACTCAATCTCGCCAGTTGCCCTGGTCCAGAATAGGCTTGTCTGGGCTGACTCAGTGCGAAGCCAAGGTCTGCACGCGCTTGATGGCCAGGCTGGGGACACTACAAGGATCTATATTATCCAGCCTGTCACCCAGCCCAGCAATTGATTGCAGATCCTCACAGGAAAAAAGGAGAGAAATAAAAGATATAAAACAAAAATCCAAAGAGCCACAGGTCCCAACAGGGAGCCAGGTCCTTACTCCTGACTAGGCAAAAAAAAAAAAAAAGTGAATACCTAGAGCAGGGCGGGGGTTATATACTGACTGAAGGACGGCCCATGGGCGTAGCCAGGTGCTTGTTTGCCTTTTCATCTGCCTAGACTTACTCCTAATAGAGGCGATATGACCCAATCGTTATGAAGGCGGTGTCAGTCAAACGAATGAGAATCTCCAGTTTGTAGACACTAGAAATGACACTTTGAACTTGATATTTTGGGACCAAAAGGCTCAGGAGGCCAACAGACAGCCTGCAACTTTGGGAAGTGGGGGTACTTCATCACCGAAGAGGCAATAGTGCCAGCCCTGGTTGATTTAGAAGGCCTTTTCTTATGAATGCATGTTCATGGCTTAGGATTGGCATTGGGAAACCTTTTTGTTCTGGGAAAGAACAGTACTCTTACCTACAGCGATGTCCTTGATATACCTATCCTATCACCACCACCACCCGGGTGGATAGTGGTTACCATACCCCAAAGAAGAGATGGGAGGGGGAAAAAAATAAATAAATAAAAAAAAACACCTTTCTGGCTTCCTACAGACCCTGACCCCTTTGACCAATCAAAATCACTGAGTCAACTCATAAGCCCCAACGAAAGAAGGGGATTTCAAACAGCTACACCAGCTGTGTGGGCAGGGACAGCTAATCACTCACAAAAAGGTAAGTGCAGTGTGGACAGGGAGGGTGTAGACACTGTAGAGCATTGGTGTTCAACCTGTGGCCCTTCAGCTGTTGCAAAACTACAAGTCACATGAGGCATTGCAAGGCTGACTGTTAAAAGCATGACTTGTAGTTCTGCAGCTGGAGGGCCACAGGTTGAGCACCTAGGCTCTATAGCAGTGATGGCGAACCTCAGCACTCCAGATGTTTTGGAACTACATTTCCCATGATGCTCATGCACTCTGCAGCGTAGATGAGCATCGTGGGAAATGTAGTTCTAAAACATCTGGAGTGTCGAGGTTCGTCATCACTGCTGTAGAGTATCCATTTACCTTTTCACCAATTGTGAAAAAGTTTAACTTACTTTAAAAGGGAACATGATGCTTGCTTTACCTTTCATTAGCAACGTTCAGGTTTACTTTAAATGCATATTTCACACATATGCATGGCATTAACATGGATTGACTATATTGCACTGCCATTCATTTTGAAGAGCACCACAACACATTTTGCTAGTGCACTACAGAGATTTGAAACAACTGTGCATTGTGCTACTCTGGGCTAAGAAAATGCCATAGGTCAAGCAATGGCAATCCTTTCACAATCAACAGGCTGCCTTACCACAATATATGGCAAACACACAAGAAGAAATGTTAAAAAAAAATAAAAAAAAAAAGGAGAGAAGACCAGCATGAATCAACCAGGCCAGTTCACACCATAGAAAACACAGTCTGGATGTGTTCCAGATGCTTTTCTGAACACATGTTTTGGATGCGTTTCCATTTGCAGTCCAGTGCACCCCCCCCCCCCCCCTTTTATTTAACCTTAAGGAAATGCGTGTTCCAGTGCATTTTACAGCGTTCCAGAACAGTCCAGTGCAGGAAAAATTCAGCATGTTCTTTTTATTTTCTGGAACTGCAAGCACTAGTGTGAACTATGCCACTGAAAACCATATAACCTACTTTTGATGCATTTTAATGCAGAAAGAAAAATAAAAAAATAAATAAAAACACGCATGTGGTGTGAACTGGCTGTAAAGGTGTCCACCATAGGCAACCTGCATACAGCTTATGAAAGAATTTTTTACATTAAAGAATTATAAAATATACATACCATTGGATAATAGTAGTTGTAAGCATATTGGTAGTTATACTGAGAGTACCACTGGTAATACTGTTGCTGCATTGTTACATCTCCCTGTGGTGCAGAGTACTAAAAATATAAAAATAAAAAAAAAACAATTTAGCTTTTTTTTTTTTTTAAGATATGCTGCAAAAATGTTTAAAGAAAGTACACCTGTCATGAGATAAGTTTACAAACTGCCATTGCTGGCTTTCTTCTAAAGACAATTGCATGGCATCCACAATTTGAAGTCACATCCCCAGAGCAAGCATTCCTTATACAAGTTAAAAAAAAAAAAAAAAAAAAGGCCAGAAATCTCAATCTCTACACTTGTTCTTTGATAGCAACTCAAACACGTTAAGCAGATATACGCAAACAATCTATGGTGAATACAATAGATTAAAGCTCCTTTCACATATATGCAACTTGGATGTGGTTTGAACCAGTTTAAATTGGCTGCAAATTTAAAAAGGGTACTGGGCATTTTTTTTGAGCACTGAATCGCACCTCAAGATCAGTTTTGAACACAAACTATCCAGAAAAAATAAATAAAAAGCCACAGCGCATTGGGGGGAGGGGGGGGATCTCTTTTGGGTCTAGTACGGATTTTATGGGGAACCCCATGCCAAAAATTAAAAGAGAAAAAAAAAAACGCTGTGGGCCCAAACCCCCCCTTTGTTATACTTTTACATACATTTTCCCAGTTAGATCTAACAAGTTCCAAGGAATCTTCCCAAACCAATGTATAGAGGTACGAGTCAATGTTCACTTCTGAATTAGGACTTTACCTGAGCATTTGACTGCCCGTCATCTGATCCTTTAATAGCTGCAGAGGCAGAACTGGTGGCTTTGCTAATGCTTGCTAAAGCCTGCCTTGCTTTCTCCCACTCAGGATTCTCATGCATTGGCGATTCCAAAGCACCATCTCTGCTGGAACCATACTGCTGAACCCTGTAAGGAAAACAAATCATTAAAATCCTAGAAAAGCAAGGTCTGTTTAATTCCAAAAAGCAGAGTACAGTGGGTGTAGAAAAGAATCGCAGCCTAAAATGAGAAAGTAATTTTGTTTTATCCAGCTGTATTTACAACTTAGAACATCCAATTGAAAAATAACACGCTTACAGGTCAGAGGAAAAAAAAAAAAAATTAAAAAACCGTATCACCGAGTTGGAAAAAGGGTCACTCCCTCCTAAAAATGACTTGTAAAAAAAAAAATATATATCAGTGATGGGGAAACTTGGCACCCCAGATGTTTTGGAACTACATTTCCCATGATGCTCAAGCACTCTGCTGTGTAGTGGAGAATCATGGGAAATGTAGTTCCAAAACATCTGGGATGCCAATGTTTGCCATTACTGGTCTATATCAAATAGCCAGAACCAGCTCTGATGATTTCCATAGAGTGACTGATGTAATAATGGAGTTTAGCCATGCAACTGGGCCTCCAATTCCCCCAATGGGAACTATCAAACTAGACCAGTGTTTCGTAACCTTTTTCCAGGCAGGGGATCCTGAAAAGTATTTTCAGGCACGATTGTGGCTAAAAATGCGAATCACGATTTTTTTTTGCTTAGAATAAAGATTGCGATTCTCACGGCATAACATCTTTCACAAAAAAATAAATAAAAATCAGCCCAACATTACCGTTCCGTTTTTTTTTTTTATTTTTTTATTCATTAAAGTGTATTTTTTTCCCAAATATTTAGTTTGAAAGAACGTTGTGCTCAAGTATAAGCCGACCCGAATATAAGCTGAGGCACCTAATTTTACTACAAAAAAAAAAAAAAATGGGAAAATGAATTGACTCGAATATAAGCCTAGGGTGAGAAACGCACAGCTACTGTAAGTGGAAAAGAGGGTGAACAATGCCCATTTGCAGCCTCACTGCCCATTTGCAGCCTCACTGTGCCCATTTGCCTGCCATAGGTCCCCCGAACTTCAAACTTGATAGCTAAGGGTTGCTAGATGCCCCCTAGCTGCAGCCAAAGTCGGTTCAGAAAACGTCAAGCACTTTTCTGCAGCAGAGAATGACATTTTCCAAACAGACTTTGTAGCCCCGTATCTCTGGGCCACTTGGTGCTAGGATATGTTGTAGTGATAGTTCCACAGTGTCTGCACACCAAATTTGGGGTTCCTAGCACCAAGTGGCCCCGAGATACAAGTTTTCAAATTCGGTTCGGAAAATGTCATTCTCTGCTGCAGAAAAGTGCTTGACTCGAGTACAAGCCGAGGGGGGCATTTTCAGCACAAAAAACAAAAAACAAATGTGCTGAAAAACTCGGCTTATACTCGAGTATATAATGTTTGGGGGTTTTAAGTTTTTTTTTTTTTTTGGCTAGAAAATAACAGATTTTAACTTTGTAAGAAACCAGTGTCAGAAAAAGTTTTAGACTTTAAAGCACCATACACACGAGTGGAATTTCCATCGGAAAAATTTTGGATGGTTTTTCCGACGGAATTCCGTTCAAGCTTGGCTTGCATACACACGGTCATATAAAAGTTTGCTGAACTTTCAACCGTCAAGAACACAGTGACGTACAACACTATGACAACCGAGAAAATGAAGTTCAATGCTTCCGAGCATACGTAGGAATTTTGCGCGTCGGAATTGGTACAGACGATCAGAACTTCCGTTTTTTCTTTAATTTTTTTTTACACTGTGGCTGCTTAGCAACCAGCTATATACAGTGTAAAACAAACAAAAAAAACCCTGCAAAGCTCAAATCGCGGCACTTGTGTTTTGGATGTGGGTCCATTGACTTCTATTACATGCAAAATGCTGCATTTTGCATGAAGTCCCAGACCCTTTCCAAAAACACAGAGGCACAAAAATGCATTGATGCGAACATGTTCCATAGGAACCCATGTTAAAAATTCCCTGCATTTCTGCAAAATGCATCAAAAAACGCATTAGTGTGAATCAAGCTTAAAACGACCCTGTGTACATGTACTGATAAGATAACAGAGGGGAGTTCAGGGGCAGTTGAAAAAAATGCCCAACTACTCATAAGGCTGCATTCACACCTGAGGGCTTCAAAGTCGTGCGTTTTATCGCGACTGCCACATTTTTGTTCAGGTCACCAATGTAAAAGGCAGAAAAACACCTGTAATCTGCCTCAAAGAAGCTCATGTTCTTTTTTGAGCTTTAGGGGACAAAAACGCTAAGATGTGAACAGGTGCCATTGAATTTCATGCACACTGGAGCTCAAAAAAGCTGTTTCTGGACGGCAGATTGCTGGCATTGCCTTTAATGCACGTTCAGTGGCGCTAGGTTTTAGCAGCGTGTCTCTGCCTCTATTAAAAATCAATGATTCTGCGGGCGGTCTTATCGGAATCTGGGAGCCCCCAGATCCCGGCCCCCCACCCTATGTGAATGAGTATGGAGTACATCGTACACCTACTCATTCACCCTGAAAAAGTATTAAAAATAAAAAACTCCACACTCTTCCTTCTCCACGCTCTCCGGTTCTTCTACGGGGCTCCTCCGCTAACTTCTGCTCTTTTACTAGCGGTGGCCCGGTCTTCTGTCGTGTTCTTCCCTCTTCCGATGTTGACACAGCGCTCTCCCGCTGTAACGTCTCTTTCTCCCCCCCCCCCCCCTGTCAATGGTCCCAAAAAAGTGTCCAATCTGTCTGCCGCAGTCCAGCTGACAACCACAGGTTGCCATTACTAGTAAAAAAAAATAAAAAAGGATAATAATAAAATTGCCAGACAATCTTGCTGTAATGCCGTGTGTGCAACGACTTTATTGGCATGGAGCGTGGTCACCGGGTGATGTCATTCGGTGACCCCGCCCATGTATGACGTCACATCCCGGGGCATGATGGGACGGTGATGTCACAAGGGGGTGGGGGTCATCTGATGACCTCACCCAGTGACCACGCTCCATGCCAATATAAGTCGTTGCACACACGGCTTTTACAGCAAGATCGTCTGGCAATTATTATCCTTTTTTTTTTTTTTTTTACTAGTAATGGCAACCTGTGGTTGTCAGCTGGACTGCGGCAGACAGATTGGTCACTTTTTTGGGACCATTGACAGGGGGGGGGGGGAGAAAGAGAAAGAGAGAGAAAGAAAGAAAGAAAGAAAGAAAGAAAGAAAGAAAGAAAGAAAGAATATGATGGCGCTCTAATCAACCAGGCGGCTCGCCTCTCTTCCCCTGGTGATGCTGCATTGATCTCCTGTACCATGTCCCCAGTCTCTGACCATCTCCTGTATAAAAAAGAGTTTTTTTAAATAGGTTTCGTTATCGGTTTCGGCCTAGTGTATTTTTCCATTTTCGGTATCGGCACCAAAAAAAAAAAAAAAAAAAAACATTCGGTGCACCCCTACTTCTAATACCTAAAAAAACAGGCTTTTTTTTTAGGGGGTTTGTAGACTTTTTATATCCACCATATCATATCATCCTATGTGCAGTTTTAGTTTGTACTTTGGTTAATTTTGTTAGGTATATTAACTTTAAAGAGAACCTGACAATTTTTCAGAGACGGTACAGCACAACGTTATTTGTACAGGATTCAAATATCTTATATTAAGATATCACGTTTGCAGTGTTCCTTTGGGTTAGCGGTGCTGATGCACAGAATAAAACCATTTTTTTTTTTTTTTTTTTTTAACCAAAATAACAGAACTGCACTGAGTTGTACAAAGACTAAAGGATTTAGAAGATGGGGAAAAAAAGCCATTAATAATTACAATACATACCATTCCGGATTCAGCGGTTCTCCAAGATTAGTAGCCATTAATGGATTTAAGATCAGACCTCTTAGGGGAGTCCTAATAAACAGAAATCAAAAGAATTTAAAAAAATATTTCCGGCAATTCAAAATTATGAACAAACAAAACGCTGTGGGGGATCCCCCCAATCCACATCCATCCTTATCCCAGCATGGCGTGGGGGGGGGGGGGGGGGGTTACCCTCAAAATCCATATCGGCTCTATAGACAAGACTGCCAGTGTCCTGTTGGATTGTGTCCCCCATCACATACTGTCCGCTGTGAACTGCGCATGCGCAGGACAAGCACATTCCCAAAATTGCCGAAGATGAACGGCGCCTGCGCCACGAGTCAGGTTCAAGCCCCACCATCCAAGTGGACAGAGTTAGAATAAAAAAAAAAAAAAAAAAAAAAAAGCCGAGCGCAGCGAGGCCGTGCCCGAATCGTGGCGAGCAAAGCCATGCGCAGTATGGGGCAGACACTATACGATAGCCAGACACATTTGGACAGAACACCGGTTCACATGTCATGCGAATCTGATGCGGTTCAAAATGCATCCAATTTGCATATATGTGAACGGAGCCTTAAAATGGTTAAGCAATCCCCCTTGTTAGAAAACATCCTATGCTTCAGTGTGTCTGCTTTGTAAAAAATATTCCCATTTCTATCTTATTTCGGGAAGGGGGATCCCCTGCTTACGTCAGGTCAGGAGGAGAGCAGCGATGAGTCACGCAAATGCCGCCGAAATAAGGTAGAAAAAAAAATTAGCATTTTTTTTTTTTTTTTTTTTTTTACAAAGCACATCCACTGGAGCATAGGATGTTTTCTAATAGACGGGATTGCATGTAATTTCAGAAGCAGGAGAGGAGGGGCGGATACTGTCACTAGCTGACAGGCAGGGAGGGGAGAGGCCAGGGGATAGAGAGGACAGAGGAGAGCTGCAGATAATGGACACCTAAACTGACCACAGGGTCAGGGCTCAGCAGCCATGATAAACCATGGTCAGTTTACAAGGGGGTGGGGCAGAACCAGGCATTTCAGGTGTTTGTTAATATTCTTCTTTTTTTTTTTTTTCTTTTTTAGGGTTAAATGCTTTAAGGCTTTTTAGGAGCTGGCTCCAAAAAAAAAAAAAAAAATAAAAAAAAAAAAAACCTCACAAAACAAACCAGTACATATCTAAAATACATGCACATTTCCCCACCTCTAAAGATGGTGCAATTACAGAAAAACACATGCTGATCTACCAGAAAAGCACTCATAGATCCTGTCATGTGGGTGGACAACACATGGTATTTTTTTAAGCGGAGAGTTCAAATATTATAACAAATTATTGGGCACTTTTAAAAGCGTCCCTTTAAACTACCAACAATCCAGGTTTGATGTGCTAAAACTGGAGAGTACAAAATCTGATGCAGCTGTGCATGGTAGCCAATCAGCTTCCAACGTCAACTTGTTCAATTAAACTTGGACCAAAAAACCTGGAAGCCGATTGGTTTCTATGCAGAGCTGCACCAGATTTTGCACTCTCCAGTTTTAGTAAATCATCCTATACATGTTAATTTGTAATCATATTTATTAACAAATAATGGTAAAAGAATGTCACGTACACCATATTTTTATCTCCAGAATATATCACATATGAAAACCTCTGATAGGTACACTTGCACACATTTTTTGAAGGGACTCGGCAAGTAGGTTGTTCCAAACATCCTGCAAAACTAACCACAGATCTTCTGTGCATGTAGGCTGCCTCAAATCCTTCTCTTCATGTAATCCCACACAGACTTAGAGGAACTAATGTCTGTTCACATAATTTGTAATAAAAGCATCTTTGCCATTCTGAAGCTTCCCTCCAACCACTTTGCATATTTTATATATACACTGCGATTCTGTAATTGCCAAATATGCTGCAGAAATCTCCCTCCGCCAAATCTGGCTACAGCCATTTTAACTGTGGGCAGCTGAAGCTGCTGCCTGTTCATTTCCTGGATTTACACAAACACACACAGAGGCACACCTCCAGCTATGCAGCTCTCATTGGGCCTCTTACGATTCATCCCCTCTCCCTTCCTGGCAAACTCACGAGAGAGCGCCGTGTATGAGGTCATAAGCCTAGGCTAATGACCAGACAAGAAACAGGAAGTGTGCTGTATAAGGTATTATTTACTGGCAGAAAATGTTTTACTATCCAAAGTTATAACAAGGGCAGAATATTTAATAGATGGAAAGATGAAAAAAAATGACTGAAGGTCTGTTTTAATGATGTTGAGATCGGGGCTTTGTGGAGGCCAACCTATCACTTCCAGGACTACTTGTTCTTTGCGGTGAAGACTTTTCTTACACATGATTGAGCCTCTCCCAGGTTTGGGATGTGCAGTGCATTCCTTCTCTGACTGCTGTGTCTGGTGGGCACTGTTACTGGTAGCTGGGTATCATGTGATCAATATAGTTAGTCATAGAGATCACATGATAACGTAAACAACCTGTCATGAATGGCTTCCCATTTATGAATATCCTGCTTACAAGCTTTGGTCAAAACTTCTTAAGCCCCATACACACGGTCGGAAAATCCGACCACCAAATCCATCGGATTTGGTCTGACGGATTTAGTCCGACACTGGTGTTGCATACACACGGTCGGACAAAGTTGTCGGAAAATCCGATCATTCTGAACGTGGTGACGTTTGTTGCCTACGACGGGACTACGTAGAGGCTAGTAGCCAATAGCTTTGGTCTTGTAATGTGATCTGAGCATGCGTAGCACTTTGTCCGTCGGAATTCGCTACACACGATCGGAATTGGTGTGATCGGACTTTGTTGTCGGAAAATTTATAGAGCAGGAGATAGAACTTTGTCCGTCGGACAATACGATGGTGCCTACACACGGTCGGAATTTCCGACAACATTGTCCGATAGGACAGAATCCATCTGAAAATCCGACCGTGTGTATGGGGCTTTAAAGTGGAGTTCCACCCATTTAAAAAAGTCAGCAGCTACAGTTCTACAAACTCCAGATCTGGGATCTTGAGGGCTGCCTGGAGAGGTGATGGTGGAGGGGGCTACAGGTCTCAGCATGCCCTGACTGGAAGAGGAGCAACAAGTTTAAGGTAGCACTACAACTCCCAGCATGCCAAGAGGTAAAAGTAAATGTTTTCATGAAAGTGCATCAAACTCCTGCATACCACCTCTGATGTGCATACTGATCTACGAAAAATGTGACAGGAAAAAAACGCAGCACACTCGTGTGGTTCCGGCCAAAGTCATGTTTGTGCATTTCCGTCGCATAAAAATGCAGCACTATGCATTTTTTTTTTTTTTTACACGCACATGAAATCGCTGAAGTATTATAATCAAAGCTGATTGGGATCCTTCTGACTGACCATCTCCAGTGCCACGTCGGCCGTCTCTGACCATCTCCAGTGCCACGTCGGCCGTCTCTGACCATCTCCAGTGCCACGTCGGCCGTCTCTGACCATCTCCAGTGCCACGTCGGCCGTCTCTGACCATCTCCAGTGCCACGTCGGCCGTCTCTGACCATCTCCTGTATCATATGTGCTAGAGATTCACCGCATGGAAAGTTTGCCAATACTATTAGCAAGGTGTTATATAAAAATGTATACAGTCATTTTCGGTATCGGTTTTCGGCCTAGTGTATTTTTTATTTTTGGTATCGGCACCAAAAAACCCATTCGATGAACCCCTCGTTATTTCCAATTGTCATAATTTTATCAATGCTTTGTACAAATTTCTGACAGCTGAAATGGGCACAGAACAGTTGCGATAGGCAACTGTAATAGCGAGGAAAGAAAGTATGGGTACTTGTACTTCTTATTGGTGCATCCCTTTTGCCTACAGTGCATTTAAGTTTCAAAAACATGAAAAAAGTATGTCAGTCATATGGAGGAAAATATTACCTGGTAAAAGCTACCAGTGAATTCTCAGCTGCTTTCTGTAATTCAATATGAAGCTATTTGTACATAGAAGCTATTTAAAGATCCTGTACATCTTCCTTCCATAACAAGAAAAACAAGACTATGCCTGATGCAAGATGTCTCACAAAGCCGTAACACAAAAAAAAAAATAAAAACACCTATATGAACAAAGTCATCCTGAGACATGTCTAGGCCACCCACTTTTTGATGGAGCTCTGCTTTAAAGGGGTGTCTCGGGAAAGAAAAAAAAAAAAAATTAAAAGCCAGCAACAACACATACTGCAGCTGGTGGCTTTTAACCACTTTCAGACCGGACCAATTTGCAGCCAAAGGACCAGGCCCCTTTTTGCGATTCGGCACTGCGTCGCTTTAACTGACAATTGCGCGGTCGTGCGACGTGGCTCCCAAACAAAATTGACGTCCTTTTTTTCCCACAAATAGAGCTTTCTTTTGGTGGTATTTGATCGCCCCTGCGGTTTTTATTTTTTGCGCTATAAACAAAAATAGAGCGACAATTTTGAAAAAAATGCATTATTTTTTATTTTTTGCTATAATAAATATCCCCCAAAAAAATATATAAAAAAACATTTTTTTTCCTCAGTTTAGGCCGATACGTATTCTTCTACATATTTTTGGTAAAAAAAAAAATCGCAATAAGCGATTATTGATCGGTTTGCGCAGAAGTTATAGCGTTTACAAGATAGGGGATAGTTTTTATAGCATTTTTCTTAATAATTATTTTTTTATTATTAATGGCGGAGATCTGCGATTTTTTTTGGGACTGCGACATTATGGCGGACACATCGGACATTTTTGACACATTTTTGGGACCATTGTCATTTTTACAGCAATTAATGCATTTAAATGCATTGATTTCTGTATAAATGACACTGACAGTTTAGGGGTTAACCACAAGGTGGCAGTGTAGGGGTTAAGTATGCCTAGGGGTGTTTTTTTTTACTGTGGGGGGGCGTGGCTGTCAGCTAGTGAATGCTGATCTCTGCTCCAATCACAGGGAGCAGAGATCGGCGTCACTAGTTGCTAGGCAGAACGGGGAGATGCTGTTTATCTCGGCATCTCCCCGTTCAGCCGCTCCGTGAGACGATCGCGGGAGTCCCCGCGGCGATCGAGTCCGCGGGGACCGCGGCCGGACTCACGGGGGTCCCGACCGGCGCGGGAGCGCGCCGCTCCCGGCGCACTCCCGATGGCACGGACAGGCTAAAGGAGGGACGTATATATACGCCCTCCTGCCTGTACGTGCCATTCTGTCGACGTATATCGTCGTGCGCCGGTCGGCAAGTGGTTAATAAATGGACACTTACCTGTCCTGCAGTCCCTCGATGTCGGCACCGCAGATGTCTCCATCAGCTGTCGGGTGCTGCCGCCGCCATTGCGGGTAAGGTAACCCGGCAGTGTAGCCTTTCGGCTTCACGCCAGGAACCCTACTGCGCATGCGCGAGGCCCCGCTCCTCTCTCCTATTAGACCGGCGGCCGAGGGAATGGGAAGCCCTGCGGTGACATCGCAGTGCGCCGCGGCGTACTTCCGGAAGTGGGAAAGGATACCTGTCAAGGTATCCTGTCCCCCCTCCCCCCTGAAAGGTGCCAATTGTGACACCGGAAGGGGGGAGGAATCCGATGAGCGGAAGTTCCACTTTAGGGTGGAGCTCCTCTTTAACTTAAAAAAAAAAATATGTAGCAGAATACATATCGGCTAAATATGCCATAAATATCCCTGATTTTGTAGATGTTATAACTTTTGTGCAAACCAATCAATATATGCTTTTTGCATTTTTTTACCAAAAATATGTAGAAGAATACATATAGGCCTAAACTGAGGAAAAATTATTTGTTGGGGGTATACTGTAGCAAAAAGTAAAAAATAGTCTTTTTCTTAAAAAAAAAAAAAAAAAAAAAGTTTTTCATTTATAGCGCAAAAGCTAAAAAAACGCAGGTGATCAAATGCCACCAAAAGAAAGCCATTGGTGGGCAAAAAAAAAAAAATCAAAAAGGAGGTCAATTTTGTTTGGGTACAGCGTCGCACGACCGCGCAATTGTCAGTTAAAGCGACGCAGTGCCGAATCACAAAAAATGGCCTGGTCGTTAAGGTGGTAAATTTTCCAGGGCTGAAGTGGTTAAATACACGGGGGGGGGGGGGGGGTGTTTTGGTCCATGCTCCTCAGATTTATACAGCACAGTCAGCCTGGTGCATGCAGCCCTATATAGTGGCCTCTCCCTGTACTATGTAGTGAAATATATATATATATATATATATATATATATATATATATATATATATATATATATATATATATATATATATATATATATATATATTTATCCCTGTACATTGATGCAACCAGTGAGAAGTGTTATCAGAGTGCTTAGCACAGAGCTGTGCCTACAGATCCCTCATACACAGGAGTGGAGGGCTGTGCGGACATTACCTCAGTCGGCTCTCATACAGGAAATGGAGGCCTCTCCCTCCTCCTCCGGGTGCTCGGGCGGTTCTCTCTCTCTGTATCGCGCGCGCTCTCTCGGTTGAGGTTTCTTCTCCGGTTCAGGCCCGGAGCCTTGCTCTCTTGCTGTGCTCTCTTTAGTCGGTGAGTCGGTGAGCTCTCTGTGTCGCTCCGCTAGAATCACAACTCTAGAAAAACAAAATGTCGGCAACCGTCCGTCTTACCACTACGTAGCTTCTTCTTTTTTCCTATTTCCGTCCTACGTGTGACGACAGCACGTTCGGGTTAGAGCGTTAGCGGAAAATCCGCCCATAGAGAATTCCTATTGGTTGATCTGTGTTGAATGCTGATGAAGAGCAGGCGCCTCTTCCAATGAATAGAAGGGAAGAGGAACACAGGACGCAAGACTAGCAAAGTATTCTTATTGGTTACTGGAAGGGTTGGAAGGGAGCAGAAAATCTGAGTTTTCTCCAATCAATAAAAAAAAAAAAAATGATATGTCATTCTGTTTTCTTATATTACCTTGTAATTTCTTGAAAAATAATAAAAAAAAAATATATTTTTGGTAAGATAGACTGGAAAGAGATGACGTCCTTTTATTGGAAAGAGAGAGTAAAAAAAATAAGAAAAAACTTGTTCTCTTTTAAAGCGGGTTGTAAACCACTGACCTTTTTTTTTTTTGGGGGGGGGGGGGGGGGGGGAGGTAAAGTCATAATGTGGTTAACATAAGTAGCACATTTCACCCCCTTAATGACCAGGCCATTTTTTGGCGATACGGCACTGCGTTACTTTAACTGACAATTGCGCGGTCGTGCAAAGTTGTACCCAAATAAAATGGATGTCCTCTTTTTTCCCCACATATAGAGCTTTCTTTTGGTGGTATTTGAACACCTCTGCAGTTTTTATTTTTTTGCGCTATAAACAAAAAAAAAGAGCGACAATTTTTAAAAACAAAAGAAAACAATATTTTTTACTTTCTGCTATAAAACATTCAATAAAAATTTTTTAAAAAATCTAATTAGACCTAATTAGACCAATATGTATTCTGCTACATGTTTTTGATAAAAAAAAAAAATCCCGAGAAAAAAAAAAAATCCCAATATGTGTATATTGATTGGTTTGCGCAAAATGCATAGCGTCTACAAACTGTGGCATAGTTTTATGGAATTTTTATTGATTTTTTATTTTTTTTACTAGTAATGGCGGTGATCAGCGACTTATAGCGGGACTGGAACATTGCAGCGGACAAATCGGACACTAAGTGACACTTTTGACACCTTTTTTGGGGACCAGTGACACTAATACAGTGATGAGTGCTAAAAAAATTGCACTGTCATTGTATTATTGACACTGGCAGGGAAGGGGTTAACATTGTTATGACTAATTTCTGATTGGGACTCTAAAATAAAAGTTAATACTGCAGCTGCAGGAACAGATTCACAGGAATCAATCACTATGTTTAAAATGTCCGTTCTGACGAAATTTATTATTACATGTTATTTTATACACAGATAAGAAAGGGGTGGTGTGAGATGTTATTAAAAACGAACAAATAGAAATACGTTATTAAAAGCTAAACAAATAGAAATATATTATTAAAAGCTAGCGAATAGAACAATTGCAAAAGTAAAACATGGATAGGGGAGGGGGGGAGTAG
The DNA here is from genome assembly GCA_028564925.1 of Lithobates sylvaticus. Lineage (NCBI taxonomy): Eukaryota > Metazoa > Chordata > Amphibia > Anura > Ranidae > Lithobates > Lithobates sylvaticus. Next base: position 137,463,046 of record CM053035.1, read on the forward strand.
AGAGTTTCTAGAGGAGACGTGTCTGTGTGTTAGGTGAAGGTTACAGAACACATTTCAACAGTGAGAACAAAATGGAGTCTCTTGTGCTTAAATGAACAGTACAACGAATGTCCATGTCAACATCAAGGGCATTTCAAGATTAAATGTGTCCCTAGGGAGTGCTTTCTAACTGTGGGGTAGGTGCTTGTACTGTAAGAAGACAGAGATCCATGTTCCTGCTTGGCAGCCGCCGTTTACGGCACAGGGCTCTGAAGCAATGACACAGGTGGCGGTTCCTTCAGAGAGCATGCGCCAGTGATGGCATTGGCTGCATGTAATGTAAATATCTCCTAAACGGTGCACGTTTAGGAGATATTTACACTGCTTATAGCCAGTGACATGATCACTAGTATGACATCCAGGTTGCAGTCAGTGACATGATCACTAGTGTGGCATGCAGGTTGCCGCAAGTGACAGGATCACAAGGACATCTAGGTTGCCACCAGTAACAGGATCACCAGTATGCCATGCATGTTGCCGTGAGTGACAGGATCACTAGTATGACATAAGTTTAAATTCTGAAATTAAATTTTCTAATTGCTTGTTTTTTCTGAGTTCCAACAATATTCTTTAGGTATCTTTCTGGTTATTAACTGTCTATAAATAGTAAATTTCTCTACTTGCTTAAGGAAATTCTTTGCTACCCAACCAGAACTGCCCAACTCAATCTCTTCTTTCTCTAACCTGTAGGTTGTTGGTTTGGTCACTAGGAAAGATCTCGCTCGCTATTGGATTGGCAAAAACGGCCTTGAAGAGCTATTTCTAGCACAGACGTGATAATGTCTTTCCCTAGTTCTAGCCTTTTATCTTGTTTCCTTGGAACAGATGTTACCGGTTCTGTGAACTATTAGCACTGCCAGACTTGAAGCCTCCTGAAGGACATTCAAACTCGTGTGGCCAAGGCATACATGGCAAGACCTTTATTGTCAGAGCCCCCTTCTTGGTTTACACTTCTAACATCAAAGGGCTTAACTGTAATACCCCGTACACACGGTCGGATATTCCTATGGAAAAAGCCCGATCGGATTATGTTGTCGGAAAATCCGATCGTGTGTGGGCTCTAGCAGGCTTTTTCCGTCGGATAAAATTTGAGAGCAGGATCTAAAATTTTCCGAAAACAAAATCTGATCTGACTTTTTCCGATCGTGTGTAGAAATTTCCGACGCACAAAGTGCCACGCATGCTCAGAAGAAATTTGGAGACGAAAGCTATTGGTTACTGGCCTCTACGTAGTCCCGTCATACGTTTTATATGTCACCTCGTTTGGAATGATCAGATTTTCCAACAACTTTGTCCGACCGTGTGTGTGTGCAACACAAGTTTCGGACAAAATCCGTCGGAAAAAATCAGACGGATTTTGTGGTCGGAATGTCCGACCATGTGTACGGGGCATTGGGATAATTCAATTTGGCACAGGGACTACTGCCTGGCTTTGTGTGTACAGATCTCGTGCAGGAACACTTTCTGCTTCTGTTAGAATATTCAGATCTAGTGCAGGCTGTCTGAATATTCAAACATGGTGCGGGACCGTATTTCGCTTGCGCAGGAATTTTTAGATCTAGAATGCTGTCCTGCAGTGTTCAAATATTCATGTACTGGTGCTGGATCACTCTAATCCATTGTTACAGATATATTAAATAGAATTTTGCAGACTAGTTTTTAAAAGGCACCTGCTCCTTGCCTGTTTGAGGGAGGCAGCCACTTTGTGACCTGGATCACTATCCAATTTAGAAAAAACAAAAGGAGAGCGCCTCTAAGTAAAAGTGTTTAATCAATGTAGTGGCCATAACCCCAAGGCCTTGACTTTCTGGGCTTACCAGTTACCTTCTCGTGGCTTATCGGTTGTTGTCTAGGGGTTCCCAGGGTTAGTACCGAGTGACTTCAGATGCTGACACATAAAAGTCCTTTTCAAGGTTTTTATTTTGCTGGGGTAACATCCAACAGTAACACAGTCTCAGATGGGAATAGAGGGCACGGGTGATGAAACTCAGGCACTTTGAACTGCTGACATCCACTGAATGTCTCTAATTGACCCAGAGAGTAGCCACTCGCAGCTGGGTGCTTTACTGCCGGATAAACCTCTAGCCATAGATCTAGCAGCCAACATGTGATCCGGAAACTTTGCAAAGTCTCTGCCACAGACTAAATTGTAGTCTGTAAATTGTAATTGTAGATAAACAGGGACCTTTCCCACAGTACCTGGACCTCTCAGCCTTCTTGGCGATACTGTGAAAGTGTGGATTCTTTAGTGTCCATACAACTCAGCTCCCAGGCTCTTACTGAGCAGCCAGCTTGTTGGCCCTCCTCCGAAGAGTCCTCCCCTGGTCACTTGTACAAGTTGCCGTGTCCCTTCAATACCGAGAGCACACTGGGAGGCCTTTGAATCCTCCTTCAGTTACTGGGCCTTGGACTAGCCAGTTCCGAGGCTCGGGAACAGTTCCTAAGGGCCTCTGGGGCTTGATTGGATTGACCATGCCTGCGGGATGGCAAACACTCCGGGGCTGCCCCAGACCAGAACCAGGAATCAAAGCCGCAGCCGAACACTGAACACGTGACTTCAGCACCTTAAATACCCCTTCCCAGACTACGCAGCGGGGCCAGACGCACCCACTGATTGACTCCAGGAAAGATTGGTACCCAAGACTTCCAACCAGTCCTGGTTCTCAGCCTGTCATGGGTGCCTCACTGCACCTATCACCAGGCGGAACCTTAGTACAGCCCAGCCAGACTGATGCCAAAGTAAATCCTGTACAATTAACCCCCAGAACTCTATTACAGTTCTAGGAAAAAACTAAATTTACTCTGATAGCGCACACTTTGTGAAGTGTGACCGCTACATCAATATAAAACAACACAAAAACGTAGGCACTTACATGTCAATACGGTAAGAAGCTCTACACGGGTCATCATAGTAGTGAGGTTAGTATCAGTAGCAGGTTTACAAGAGTATCACAGCATCAATATGCAATAGTCCGCGAAAAGCCCAAAAAAGGAAAACAAGCAGAGTTTTTGCAGGAGAGGCTGGCAAGCAAACTGGCAAGCAGTGGAAACTGCGTGTGGCGTCAAAGCAATGAGAGAGGGAACACCTATCCAACCAATTTAAGGGGGCCAAGAGGCCTCAGGGGGGGGGGGGGGGGTCAGACATGACGGTATAATCCAGCTGTGTTCTGGCACTGGTCTCCTTGTCTCAGATGCTGCTTGACCTCTAATCTCCAGGTGGGAAAATCAGTTGTTGGAAGAGGTCATCTAACCTGTGTGATTTCTCTTCCTCTTGGGAGAGGTAACCAGCAGGTGTCAGACTTGCCCATAATCATGGACTTGTCACCAGATCAGACCAAAAAGGGTGAGTAACTATTCCTGTCTTTACGAATGGCTAAGGGCTCCCAAGAAACAACAGACACTAGGGGCTTGAGGTATGTTGGTCATAAGTGCACAAGATAGCTGCTTCTCTGAACTCAACAGGCGCCCTTTATTTACAGGCTATTGTCATACAGGTCATGATTTACAACTCTTTTTAAGTTGCACTGTCCCCTTACTTATTCAGGGCAAAGTAATATTGTTTTTTTTTGACTTTATATCTTTATTTTATTTTTCACAATTACATGATATACACATACATCTTAATTACATTACTCAGTAAAAAACGCTAGTCCACAGGTGAGTGTCTTTACTCTCTCGCTACCCTTACTGCTCCATCATTCTCTCCCCCACTACTCCATGCATCCACAACCTTGCTCTCACTCTAGTTCGTTGTTCCCACCTATTACTCTTTCTACTACTTCATCAGTCTGTCTATACTTTGCCTTATTTTAGAAGTTCATGTTACTCTCTTTCTCGATCCACAATTTCCAAATCAACTGGAATTTAACCAGGTTCCTTTGTTTAATGTATGTCGTTCTTTCTTTACAAATCACCCTCTCCATATATTGTTCCCACTCGTTAACGGATGGTGGGGTGGCGGACTGCCACCTCTGGGCAATAAGATTCCTGGCCTGGAAGAGGCATCGCAAAATAGCTAGCTGAACCTCTCCAGGCCTACCCGCTCCCCCAACCCCCCCCCCAGGACACACATAACAGGATCTAAATCCAAATGTGTTTTGAATACCTGGGCAATCCTATCCACCACCTCTTTCCAGTAACGGTATAATTTGGGACATCACCAAAACATATGGATAAGATCTGCGCCCGCTCTCCCACATCTAGGATATGTATCATCTTGTCTACATCCAAACCTAAACATTTTTGCTGGGGTGTAATAAGCTCTGTTTAATAAAAAAAGATGTGACATCTTCGGAGGTGGGGAGAGTGAAACCCATGGAGCGAGCTCAAGAATCCTTTCCCATTGTGGGACAGATAGACTTCCCACATCTCTTTCCCATTTTTCTTTAAGTGGTCTTCTTTGGAGCCCTTCCCAAATCCCTTTATGTATATGTGAGTACAGACTGGAGATCATCCCCTTACGTGACTCAGCCTTAACTAAACTCTGTAGTATCGGCATATTGGTCCATTCTAATAACATCCCTTTGAACTGTGCAAAGAGAGCATGCCTTACCTGCAGGTACCTAAAAAAAGACTTCTTGGGAAGCGCAAATTGTTCTCTTAGGTCCTGAAAACTTCTCATACTTCCCTCATGGTAGAACTGAGCGATATACTTTAAGCCTAATCTCTCCCATTCTCTAATAGTCCCCATTTTATGGACCTCACATAAATTGTTATTTTCCCACAAAGGGGAGTGTACTGTGAATCCTCTATAGCCTAATGTTTTTTTAGCCAGTCTCCAAACTCTTGCCATTAGGTCCTGCGTGGGAAACCCCTTTTCGAAAGTCCCTGCCTCTAACACCTCAGTCAGGGAATTGTGTGCCAGTTTGTAGAGGAGAGACTTCCACTCTCGCCCTTCTTTCATAGTCTCGCATCCTCCCAGATGTTGGAGCTGGGCCGCCAAAAAATAACTAAAGGGATGTGGAAGAGCAACTCCTCCAACTTTACATAGTTACATAGTTACATAGTTAGCTAGGCCGAAAAAAGACACAAGTCCATCCAGTTCAACCATAAAAATAAAAGAAATAATAAATAAAAATAAAATATATCGTACAATCCAATAAACCCCATTCTATACCCACAGTTGATCCAGAGGAAGGCAAAAAAAAACCCAAAAGAGCATGCTCCAATCTTCTACAGCAAGGGGAAAAAAAATCCCTTCCTGATCCCCCTAGAGGCAATCGGATTTTCCCTGGATCAACTTTACCTATAAATGTCAGTACCCAGTTATATTATGTACATTTAGGAAAGTATCCAGGCCTTTCTTAAAGCAATCTACCGAGTTAGCCAGAACCACCTCTGGAGGGAGTCTATTCCATATTTTCACAGCTCTTACTGTGAAGAAACCTTTCCGTATTTGGAGATGAAATCTCTTTTCCTCTAGACGTAAGGAGTGCCCCCTTGTCCTCTGTGTTGACCGTAAAGTGAATAACTCAACACCAAGTTCACTATATGGACCCCTTATATATTTGTACATGTTGATCATATCCCCCCTTATTCTCCTCTTCTCAAGAGTGAATAAATTCAGTTCCTCTAATCTTTCCTCATAGCTGAGCTCCTCCATGCCTCTTATCAGTTTGCTTGCCCTTCTCTGAACTTTCTCCAGTTCCCCGATATCCTTTTTGAAAACTGGTGCCCAAAACTGAACTGCATATTCCAGATGAGGTCTTACTAATGATTTGAACAGGGGCAAAATTATATCTCTCTCTCTGGAGTCCATACCTCTATTCTCTGAAATATTGCCTGTGCCATGTGCAACACAGGAAAGGCAGGGGGCGATTAGAGAGATGAATGCATGGCTAAAGACCTGGTGTAGAGAAGAGGGATTTGGGTTTCTAGAGCACTCGGCTGACTTTTCATTGGGGTGCAACCTATACGCTAATGACGGTTTGCACTTGAATGGAAGGGGGTCTGCTGTGCTGGGGAAGAGGTTTATGGGAAGGCTGGAGGAGTATTTAAACTAGGATTGAGGGGGGAGGGTGAACTAGAATTACATCGGGCAGACAGGTTAGCTAGGGGTCTGACATTAATGGAGGGTGGAATGGGAATAGATGGGGGGAGGGTTATGGCAGGTGACAGGAAATTTCCCATGTTGCAAACTGCCATTGGAAACTATAGTGCCATCTGTACTACTAAAAATTATATGAAAAACACCAGAGCAAAATGTAGTAATGCATTAAAGTGTTTGTTCACCAATGCCAGAAGTCTGCCAAGCAAAATAGTTGAGTTGGAAGCTCTGGTGCATGAGGAGAGCTATGATGTAATTGGTATTGCTGAAACTTGGCTTCAATCTTCACATGACTGGGCTATTAATATTCCTGGCTATGCACTCTTTCGGAGAGACAGAGTAAATAGGAAAGGTGGAGGGGTCTGTCTCTATGTGAGAAGTGATCTCAAAGCAAGCGTGAAAGAGGACCTGGTTGATGGAGAGTGTGATGAGTCTGAAGCATTATGGGTGGAACTGCATATAGATGTGCGTAGTTCTAAGTTAATCATTGGGGTTTGTTATAGACCACCCAATGTTCACGAGGAGGTGGAGACTCAGCTCCTTGCACAGATGGAAAGGGCTGCAAGGGCTGGGACGGTGATAATAATGGGGGATTTTAACTACCCAGAAATTGACTGGAGTAATGGCACTGCTGGGACAGTTAAAGGGCAAAAATGTATAAACCTATTACAGGACAATTTTATGGTTCAGTTTATTGAGGCCCCAACTAGGAATGATGCTCTGCTGGATCTGGTAATCTCAAACCATGCAGAGCTTATTACTAATGTTCAGATAAAGGAACACCTGGGTAACAGTGATCATAACATGATTTCATTTGATGTTAGCTGTAAGCAAGAAATACATACAGGAAAGATAAAAACGCTCAACTTCAAGAGAGCAAATTTTCTAAGCATGAGGGCTGCTCTCCAGGACTTGGACTGGGGGGGAATATTGGCATCAATGAGCACAGAACAGAAATGGGATTTCTTCAAAAAGACTGTCTGGGACCTCACTGCAAAGTATATTCCCATGGGCAATAAGTTTAAAAGGCTTAAAATAAAACCTATGTGGCTCACGGTCAAAGTTAAAAAAGCTATGATCAATAAGAAAAGAGCTTTTAAAAAATATAAAAGTGAAGGAACACTAGTGTTGTTTAAATGTTACGAAGAATTTAACAGAATATGTAAAAAGGAAATCAAGGATGCAAAAATTCAAAACGAACGACAGATTGCAAAAGATAGTAGGACAAACCCCAAAAAATTCTTCAAATATATTAATAGTAAAAAGGTCAGGTCTGAGCATGTAGGCCCTTTACAAAATAATCTAGAGTGGGTGACAGGAGACAAAGAGAAGGCTAATGTATTAAATACTTTCTTCAGCTCTGTGTATACAAAGGAGCATGGGGGAGCTCATGTCCATAATGGGGGTGGTATTTCCACACCCCCGAATGATCCACAATGGCTCAAAAGTGATATGGTCCAGAAATATTTAGACAGAATAAAGGTGGATAAAGCACCTGGACCAGATGGCATCCACCCACGGATCTTAAAAGAATTGAGCTCTGCAATTTCAAAGCCATTGTATTTAATTTTTAGGGACTCATTAATGACGGGAATAGTACCACTGGATTGGCGCAGGGCGAACGTGGTGCCTATATTTAAAAAGGGAACAAAGTCTTTACCAAGTAACTATAGACCTGTTAGTTTAACTTCTATAGTTGGGAAGATACTGGAGAGATTATTAAAAGACCACATAGACGAGTTCTTGCTGGAAAAAAAAAACATTTTAACTTTATTTGGGAGTTGCAAGGTACTGAGGCCAATACGAGATGTACCCCCTTTCCAGATTAACTCTCTAAATATAGTATCTATCTTATTAAACCATTTTTTATAGATCCATATTGGGGAGTTATGGAGGACATATAACAATTGTGGCATAAGTACCATTTTGATTAAATTACAGCGGCCTGCTGCTGAAAGGGGGAGTTTTTTCCAAATTTGGATTTTACTTTTAAATTTGTTCAGAAGTGGCACTAGATTATCAGTAATAAAATGTTTAGGGTCACTCGAAATAATTATACCCAAATACTTTATATGTTGGACTACTTGAAGCTGTGCTGTCTCCTGAGGCAGGGGACTATCCAATGGGTCAATAGGTAATAAATTTGATTTTTCCCAGTTTATCCTTAGTCCCGATAGAAGTCCAAAATTTTCAATTCTACACATAGTCTCACGTAGCGAGTCCTGTGTATCATTGAGTAATAAAAGGAGGTCATCTGCATATAGTATCACTTTTTCTTCCAAATCACTACGTTTGAAACCTTTTATTTCATGAGATGATCTAAAAAAAAGAGCCAAAGGTTCGATTGCGAGGGCGAAGAGGAGGGGGGACAATGGGCACCCCTGCCTCGTCCCCCTCAGCAATCGAAACCTGGTAGAATGTTCATTGTTAACTTTTACTCTTGCCCCAGGGGAGCCATATAATAGTCTCACCCAGTTCACAAAGTTCGGACCAATCTGGAATTCCGTTAAAGTTCTCCACAAATACTTCCACTCTAAGGTATCAAAGGCCTTGGCAAAATCTTAAGAGAGAACGGCCCTACTGCCCTTTTCTTCCGTAGGAATTTGAAGGTTCAGAAAAAGCCGTCTAATATTTATACTGGTGGACCTTCCCGGGATAAATCCCGATTGGTCAGAGTGAACCAGTTTCTGGATGACTTTGTTTAGTCTAGCTGCCAAGACCTTTGCTAGGACCTTCATATCTGAATTCAGTAACGCTATCGGTCTATATGAGGAGGGGGAAAGTGGGTTCTTATTCTCCTTAGGAATCACTATTATGGTTGACTCCATCATTGAGAGGGGGAGCTCTCCTTTCACCGCCGAAGAATTGAGTACCTTCAGCAATTCGGGGAGAAGCACCTCCCCATAGCGACGATATATTTCTATGGGAAGGCCATCCGGACCAGGGGACTTCTGGCCTGCCATTTCTCGGACGGTCCGCTGTAACTCCTCCAGGGTGACAGGGCTGTCAAGGGCAGCCCTGTCCTCCTCAGAGAGACAGGGGACCGCAACCCCTTGAAAAAATGTATCCATTTCCTCGGTCATGTCCTCCTGTTTAGAGTGGTATAAATTCTCATAGTATAATCGAAAAGTATCCGCAATCTCTGGGGTGTATGTAGTTGTCCTACCCACACCAGTGTTGATCATCGATACCATTGATGATGGTGAGTTAGTTCTAATTAAATGGGCAAGCATTCTACTTATTCCTTCACCCTCCCCGAAAGCCACTTGTTTTTGAAAGATATACTTTTGCTCTGCTTTCCCCAGTAATATTAAGCGATAATCCTTTTGTGATTCTGTCCAAGCACTAAAATTTACAGCTGTTGGGTTGTTTATATATTTTATTTCTGCAGATGTTACATTACTCGCTGCCATTTCTTCCCCTTCCCTAGATTGTTTTTTTATTTTTGAAATCTGCTGAATTAGTAGTCCCCGAAGGAAAGCCTTGACTGTGTCCCAAATTACCCCCTGGGGGGCCGAACCTTTATTCAAGTCTACGCATTCCCTCAAAGCAGTTAGAACCTCCTGTTGTTCTCCCATAATCTCCAACCAGGAGGGGTTAATTCTCCATTCCCGATAAGTGCTACTTACCCCCACCTCCATTGAAGCTATTATAGGGGAATGGTCGGAAAGACCCCTTGGCATGTACCTAATGTTATCTACCATGGTGATCGATTCATCATTCCCTAGTATCATGTCGATCCTCGACAATGTGGAGTGTGTACTGGAGAAGCAAGAGTAGCCCCTAATCCCCGGGTTCCTTAATCGCCAAATGTCTTTCAGTCCCAGTTCCTCCAAAAAACAAGGCAAACGGGTATCCACGAACCCTGCCCGCTGGCTCCCCTGAGGGAGCCTATCTAATATCGGGTCGAGGACCCTATTAAAATCTCCAATAACCAGTATCGGCAGACCTGGTCTATCCAACACAAACTCCACCAAGTCAAGTAAAACCGGGATATCAAAAGGCGGAGGGATATACACATTAGCCAACAGAACCACTTTATTTTCTATCTTGCAGTGTAAGAAAATATACCGTCCCTGATCGTCAATCTTACTTTGAATGCAGTTAAATGTAAGCCCTGAGCTAATAAAAATGCTGACTCCTCTGGAAAAAGATGAATGAACCGAGTGAAACTGTGTAGCAAACTCTCCCCACCCTAACCTAGGTATGGAAACATTGGTGAGATGGATCTCCTGAAGGCAAAGGACAGAGGCCCCATAGGATCTAACCATAGACAGTGCTGCAGCTTTTTTTCCCATATCACCCAATCCCCTTATATTCATAGAACAAATAGTGACCTTCTTCCTACTAACCTGTGTTTCCTTAATCATTAGTGACAGTGGATGGAAATTCTACGAGAGCATTATTTGTTAATCCTTTGCTCATTATCATATACAATTTTTTTTTTTTTTAATTTATATATATTCATATTTAATACATGTGAAATATTCCTAGTCAAACTTATTATCGTGGCTAATTACCTGAAAATAGATTTCCCACTCATTCATACACCATACGTCCTTATTATACCTCACCCCCCACCCATACATTCCCGTCTATCAAATATAACACTCTGTTTACATCCATCTTTCAATACCTCCCTGGGTTTGGCCGGGGGCCTTCAACTGTGACCTAACCATACACACATTTTGTGAAAAAATCTTCGTGTCAGTACCAAAAAGTTTTCCCCTTCCCTAACCCTCCCTTTCCCCACCACCAACCATACGTCCCCCACCCCCCAAACAAAAAAAACAAAGAAAACATTCCCCTCAAAAAACAAACGACATAACATAGACCCATAAAGGCCATCCTGCTGCACCCCCATGACAGGGTACCCTGCCTTATACTCTCTTTCCCCCATACATTGCATCCCCATCCCTCCTCCCCCCAACTCCCCTCGCCCCAAGGGGGGTGGGGGAGAAGGAGGCGACAAGACAGCTCTAAAACCAAATATATTAAAAAAAAGAAGAAAAAGACTAAAGAAAAAATGACAATAACTCATAATCCCTGTCCGTCGCCGCCTGCTCCCACCCCCCCCCCCATTATACCATAACAAGTATCATTACATCCCAGTCTCCTGAGAACTTAATCAATCCACTAAATAAGTCCCACTCCTTATCTAAAGTGAAAATTTAGTCAACACGCTATGTTAGACCCAGACCACAACTGAAATCACTCCTTATATTTTGTTAGCCATTCCTCCACCCCTTCAGGGGTGTCGAAGAATATAGTCCCCCCAGGCACCGCCACTCTCAGTTTTGCTGGGTATAGCAGGGCATAGGTTAAATTGGCTTGACGCAGATTGCGTTTTACTTCCCCAAATTTGGCTCTTTTTTTTTGAAGATCTGGCGAGTAATCAGGATAAATAGACACTCTCGTGCCATTAAAAAGTATGTTGCCCATTTCCCTTGCTTTCCTAATAATCGTCACTTTGTCCTTGAAGAATAATAATTTTGCCAAGAAAGGTCTTGGAAGTGCCCCAGGGTGGGAGAGCCTGGAGGGGACCCGATGGGCTCTCTCTACTGCAAGAAATGATAAGAAGGAATCCTGACCGAAAACCTTGGTAAGCCACTTTTCTAGGAAAGCGGCAGGGTCTGTACCCTCAGAATGTTCTGGGAGGCCAATTATACGTAGATTTTTCCTTCTCAACCTGTTCTCCATCTCATCCATTTTATTTATTTGTTTATTTAAGAGAACTTTAATGTCACTCATTTCACGTTTCAATGGTACCAGGTCATCCTCCACTAGACTCATTCTATCCTCCAGGGTTGTGGTCCTTTCCTGGACCTTTTGTAACTCGTTCCTGACCAAAGAAAGTTCATCATGTATTGTTTTTAATTGACCGTTCATCTCGTTCAGGTAGGATCTACAGGAGTTGATAGCCTCCAACACCTCCTTCAAGGTTGGCTCAGGCCCCACTACAGTATCAGGCCCGTTCCCTGGTATCGGTACTCCCTCTACCTCCTGAGCCTGAGACCACCCCCCAGGGTCACCCCCCTCCGGGTGTGTTAGCTGTCCATTTTGTGTTAAAGTTTGGGTCTGCCCGTGACTTTTCCTTCCCCCTGTAGCCCCGGTCGTCCGATTGGGCTGGGCCTGTTGGTTCTGTGGAGGAATTTTTGGGGGGGTCTGAACTGACACTTGACCTGGAGTGTGGGCAAATTTCTCCAGTTTGGCAGCAGCTTGACTTGCTTGGCTAGCCGCTTGGCTGGCCTTTGTAGTGCGTTGTGAAGGCATACTTTTTAACAATGTGGAGAAATTAAGAAGACACCACAGAGAAAGTCAGAGAAAGAAGAAAACCAGGCAGCGGCAAAGGTGAGAACCACCCTTACCCCCTTTTTCTTAATTCCTCCCTTTCCCCCGTCTCTAATTGATCTGGTCCAAGCGGGGAGAGAAAGAAAACAAAAAAATAAAAATAAACAGCAAACAAGGGGAACAGGGGGCTGGTTGGGTCAGGTTTATCTATAATGTCCTGAGTCAAAGTCCGCTCACATATAGCACTTTCAAATAAATTTAGTACAGGATGTATCAACACAGTCCAGTAAAGAGGGAGAGGGAGACACAGATGTCAGGTTCTTCCCTGTCAGGAGCCTTCACCCTTGTTTCTCCTTCTTGTTCTAAAATGCATAGCAAAGAAACTAGGAAATGAAAAAAACTTTTTCTCACCCCTCCAGAGCAGTAGCAGTAGCAGTTGAAGAGTCCAAAGTCCGGTGGGACAAGCAGCAGAATTGTACTAGCCTCCGCTGAAAAGACAGTTCACCGTGGAGATGAATAGGGGTGGTTAGCAGCCAGCCCCACGTAGTTGTGGATGCTCGGTACAGGGATCAGGGGAAACCCTCTCACAGCTGTCCCCCAAAGTTAGCAGTATCAGCTTTAATCCTCCACAAAAAAAAAAAAAAGTAAGAGGCAGTAACAAATAGGCTATAGACAGCCTAGGATGTATTCCAGAACAAGGGCGGCTATCCTTCACATCACTGGGAGCGACGGTAGGAGACTCTCACTCCCCTTGCTGCTGCTCTCCTTCTCTGACTGGCCTCTGGGGACACGCTGCTCAGTGCCGCGCTGTGCACAGATCGGTGGATAATGGTAGAAAGGTGGACGCTGGACGCTCCACCCGACAGTCACACCGGCGCTCCTCACAGCCGTTCGGCTCCACACCCCACACTGCTATCCAGCCTCCTCTCGTCTCTCCTGCTCCCCTTCACAGTGTTGCGGCGTCGGCGTCGGCAGGTTCCGGGCTTCTAGTCAGTATATGGAGCGGGGGACGGGAGGGTGAAGGGACGCGTCCTGCACTCACTTAATCTCACTTGTATCCGGTCACGCCCCCCACATTCCACCTGGGGCAAAGTAATATTGTAACCCCACCAACACTTTATACTCTTCTATCCAGTGACACCCCCATAGCTCCTTCTACTGTGGTCATCACTGCAAAATACTTGGTGCTTGCAACAGGTATGATGTAGTATGTGAGCTTGCAGCCAAACTCGGTAGTGAAGTCACTGCTCATTCAGAGCTCTCACACCAGCCAGTGCTGGGTATATTGGTAGCAGCTGTGGAAAAGGAGTGCTGAAAAGGTGTGTAGAAGAGGGTCAGGGCTGGGCTTTCAATAAACATTGTCACTTTTTTTAATCTCAGCAATATAAGTTCTTTCCTTGGATCCTTACACTGAAATAGATTCTGACAACAGATTTGACTAGAACACGTACACATGACCAGACTTTTCAAAGGACTTGGTCCGGCAGACAATCCGACGGACTTTGCAGCTGAGGTCCGACGTACTTTCAAACGTACGGACTTGGCCACACACGATCACTCCAAAAGTCCAATGGATTCGAATGTGATGACGTAGAATAAGGAAGTTCATAGCCAGTAGCCAATAGCTACGTATTATACCCTTCCCCACTGCGTATAACACAAAAAACAAAAAACAAAGTTGGGTTAGCGGTTCAAGTAAGAGACCCATTCTTGTAGTGATATGCTGCAGTGCGTTTTGGGAAAGATCTTGCATCCTCCCATGTTGGTGGGTTCCAATTATAAGTTGATTCAAATTGTGACAGCTCTGAAAAAACATGGCACCCTGTTAAATTGCACACTATACTGCTCTCATTGTAAACAGTCATGAAAGGGAAAATGTAATGTTCGCTATCCCTGGAACACATGGTACAGACAAAATGGCTCCAGGAACAGACAGAGGACCACAATTCTTCACCAAGTGACCACTAGCTATATATGCCAAATACTCTAAATCCCAACAGGGTTATCACATTGTATCAGTGTGTGTGTGTGTGTGTGTGTTTTTTGACTGTGCAAGCAAGGTGTGTGAGAGTTTTTGTTTTCCTTACAAATTGTTTAACCACTTCAATACCAGGCACTTAGACACCTTCCTGCCCAGACCGATTTTCAGCTTTCAGCGCTGTCGCACTTTGAATGACAATTGCGCGGTCATACAACATTGTACCCAAACAGAATTTTTATTATTTTGTTCCCACAAATAGAGCTTTCTTTTGGTGGTATTTGATCACCTCTGCGATTTTTATTTCTTGCGCAACAAATAAAAAAAGACCGACAATTAAAAAAATTGTTTCTGTTAAAATTATTTGTAAATAAGTACGTTTTCTTCTTCACTGATGGGCACTGATATGGCTGCACTGATGGGCACTGATTAGGCGGCACTGATGGGCACTGATGAGGTGGCACTAATGAGGTGGTACTGATGAGGTGGCACTGACGTTCACTGATGATGGGCACTGATAGGTGCCACTGATAGGTGGCACTGATGGGCACTTATAGGTGGCACTGGTATGCAGCACTGATGGGCACTCATAGGCGGCACTGATGGGCACTCATAGGCGGCACTGATGGGCACTTATGGGTGGCACTGATGGGTACTTATGGGTGGCACGGGTAGGTGGCATGGATGGGCACTGATGGGCACTGATAGGTGGGCACGGATGGGCACTGATAGGTGGCACTGCTGGACACTGATGGGTAGCACTGATGACATTGATGGGTGGCATTGCTGGGCATTACTGTTTTTTATTGATACATAAAGGTGCCAGTCAGTGCCCATTTGTGGGCACTGACTGGCACAGATTGGGCATCATTTGCACATGTGGATGGCCAGGGGGTACATACCTGGCCATCCACATGTTGCCCACTTCCCTGGTGGTCCTAGTGGAGTCCCTGGTGGTCCAGTGTGGGCATCTGAGGGGGGGATGCGCTAATAAACAATCAGCGCAGACCCCTCCTGTCAGGAGAGCCGCGACCGGCTCTCCTCTACTAGCGTCTGTCAGACGCGAGTGAGGAAAAGCCGATCACTGGCTTTTCCTGTTGACATCGTAATCAGCCATGATTGGACACGGCTGATCAGTGTAGCGGCATGTTATCCTGAAGGACGTCATATGACGCCCAGTCAGGATACCAGAACCACTTCCCGGACGTCAATATGCTATTGACCGGGCGGGAAGTGGTTAATATCATCTGAATATGTCCCAAACATTGCTGCTGTTTCTGAAATCCTTTTAATAAACTACTTCATTCAGTTGACTCCAAATGTCCTTCTGATGCTGTACCTATTATTGAACAGAAGACGGCAGTGTACTACCACTACAAAATCAATAGTTTACTGATGTTGCATGTTTTAATATGCAAAAGCCATAAAAGTATACCACATATACATACACACAATATATATATATATATATAATATATATATATATATATATATATATATATATATATATATATATATATATATATATATATTGTCTATAGGCAAATACAGTGGAACCTTGGTTTATGAGCATAATCCGTTCCAGGAGAATGCTTGTAATCCAAAGCACTCACATATCAAAGAGAGTTTCCCCATAGAAGTCAATGGAAACGAAGATAATTTGTTCCGCATTGACTTCTATTGCATGCAGTACCGTATGTGGCCAGAGGAAATACTCAGGGACAGCTCGGAAAGGCTCAAACACTTGGGAACGTAGTATTTCCAAGTGTTTCCGAGTATTTCCAAATGGCTCTGAACCACTCAGAGTGTCACCGGCGCCCCCACACCTCAGGCCAAATGCGGTACTGCACACCCCATTGGCTTGAATCCTGCCCGTTTTGCAAGACACCTGATGCAGAGGAGGGACACTGCTGGGGACACCTGATGTAAGGAGGGACTCTGCTGGGGACACCTGATGTAAGGAGGGACTCTGCTGGGGACACCTGATGTAAGGAGGGACTCTGCTGGGGACGAATGCAAAAGAGGAAAAGAGCAGCGCCCAAAAGTGAACAAAACAAAACAAAAGCGGCCAACACTACAATATGACAAAATTGTGAAAGGATGAAGGTGTGTATCAGTGTAGCGCTAAAGATGTCTCTGTGCAGCAAAGGTTATAGACTGAGAAGGTCAACAACCACCAATTTGCTGTTCAGAATGTTGTTATAATAATAACCAATTAAGGTTAAAAGGATGGTGAACACCTGGTCTTCTAAATGAATGAGGACATGGTGTGCCTCTGAGTCTAATAAACCAAACCTGTGAATAAACTACCAGGTTCTCTACACCACCTGCAGGTGTTTAGTGACATAGGCACAAAAACAGATTAACTAATTGAAGTAATGTGAGCTAACAATCTCTAAAAACGTGTCTTAAAACAATAGTGTTAGGTCTATTGTGTGATCAAAAACATGAAGTTGCAATAGCAATGGGTATATATAAAATTGGTGATATTATATCCCAGGTGATAGGGACAGGGTAAATACAAACTACTAAAAAGCAAGGGGGCTAGAGCACAATAAGTATGTCAGGATAATTCACATATCATCTAAGTTTTTATCATAGTTGTCATTTATCTGGTGAGCAGATAAAGCAGTGGATGGTCTGTAAACACCGCAATACACTTATTCAATGAATAAACTATATACACTCAGTGAATAAAATATGATAAAAGACAGTCCTGATATTGTTGGTTTGTGAACAAACAGAAACATCAAACTATATTTCAAGTAGAGTGGACTATATCATAAAGTCCAAAATGGTGCGAAGCAGAGTAATGGTGGTAATATGGCTCAAATGTTGAATCCTCTCATCAAAGGGCAACAATGTAACCAGAAGGGGAGAAATCGTAAGCGCTTACCATATATGGTGGACCAACACACCGAAAGTGGAAGGTCGGAAACAGCTTATATGACTACCTCCAGGTGCCAAAGTTGTGGAATAAATTGTTGAGAGATGGAAGTGTGGGCTGGAGCGTCTCGAGGTCCTTAACGGATACTCACCGACCGGATAAGATAGCAGCTGGGTCAATGTGGTTGAATCAATGCTCATCGGTCATGCTCACCATGGATAAAGAGAAAAAACAGAAGAGGGACTCCTCATCGTGTAAAACCCAAATGTCAGGGTTCACTTTTATTAAAAGAACAAGCATCCAGCCAAAAAGTACAATGAAATGGAGCCGTTCAAGTAAAATCAGGTAAAAAAACGCAGTAGGCAGTAAAGCTGAGAGACCCGACGCGTTTCGTCTGAAAAGACTTCTGCTGGGGTATACTCCAGCCTACTCCTGCTGCGTTATATATAGTATACAAGATAATTGAACCACATGGAGCACCTGGGTGTTTCCAATCAGCCACACTTCCTGTTTCCTGTTTAGTATTGTCCCATATTGGTGGACATAAACCTATCCAAAACCGAACAATTTTATTTGGACCAATAGGGGCAGGGTAGAGAAAAAACGTATTTAACAATAAAATCTCAAAGGCGGGATTATTTGTCACCAGGGGAACACACTTAATGTGTGGGCGGGACAATAAGGTACCCGAGTAACCAGTGTCAAAGCCATAAGCTACCAACCTTGCCTTCAATAGGTGGACCAAGATGCAGATGGGCCCTCATTGGAAGCAGCACCAATCAGCCGACGGGATGCAGGCAAAAAGCTATCCTGCGCCAACAAACAAACACAACGACCGCGTGGCACGCCGCGGCGGAAGTGCCGCGCCGGAAGTGACGTCCGGAGCGGAAATGACGCGCCGGAAGGGCGCAGGCGGACATGACGTCCGCATCTTTAAAAAATGTAAACAAAGCAGGAAGGCGGATAAGGTGAAAACAAAAAGTATCCACAAGATGGCGATAAAGCGAATACAACTGGAGTCTGGCTGATTGAAAGCAAAGATAAATAAACAAAGATAAATGAACAATAAAGTTGCAACCATCACAGTATCATTAACATCAATGCACAAAATGTATATATGGGGAATAGCACTCGGAAAGTAGTATTGCTATTAAAATACCCTATATTATTATAGATGACATATATATGCGGTCCGGTTGCAAGGATCACAATATGGTTGGAAGAAATGAACGACATATATAATTACATTGCTAATGAGATACTCAATGGATAAGATACCAGAGGAAAAAATTGTGGCAAATGGGAATTAACAGTCATAGACAATTCCCTACAAATCATAAATATGTCGAAAGCATTAGATACATATACAAATACTTCTGAAACATCATCTCACACCTTAAATGAATTAGAAAAAGAGGAAATAAATTATGATAGGTGAAAGGTGTACTGTGTAAACTCACTTGCAGTGTGTGGGTATGGGAAACGGGTGGGATCATGCGCAATTAATAAAAGCGTTAATGTCCCACTCCACATTTAAACCGTGGGGAGTGTAGCACTTAATCTGGTGTATCCAGAATGTTTCAAGTCGGGAAACACCCCTAATATTGGACTCACCCCTCCAATGGGGGACGAATTTGTCTATGATCTGAAAACGAGACCCTGCTGGATTACGGTTGTGATTGAGGAGATAGTGTTTAGAAACACTGTGATTGGTGTGTCCAGCTCTAATGGCGGCCAAATGCTCGTTCACTCTAATAGCGAACGTGCGTTTGGTCCGACCTATGTATTGTTTACCGCATGGACATGTGATGAGATAAACTATGAATTTAGTGTGGCACGTCACAAAACAGTCCATTTTGTATTCTCTATTTGTAATGTTGGATTTAAAGGTGTCAACCTTCCTCCTACAGGTGTTATTCACGCATACGTTGCATTTTCGACAAGGGTAAAAACCCTTCATGTCGTGAAAAAAGGAAGGGGGATTGGGTGGATCTATGATGTTTGGTGCAACCTTGCCTCTTAAGGAGGAGGCTCCCCTATAGATAACTCCTGCGTGTTCAGGTAGGATGGGCCCTAGGACTTGATCGTTTTTCAAAACGTCCCAATGCTTCTGAAATATACCTTTAATTTGCTTGTGTTGGACCGAGAACTTGGTAAAAAAAGACCACCGGAATTTGTCGTCCTTATTTTTAGGGGGCTTCTCTATTAGCAGGGACATACGGTCAATAGATGCAATTTTTAGAATTTCATCATCTATTAGAGATGCCTCGTAGCCCCGGTCAGTGAATCTATTTTTGAGTGTGAGGGCTTGTTCATAGTAGTCAGGAAGAAGAGAGCAATTTCTACGGATGCGCATAAGCTGGCTTCGTGGGACGGAGCTAAGCCAAGACGGATGATGGCAACTATCGACCGGAATATAGCCATTCCGGTCGGTAGTTTTAAAAAACGTCTTGGTGGTAATTTGGCCATCAATAATTGTTATTTCTAAATCCAGAAAGTGGATGGACGAGGGACTAGCCTCGTAAGTAAGTTCAATCCCGATGTCATTGGAATTGAGTAGAGTCATAAACTGTTTGAGGGAATCGGCAGACCCCTTCCATAGGAGGAGGATGTCGTCGATATATCTGGACCACAGCACTAATTGTGGGGGGTCCAGTACATGGACGACATCCTCCTCCCACTTGCCCATAAAAATATTTGCAAGACTGGGGGCGAACTTAGCGCCCATAGCCACCCCCTTCTCTTGCAAATAAAATTTGCCATCGTACCAAAAGTAGTTATGTTTGGTAGCATAACGCAAAAGGTCCATTATGAACCTCTTTTGGGTGTTGGGGATAGATCTAATTCTACTTAAGAATATTTCCACAGACTCAAGCCCTAAGTGGTGAGGGATACATGTATATAAAGAAGTAACATCCGCAGTCACCAGGATAAGGTCACTCGAGTAACTGACTAGTTGCAGTTTGGAAATCGTATCCCTAGTATCTTTTAAGTATGAAGGTATTGTTTTAACTATAGGTTGGAGAAAAAAATCGATGTATTTCCCTATGCGGGACGTGATGGAATCCAGACCGCTAATGATGGGATGCCCAGGTGGGTGGGTGGGATTTTTATGCACCTTAGGAAGGTAGTACATAATTGGAATTCGAGGGGACACGGGGACAAGATAATGTTTTTCCTTTTTGTCCAAGATCCCCAAATGGACACCCGTGTCCACGAGATCAGTCAAGATCCTCTTGTAATCAGATGTAGGGTTCTTGGACAACAAGGAATATGTCTGAGTATCTCCAAGGATCCTGAGCATTTCAGTGTGATACGCAGTCTTATCAAGGACCACTATCCCACCCCCTTTGTCGGCAGGCCTGACCCCAAGGTCTTTATGCTCGACTAGGGACTTTAGTCCAATTTTAATTTTGGGATTACTGAAGATCTTTTTGTTAGGTAGATTCTCGAGGTCTTTTAAGACTAAATCTCGGAAGACCTTAACAGAAGGAGCGACTGGACAAGGTGGGTTAAACGTGGAGGGGTTCGCCAACCCAGAATGTACTACTTGGGTGGATACATTAGCAAGAGTGCTATTTCTGGGATTAGACAATATATATCGTTGTACGTTCAATTTTCGCACGAATTTATGTACGTCGATGAACGTAGAAAATTTATTTAGCTTGGTGGGTGGAACGAACTTCAAACCTTTATTCAGAACTACTGATTCGGCCTCGTTTAGAACCACTCCACTTAAGTTAAAGATTCCGTTACTACTTATACTCTCTTTCTTTTTCCTGGCGCGCCGCCCCCCTCTGGAGCCGCGCTTGGTTTTAAATTCCGTTCTTGGTCGTCTAATTCCCTGGGAAAACCCGATGGGTTAGAGGGTCTGGGTAAATTATAATTATACGGGGATCTGTCATACTGGCCATAATCACGATCATGATAGGAATAGCTCTGACTGTAGCCAGTGCGTGATCTATCGTCCCTAAGTGGTGAGAATCTATTATAGGTATGCACTGGGGTTCTTTGTGGAGGGTGTGGATACTGTTCGCCACGGTATGGATATTCTCGAGCGGGTGAACGCTCGTAACTTTGGTGTTCATATACATAATCTCTTTTATTTTTTCCTTTCCCTCTATTGTTATTGTTATTCCTACCTCGAACATTGCCATTATGGTACGAGCCTCCTTGATATGGAGTGGATGGGGGTGGAAATCTATTTTGCGGTATCTTATTTGGATGATACGTCGTATCATTCTTGTTTAATAAAGGTGGGATAGTGTTGGTATGTCTGGAGCTGGCATCTGAACTGCTTGAAGCCTCCATTGGTAATGGATCAGTGCCCAAAGTTGGATTGGACTGATCTCTGGTCTGCCAGTTGAAAACAAAACCTTCTTTGTAATCTGTGGTATCTCTACTATATTTTTTTTGTTTTTTGGTTTTCTGATCTCTTTCCTCCTTTTCAAGGTGGTTTTTAAGGTTTGTGGATAAGGTGCTATATTCGGTTGTGGTTTTATGTGGTAGGAGTTTCTCTCTAATCTCTTTAATCTCTATATCTAAAATGACTCTACGTGCACGTTTCTTCTCAACAAGAAAAACTAGTAATGAAATGCCCGCCTCGTTAAAATAACGAAACCAGGCTTCTGGTTCGGTATCGCCCTGTTGGGGGTGAACATTCCACCTTAGTCCACGAGGAACCATGCGCTCCTTAATATATTGGTCAAGGAATGCTATGTCCCATTCGTGGTGGAGTTCGGACACCATGAGGTTTTTGAGTCTCATAAACAGACCCCCTATTTCAGAGTCTATATTAGTGGCAGTGAAAACGCCATCGGTATTAAATGTTCTATTAGACCTATAATCAAATACATCCATGTTCATGTGAAAATAAAACACAATGTGAGTGTGATAGTGAAAAGGTTATCTATCAAGTATATCAGACAGTGTCAACAAGTGAGACAATGTCACTCTGCTGGGGACACCTGATGTAAGGAGGGACTCTGCTGGGGACACCTGATGTAAGGAGGGACTCTACTGGGGACATCTGATGTAAAGAGGAACTCTATTGGGGACACCTGATGTAAAGAGGGACTCTGCTGGGGACACCTGATGTAAAGAGGGACTTTGCTGGGAATGCCTGCTGTAAGGAGGCACTCCGCTGGGAATGCCTGATATAAGGAGAGACTTTGCTGGGGATACCTGTTGTAAGGAGAGACTCTACTGGGGACACCTGATGTAAGGAGGGACTCTGTTGGGAATGCCTGATGTAAGGAGGGACTCTAATGGGGACATCTGATGTAAAGAGGGACTCTGCTGGGGACACCTGATGTAAGGAGGGACTCTGCTGGGGACACCTGATGTAAGGAGGGACTCTGCTGGGGACACCTGATGTAAGGAGGGACTCTGCTGGGAATTCCTGATGTAAGGAGGCACACCACTGGGAATGCCTGATGTAAGGAGGGACTTTGCTGGGGATGCCTGATGTAAGGAGATACTCTGCTGGGGACACCTGATGTAAGGAGGGATGCTGTTGGGAATGCCTAATGTAAGGAGGGACTCTACTGGGGACATCTGATGTAAAAAGGGACTCTGCTGGGGACACCTGATGTAAGGAGGGACTCTACTGGGGACATCTGATGTAAGGAGGGACTCTACTGGGGACATCTGATGTAAGGAGGGACTCTACTGGGGACATCTGATGTAAGGAGGGACTCTACTGGGGACACCTGATGTAAGGAGGGACTCTGCTAGGGACATCTGATGTAAGGAGGGACTCTGCTAGGGACATCTGATGTAAGGAGACACTCCGCTGGGAATGCCTGATGTAAGGAGGCACTCCGCTGGGAATGCCTGATGTAAGGAGGCATTCTGCTGGGGACGCCTGATGTATGGACAGACTCCGCTGGGAATGCCTGACGTAAGGAGGGACTCTGCTGGGAACACCTGATGGCAGGCGACGTGGCAAGTGACACACTTAGGGCTCCCTCTGATTCTACATTATGGTGAGTTGAATGATTTAATTTTATATTACA
This sequence comes from Lithobates sylvaticus, assembly GCA_028564925.1. Classification (NCBI taxonomy): domain Eukaryota; kingdom Metazoa; phylum Chordata; class Amphibia; order Anura; family Ranidae; genus Lithobates; species Lithobates sylvaticus. Next base: position 137,486,304 of record CM053035.1, read on the forward strand.
ATGTAATAATAGAAATAATGCGCTTCAATCATCCTGACACCATAACAACCATGGTGCCAGGATGATTGAAGCGCTAACTCCAGGTGTTTGGAGTATCTTTATCTGCTGATTGTTAAACTTTCTGAAATACACATATTTCTATTGTGGTGTTGCATGCCAAATTTTTTCCCTAGCTATGTCACACCTACAAATGAATGCCCCACCCCCTATTTATGATAAGAATCTGCCCACAGACAAAAAAAAGTGTCCCTATAATGTTGGCAACTATGTATAGGTAAGCCTTATTATAGGTTTACCTGTAGGTAAAAGCAGAAGATGTAAGTTTACTTCCACTTTAAAATCCAACTCCAGGTACAAAACAAAAAACTCTTGCAGTGGGATCCCCGCACTGTTAGGTATAGTTCACCTTTAGGCCTCATGCACACTGGATGTTTTTGGACATTTTTACAGCAGCTGTTTTTGTCTGTAGACATTTTTTTCTACAGTCATTAAACTCTCCATCATCCACACATAGGCTGTTATCAGCAGTTTTGGGCAGTGGCGTTTTTGAGCAGTAAAAAAAAAAACCCAAACTAGTGGGTTCTGAGAGATGTTTTTCAGCTGTAAAAACTCTCTAACGCTGATAAACGGCGATAAATGCTCAAAAAACGTTTTTAGAATGTTATTTTAACGTCCAGTGTGCATGAGGCCTTTAAGTGTAAAATAAGGACAAAATGATAAATGATCTTTATCATTCAATGTGTCACAAGCATTAACACAGCAGTCTTTGTTTTCTGAGCCCCCTGTGTAATGTAGGTGTATTACCTGTTGGTCCTGCTGGTGAAATCTGTTACTTTTCGACTTTCTTTAACCGCTTCCCGACCGCCTAACGCAGATATACTGCGGCAAAATGGCACGGGCAGGCAAAATCACGTACCTGTACGTGGCCCTTTAATTGCCTGCCCGTGGGTCGCGCGCGCGCTGCCAGCGGCGCACGCGCGACCCGGTCGGGAGCTCCGTGACCCCGGCCGCGGGACCAGCGGACCCGATCGCCGCTGGTGTCCCGCGATCGGGTCACGGAGCTGAAGAACGGGGAGAGGTATGTGTAAACAAACACAAGCTTCCTACTCTGCCTGTCATTGATTGGCTGTTCCCGGTCATCGAGAAAGCCGATCAATGACGTCAGCCCCGCCCCTAATGTAAAAAAAACACACACGTCACAGCCCATAACCCCTCCCCTCCCCCTAGTGGTTAACTCTTTCACTACAACTGTCATTTATACAGGAATCAATGCATTTAAATAGCATTGATTGCTGTATAAATGACAATGGTCCCAAAAATGTGTCAAAAATGTCTAATGTGTCCGCCATAATGTCGCAGTCACAATAAAAATCGCTGATCGCCTCCATTACTAGTAAAAAAAAAAAATATTAACAAAAATGCTATAAAACTATCCCCTATTTTGTAAACGCTATAACTTTTGCGCAAACCAATCAATAATCGCTAGTTGCGATTTTTTTACCAAAAATATGTAGAAGAATACGTATCGGCCTAAACTGAGGAAAAAAAATGTTTTTTTATATATTTTTTGGGGATATTTATTATAGCAAAAAGCAAAAAATATTGCATTGTTTTCAAAATTGTCGCTCTATTTTTGTTTATAGCGCAAAAAATAAAAACCGCAGGGGCGATCAAATACCACCAAAAGAAAGCTCTATTTGTGGGAAAAAAAGGACGCCAACTTTGTTTTGGAGCCACGTCGCACGACCGCGCAATTGTCAGTTAAAGCGACGCAGTGCCGAATCGCAAAAAGGGGCCTGGTCCTTTGGCTGCCAATTGGTCCGGGGCTGAAGTGGTTAACCAGTTTGAGTACCAGCCTGTGTTTTTTGGTGCTTTTTGTAGAAACACACTACAGTTCATTTATCATGATTTCCTATGGGACACGTTCCCATCTATGCTTTTTTCAGCCGCTGCGTTTCTAGAAAGGGTCAGGGACTTTTTTAAAACACAAAACTGTGTTTTTTTGCTTTTTAGGTTTAATAGACTTCAATGGAGAAGCTGCAGAAAAGCATTTAGTGCATTTTTGCCACAATTTGGCAGAGATTTTGCCACAATTTTGCCACATTTTTTTATCTGCCCAACAGTAAATTGGCCAAATAAAAAAAGCATAAAAAATGCAAAACGAAAATCGTGGCAAAATTGCGTCTGCAAAAAATGCAAAAAAGCACTACACAAACGACCAAAAGCAAACTGGTGTTAACCGAGCCTAATACCAGGACTTTTTTCTGTGCTGTGATAGTTTGACAATTACTTGGTCATGCAGCACTGTACCCAGAGGATTTTTTATATACATTGTATTTGAAACATAAAACATTATTTTGGAGGTATTTATTAACCACTTCATTACCCGCCCATATGTATAGTATAGTAATATAGTATAGTAATATGACATCCGCAGATGGAATCTCCCATCCTGGGCGGGCGTCATATGATGATATGATGTCCTGGGCTTCTCGTCCGCCTAGGGGGCGCGCGCCCGCCGCGTTGCTCGGGACCCGGTGCGCGTGCCTGGTGGCCGCGATGTCCACCGGCCCCGGGCACCTGCGATTGACCGTGAACACAGCAGGACCATGGATCTATGTGTGTAAACACACAAATCCACGTCCTGTCCTGAGAGGAGACCGATGGTGTGTTCCTAGTACAGAGGAACACTGATTGGAGAGACCGGCAAAAGCGGATGTTCTCCATTGGTGTGTTCTTCTCTGCTTCTCTTTGCCGGTCTCTCCTCTCTGGTGGATGAGGGATGATTCACCTTTCTTTTCATCATCTTTCCTTCTGTCCTATTCAAAAAGCAAAAAGTAAAACATATTGTATTTTTTTTTTCAAAATTGTCGATCTTCTTTTGTTTATAGCGCACAAAATAAAAATCACAGAGGTGATATATGTGAACTGGATGAGTTCTGAATTGTATCTAATTTGCATACAGCGAACCAGACCTGCTTTCAATGAAGCCGGTTCACATACATGCGGGCCGGTTGCGATTTAAAAAAGGGTCCCGTAGAATGGACGCGCGGACGTAGCGTCCGCACGGAGGGAGGAGCTTGAGCCCAGGGGCCGAGGAGAGCGGACGTGCAGATGAGGAGGGCTTCGGACCGCCTCGGGAGTGAGACGCTGCGGACGCCCACGCTGCTCTCCTGGATCGGGAGACTCGGACGCCGCGGTCCTCCAGCGATGGGAAAGCAAAGCGTGTAGGACGGCAGAAGACCCGGTCCGGACCCGAAGTGCCTATTTCACCCCATACCCCCCCTCTCCAACCCACCACCTACTATACACCGAGGCAGGAATCACCCGGAGGACCCAGAGAGTATAGAACGAGCGGATCTGGCGAGACCTGACCTGAGAGTATGGGATTAGAAACCCAATCAGCCTGAAGCACACCATACCAGAAGGTAAGAGTATTGCTACCTAGGACTTGCCGGATGTCTATTTAAAAACCACAAATACCTCTCTCTACGCACTGGGTCTGCGGTAAAACCACAAATACCTCTCTCTAAGTACTGGGTCTGCGGTTAATTAGGCTTGACGAAGGGCTACCTCAGGGGGGCTTATAAACCTATTTCTACCAAAGAGTGCACCTAAAAGGTGTGTCCAGCAGTCTATGCGATTCTGTATAGATTCCTGGAGAAGTGTAGCACAAACAATCGCGGTCGGTGCTGCAAGGAAGGCCCCGACCGCACTTTATACATCAAAAGCTGCACTAGAGACTGTATTTGCGACCCTGATTGGCGCCTGTGAAGCTCTATTTTTCCCATGCTAAAAAGCTGTACTATCGAATGAAAGTGTGATTTTGATTGGCGCGTGGGAAGATCGATTATCACACACTAAAAGCCGCTCTATGGAATGAAAGTGAGATTCTGATCGGGGTGCATGGAGATATATTACCATATACCAAATACTGCATTGTGGAATGAAAGTATGACTCAGACTGGTATCTAAACCCACTGGCCATTGTGGCTCAGCCTGACGACAGCTGTTTGAAATAGGACCGGTATCTCAGATTATGTTTGTCTTATTTAAACCTCAGGTTTCTCTCAAACATGAAACTATGGTGAAAATATAAAACCACATATTTGCATGTTGCCCACGTCATCAAGATCAGTGACCCCATGTAACATATTGTAAGTATCTATTGATGCTACCAGCTGAGCTACTTGGTAGGACACTGAAAAGGTGTAAACTGCTTATTGTTGAAGCTAACTAGCAGGAAGGGCGAACAAACCCCCCCATTCAAATAAAATAGCCCCAGCCATTGCGTGGGTGTCTAGTACCCCACTCAAAGACCCTATAGTCGGAAAAGGTCTCCCCCAGTCCTTTTCAAACTTGACCGTTTACACTAGAGGGACACCCAGAGGGGTAAAGGACAGCCTTAAAGCAAGGATCTCATTAAAAGGCAGGAGGTGGAAAGGGCTCAGGAGGCCCAGGTTTAGAACAAGACTGGGGAAGAGAATCAGGCCCACGAAAAAGACCAACATGAGTAAAGACCCATCCAAACAGCCTAAGAAAGCTACCACCAAAGGCAGCAAAGGGGAGACAAGCACAATTAAACACTATTTAAGACAGGGTGCAAGTCCAAAAACATCGGGAAAAGAAACTCGGGCCGGAGTCTCCCCGGAGAGCAGGGACGGGGTGGAAGGAGAAATTAATGACTCCAGAGCGGACCTCACAATGGAGACTGAGACTGAGCCTAGCAGGGGGGAGGATCAACAATCAGGAACCCACATCCCTAATAAACTCGAAATGGAGGCGATGCTCTTACGCCTGGAAAATGTAATCAAACTTGAAATTAACACCCTACGGGAGGATATGGGCCATCTGTTGTCCAGGGTTGAAGTGGTAGAGGGGAGAGCGGACTCCATAGATATGGAAATCGCGAAGCTGAAAACACAATTAAAAGGCGCCTACCTTACGCAGAGAGACACCCTCTATAAGATAGAGGACCAAGAAAATAGGGATAGGAGGCAAAACCTGAGGCTGCGTGCCGTCCCGGAACAAAGAGGGGAAGACCTAGAAAGAAAACTATGGGAAATCTTGGGCCCCATAAGTGGCAAGGACTTAGATCACTTTCCCCACACAGAAAGGATACACCGAGTAGGAAGACCCGAAAGGGGGGGCGCAGAGCGGCCCCGGGACATAATTGTTAGATTCAGTTACTTTAAAGAAAAAGAGGACCTGTGGGCTAAAATAAAAAATAAATCTCCTATACTGCATAAGGAAGTCGAAATTCAAGTGTACGCAGACCTATCGGCCCGAACCCTCGAAAGACGGAGACACCAGAAACCCCTGTTGGAAATATTGAAAAGGGAAAACATAAGATACAACTGGGGTTTCCCCTCATGTCTAATAGGGTCAAAGGAGGGGTGTACGGCCAGGTTGAGGTTCCCGGAAGAAGTGCAGGGATTTTGTACAAAACTCGGGATCCCAGTCCCGAATCTGCAGGGTTGGATTGAAATGGAAGGCTTGGAGGACTCAGGGGGGGGGGGGCGGGGGGGAGAGGGGGGAGGGGTGAATGCCCACACGTAGCTGCAAAAGAATCCAGCTCAAATCGGCCCTGTCCCCTCCCCCTCTGCGCCCCGAGCTCGGGCCGCGGAGGGAGAGGGGAGGGCTAAATAGGCTCCACCTCACCAGGAATCCGGAGTCTAAGGGAAGCCACAAAGGATGGCCCCCAAGGACCCGGGGACCCTAGTTGGGGTAAGAGAGGGGGGGAGGGGGGGGAGAGGGAGGGGAGGAAGGGAGGGGAGGGGATGGGAGGGAGGGAGAGGGGGGGGAGGGAAACCACGTCCGCTGTGGGGCTGTTATCACCATCAATACATCAGAGGGGAAAAAAGGAAAAAAAAAAAAAAAAAAAAAAAAGAAAAACAAATTCCCAAAAAATAAATGAAGGACATAGAAATCAAATTTTTATCATATAATGTGAAAGGCTTAAACTCTCCCGGCAAGCGATCTAAAATTTTGGAGGAAGCTGAGAGATATGGCGCAGGAATAGTATTCTTGCAAGAGACTCACCTGGCACATTCCTCAAATATTAGACTTTTTTCTCCAGCTCTCCCAAATTGGTTTTATGGAGATACTATCTCGAGCAGGGCAAGAGGAGTGGCTATTGGGATTGCGAGGGACATTGACTTCACGGTGGAGGAGAGAATGACGGACCCCGAGGGGAGGTACCTGTTTCTTAGGGGTTCGCTCCTAGGGGTAGAACTTACACTGGCCAATGTTTATGCCCCCAACGCCAAACCTATCTTATTCCTCGAAGCAATTCTGCGTAAGCTAAGGGCCTTCAGGAAAGGATATTTGATCCTGATGGGGGACCTCAATTTCGTGATGGACCCCGCGAAGGACAGTACGTCTGGTGGCACGGGGAGGGGCAACATACAACTGAAGCGGATTAAAAAAAAACTATCGGAGGACCAACTGTTGGATGTGTGGAGGATCCAGCACCCGCAGTTGAGAGACTACTCGTTCTTCTCCCCTGCCCACCAGATGTATTCTCGCCTGGACTACATCTTAATAGACCATGGCATACTGGAAAGGGTCAAAGAAACCGAAATTGGAATTGCTTCCCTCTCGGACCACGCGCCGGTATCCATGAGGCTAAGGTTCCCCGAACACAAACAACCCTCTAGCGGATGGAAACTTAATCCAGAATTGTTACATGACAAAGAAATTAGGGATTATATCAAAAAGGAGCTAGAATGGTTCTTTCAAATCAACGACAACGGAGAGGTCTCAGAAGCACAACTGTGGGACGCTCATAAAGCGTTCATTAGGGGGCTCCTGATAGCTAAAGCCTCATGGAAAAAAAAGGAGAGGGTGGGAAAAACGCAAGCTCTAATGGCCGAGATTAAAACCCTGGAGCAAAAGCACAAATCCGGGGGGGCACTTAGCCAGAGCATATACATAGAGCTTACAGATAAGAGAGAGGAATTGAAAGATTTAGCTGAACAGGAAGTTAGACAGAAGTTTAATAAATTGGCTAGGGAACAATATATATGGGGCAACAAGCCAGGGAAATATTTATCAAGGAAATTACAAAAAAAGAAAACCAGAAATTTTATTGAAAAAATTCAAACAAGAAACGGGGAGATGAAGTTTACCTCTAGTGAAATAGCCGCTACATTCAGAGACTATTACAAAGAACTTTACGAGGTGAAAACCAAGGGAAACAACGACAGCATTGGAAATAACCAGAAAACATCAGAGTTCCTAGAGAGGGCAGGGCTAATGGCTCTAGGGGGAGAGGAGAGAGATGAGCTTGAGAGGCCAATAACTGAGGAGGAGATCTTAGCAGCCATCAACAACTCTCCAATAGGGAAGAGCCCGGGCCCGGACGGCTTCACGGCCTCATATTATAAAACGTACAAAGAGATTCTTATACCGAGATTGCTGCGATATATGAATGGACTAGGGATAGACTATGATATGAGCGAAGAGGCCCTAAAAGCTACGATCACTCTTTTGAGGAAGGATGGGAAGGATGGATCGGTGTGCTCGAACTACAGACCCATCTCCTTATTAAATTTCGACACAAAATTATACGCAAAGATATTGGCGGATCGAATAAAGGGGCACTTGGGCACACTGATCCATCCGGACCAGGTCGGGTTTGTCCCGGGCAGAGAGGGGAGGGACAATGGGATTCGGACATTGCTAGCCATACAGAGGATGGGAGACTCGAGAACCCCCAGTCTACTTCTCTCGATAGACGCTGAAAAAGCGTTCGATAGAGTAGACTGGGGGTTCATGTTCAACACTCTACAGAAGATGGGTTTTGGACCCAGAATTATCCAAAAAATTAAAACCTTATATAATCATCCGAAAACTAACATCAAGGCCAATGGAGCGACCTCCGCGGAGTTCGAACTGTTTAATGGTACCAGGCAGGGCTGCCCACTCTCCCCTCTCCTTTTTATTCTATCTTTGGAACCGCTGCTAGCTACAATTCGCGGAAACCCAGAGGTGGAAGGCTGTAAAGTCGGCAGCGAAGAGCACAAACTTGCGGCCTTCGCGGACGACGTCCTCTTTTACATAAGCTCACCCCAGAAGTCAGTCCCTATATTGCTTGAAACCTTAAAGGAATATGGGGAACTAACAAACTTTAGAATCAATGCCTCAAAAACATTTGTCCTTAATATTAACCTCAATAAAATAGAGAAACAGAACCTACAGAAAACAGTTAGTTTCGTCTGGAAAAAAAGGATAAAATACTTAGGAATAGAACTGGCCAACAACCCGAGGAAATTATACAAAATAAATTATATCCCACTCCTAGAAGACATAAAAAAAAAATGCCAAGAGCTGAAGGGGAAAATCCTATCCTGGATAGGCAGGATTAATTCGGTAAAAATGATGATCTTACCAGTCATTACATATAAATTCCAGATGCTCCCCCTCCCTCTCCCAAAACAGTACCTCGGTAAACTAAGAGCTATTATAATGAATTTCATATGGAATTACAAAAAACATAGAATCTCCCTCCAAGTTCTAAAACAAGACAAAAGTCAGGGCGGCCTTGCGGTCCCAGACATAGAAAGTTACTACCATGCTATAGCACTATTGAGAATCGCAGAATGGGGTAAAATAGGTAACACTAAAAGATGGGTTAGTTTGGAGGAAGCACTGAGTGAAGCTAGGCTGGGGAAGATTGTGTGGAATCCTCCGAAAAGCCGGACACTGGGAGAAAAAACACACATAATCACTATCACGACTTTGAAAATCTGGGACAAAATATATAAAATATTCAACAAAAATTATAACTCGCCACTTATAGCACTTAAAGAAAATCCTTTTTTCCCGCCAGGGTTAAAGGAATTAGGAGGTGATTGGATTAGAAAGGACTGCACGAGACTAGGGGAAGTGATTAGTAAGGGGAAGGTGATGACACTGCACGAATTACAGAATAATGAGGCTTTTTCCATAGATGGATGGCGGCATCGCCAGCTAACCCACTTTGTGGGCTCTCTCCCTAGCCCTTTAAGGGAGGCTAAGGATCTAACAAAATGAGAGAAAATCTTTACGGCAGAATGTTCAAAAAAAAGAATATCCAGAATATATAAACTGTTATTAGAAAGAGATAGACCGGAGATGCCGCCATACCTTACCAAATGGGAAAGCGAACTAGGAACACAACTAGAAATAGGCACAAGTAAGAAAATTTTAAAATTAGCACATGGGTCAGCGGTAGATGCGAGAACTGCAGAAACAAACTTTAAGTGCATGGCTAGGTGGTATAGAACTCCGGACAGGGTCAGCAATTTCCAGGCGGATACATCTGCGAACTGTTGGAGGGGGTGTGATCAAAGGGGCACGATGGGTCATTTATGGTGGGGGTGTCCTAAAATCAAAAAATTTTGGGAGACTATCCTAAAATACATAAAAGAAATAACAACGATCGAGGTAAAAAATTACCCTTGGGTGGTACTTATGCATGCCACATCCAAGGAAATTAAACAATATAAAGGCTCATTGATTCCCCATCTGCTTAACGCGGCTAAAAAGGTAATTCCAAGGAGGTGGAAGGACAAGGAAAGCCCACCCTTATGGGAATGGGTTGACGCAGTGGAATCCACTTACATGATGGAATGTGTGTTGTACACCGGGGAGGAGGACAGAGAGGCAACGAGGGCTAGATGGGAGAGTTGGAGAAAATTCAAGAGGTCTTGGAGCTACAGGGAGGCTCTGCGAGTGCAGCCGTGACAACCGATGATCCCTGGGGGGTGAAGTCGAAAAGAGATCTAGCAGCGGAAAGGCAGACCCTAAGGGCAGGAGAAGACTCTGGGGAGAAAGGGCCACCTTACAACAACAAAACAGCGGACGGGGATGGGGAGGGCGGGGGCACGGGGGGGACCGGGGGGAGGGGGGGGGGGGGAAATAAAAATAAAAACCCCCAGGGGGGTTAACTGGAAGAGTGATGGAACGGGACTTAGGATAAAGGAAGCGGAGGGGGAGTGGAGGCTGGGTGGGATCTCAGATGTATATATGTATTTTTGGGCTTTGTAAACTTCATGGATGCCCGACTCAGGACCCCTATCCCCCCCAACTCCAGGGGGGAAAAAAAAAAAAAAGGGGGAGAATGAAACAATCCACTAATGATGCTAAGACAATTAGAGGGATGGAGATGCGGGCATAGCTGACACTCACCCACGAATATTCTTTCTGAAGTGGAAAAAAAAAAAAGGGTCCCGTGTTTTCAGTCCAGTTCAGGTGCGATTTAAGTGTCAAATTCACACCAGAATTGCTGAATGAAAACCACACCGGACTAATAATTTGAATACATTAATAATAATGATAATAAATCCATTAATTCATCGCCAAAGCAGGGGGAAAAACAACCAGATCTGTAAGTAAATTCCAGTGTATAGCCCATAATTTGTAGACGCTATAACCTTCACACAAACCAATCAATATACACTTATTGGGATTTGTATTTATTTTTACCAAAGATGTGTAGCAGAATAACTTTTGGCCAAAATTTATGAAGAAACTGGATTTTTTTTTTTTATTTGATATGTTTTATAACAGTATAACAAAACGTAATTTCTTGTAGGGGCCCCCGTGCAATACTTTGCCCAGTGGCCCATATTTAGAGATGGCCTTGCAGTTCGGCCCAAGGTTGGTTCGCGGCGAACTTTGGGCGTTCGCTATTGGCCAAACCGGCGGATATATGGCGCTGTTCGCGGCCGCCATATTCTTTTACATTGTGAAGAACTTTGACCCATAACACATCCATCATGTGGTACAGGACAGCCAATTTAGACATTTCAGAACATGGACATTTATACCTTACAAATAGACCTACCTACCTTATAAATAGACCTGATCTGGCTGCCATTTTACATTCTGTCTTTTGTCAGTGCAGGGAGAGGTTGCTGTGTGGAGCAGGGACAGTCTGTAATCACTAGCTATTAGGTCCACAAAAGTCCTTTTAAGGACTGGTATAGGTGTACTATTGTTTGGTGTGCAGTATATAGGGATGTAATAGGCTTATAATATACTTTCAAATATAGAAAGAATATTATAGTTAATTTCTATTGTGCAGCATTGTGACTGCAGTGCTGAGCGATTCTGCAGCTGTCTTTTGTCAGTGTAGGGAGAGAGGTTGCTGTTTGGAGCAGGGACAGTCTGTAATCACTAGCTATTAGGTCCACAAAAGTCCTTTTAAGGACTGGTATAGGTGTACAGTACATAGGGGTGTAATACACTTATAATATACTTTCAAATATAGAAAGCATGACTATCCTGAGTAAATGGCAGAGGGATATTCCTAATCTCGATAGGGACACATGGGAGGAACTGGTCACTGCATACGTCCCCTCTATGATTGCGTCTAGAGACCGATTTATACAGTTGAAATTCCTACACAGGGCATACTACACACCGCAGAGACTTGCACATATTTATCCTTCCCATAGCCCAATGTGTACCAGGTGTTCCCTTGAACGGGGCTCCTTTTTCCACATGGTCTGGACTTGCCAAAAAATCTGTCCGTATTGGCGAGAGGTGGCAGATTGACAGAGATCATTGGGACCCCAATAGAGCCAGACCCCCTCTTATTCTTACTCAGCTATCTAGAAGATATAGAGGGAGACAGGTACGTCAAGCTCTGTGTGACTTTCATTCTCTTCTACGCGAGGAGAGAAATCCTCCTCAGGTGGAGGGGGACGGAACTCCCTACAAGAACTTCATGGCAAAACACTATAAATAGGGTCCTCCCTCTTTACAAAATCACCTATGAAAGTAGAAACTGCCCGGTAAAGTATGACAAGATTTGGGCAAATTGGGCTGAGGCTTGTGGATAACCTGAATGGATCATATGTAACTGGTGGAGTGGAAAATGTACTATGCAACCCCTGGCTTCCCCCCCTCTCCTTCCCCCCGTTCCTTCCCCCCCCCGCCTCCCCCCCCTCTCCTCCTTCCCCTCTTTCCCTTTTCCCCTCTTGCCCCCCCTGACACCCTCCCCCCCATCCTTCTCTTTCCTTCCCCACCATGGGATGAATACCAACCTGCAGTGAGATAATCTGGTTTGTTTGTTCTTAATAAGATCCTCCACTGGTATAATTCTTCCCTTGTTGGAGACTGACTGTATCTTGCTTAGTTTGAACCCATAATACTGATGTGACGAGTGATAATGTGCAAAATGTAACCAACGTTCTGTCAATGCTATGTTTGTACCTTTAATTTCTAAATAAAACTTTATCTGTTAAAAAAAAAAATATAGAAAGCATATTATAGTTAATTTCTATTGTGCAGCATTGTGACCAGTGTTGGTCATCTTACTTTAAAAAAGTAATTAGTTAAGTTACAAAATACTTCTCCCAAAAAGTAATTGAGTTAGTAACTCAGTTACTACATTGGAAAAGTAATTAGTTACGCAGCAAAGTAACTGTGACTTTTTTTTTTAATATTCTATACGTGTAACTAAGGGGCGGGTCTAGTATTACTGTAACCAAGGGGCGCATTTATTATTATTGTTATATATCGTGTAACCAAGGGGCTGCTCTATTAGTACTCTAACAAAGGGGCAGATCTGTTATAGCGTATAAGCAAGGGGCGGGTCTATTATTATTATATCGTGTAAGGGGCGGATGGCTACAGAAGAGGGCGAATGTTAAATTAATGGGCAGAGCTCGATATATAACAATAATAATAAATGCGCCCCTTGGTTACAGTAATACTAGACCCGCCCCTTAGTTACACGATAGACGCCCCTTGCACGAGTAGCACGAGCATCAGGAGCGTGCGGCAAAGCCCCGTACAATTACATGTTAACTGCGCCTGCGCGGTGTAGAGTTCACTCAGAGCTGTTTAGGTTCGGCAATTTTCGGAAGCTCTGTAGTCCTTCGTACTGTGCAAGCGCTGCGCCTGCGCAGTACAGGGGGTCTTTATCAGGCGGGGGAACTTTTTCGGCAGGACACCGGAATTACACTACTGCCATCTAGTGGCGGTAGATGTAATTGGGTTAACTAAGCCAAAGTAATGGGAACTGAGTTACCATGAGGGGAAAAGTAATCAGTTAGATTACTTGTTACCCTCTAAAGTAACTGAGTTACGTAACTCAGTTTATTTTAACTCAGTTACTTACATCACTGATTGTGACTGCAGTGCTGAGCGATTCTGCAGCTGTCTTTTGTTAGTGTAGGGAGAGGTTGCTGTGTGGAGCAGGGACAGTCTGTAATCACTAGCTTTTAGGTCCACAAAAGTCCTTTTAAGGACTGGTAAAGGTGTACAGTATATAGGGGTGTAATACACTTATAATATACTTTCAAATATAGAAAACATATTATAGTGCATTTCTACTGTGCAGCATTGTGACTGCTGAGCGGTTCTGCAGCTCTTTTGTCAGTGTAGGGAGAGGTTGCTGTGTGTCGCAGGGACAGACTGTAGCGACACAAATCGATAACGAATATAGGCCCACAAAAGTTCTTTTAAGGACTGGTATAGGTGTACTATTTGGTGTGCAGTATATAGGGGTGTAATACACGTATAAAATACTTTCAAATATAGAAAGCATAGTATAGTGCATTTCTACTATGCAGCATTGTGACTGCTGAGCGGTTCTCCAGCGATACTACAAAGAGTGACAAACGCAATTAGAAAAATAGTATTATGACTGGTGTGATAGACCAGTGGCCCCCCAAAACGACAGATTGAAGTGGGGTGTTATATACCTTCTTCCACATATACTGCAGTTCTCTAGAGACTTTTGTCACAGGGTCATTTAAAAAATTTAAGGCAGAGGAAGAGGCAGGCCCTTCCGCAGGGGTGGTAGGGGTAGGGCAGGAGCACCAGGCTTGAGCCAAAGTGGGAAGTTGCAGAAGGTGCGTTTGATTAGGTTAAAGGATGCACCAGACTTGGTTGAGTGGCTAACTCAGCCTTAATCTTCTGCACCCTCCTCATCCTCTCGATCTGCACCCTCTTCACTCTCTGCTGTGTGCACCCCCAAAGACACTACCACTAACACCACCACCAGCATATACCCTCCGCTTGAGTCACAGAAATTATTTTCCGATCCATCACAAGACATTTCCGATGCGCAGGCATTCTTGGCATTGGATCAGGAAGGAGGTAGCAACAACCGCCGCTCAGCAGTCTGACGACAGTACCCAGATCAGCCCAAGGAGGTTGGTCCCCGCCGTTGCTGCCTACTCCAAGATCTCTAATTATAGTGGTGGGGAAGGTGACGTCGATGATGAAAAAAATAAATAAAATTATGGCAACTTTTCCTAAAGCAGGATCATCTCCTGCACCCCCTTCAGGGCCGGATTAACATAGGGGCTATTGGAGCTGCAGCTCCAGGCCCCTTTCTCAAGATAGGCCCATTTGCCCAAAAAAAAAAAAAAAGATTGACTTTGAGGGTTGTAGCTCAGCGATCAGGAGTCACAGAGACCCATTTGGGGGATAGGTAGCTAAAGACCCACTCCAACACTGGTTAAAATATGGGGCTGCTTTCATCTATGGTTCCGGAGATACAGGGCTGCTTGCGCAGCCTGTCAGAAGCTACATACAGAGCGGCCAGTTTAAATACAAGCTGGAACACTCTGCAGCAGACTGAGAGGATGAACTCACAGTGCTTATAATAATAATTTGTATATTACTTATGATAATGAACCCCTTATCACCCAGGCCAATTCTGACACTTCTCTCCTACATGTAAAAATCATCATTTATAATTGCTAGAAAATTACTCAGAACCCTCAAGCATTATATATATTGTTTTAGCAGACATCCTATGGAATAAAATGGTGGTCTTTGCAACTTTTTATGTTACATAATATTTGCGCAGCAATTTTTCTAACGTTTTTTTTGGAAAGAAACTGTTTCATTCATAAAAAAAACACTAAAGTTAGCACAATTTTTTGTGTACCAAGCGATGCTTTCAATTTTTTTTACAGGATACATGTTTAGAGTTACAGAGGAGGTCTAGTGCTAGAATTATTGCTCTCGCTCTAACGATCGCGGCGTATGTAACCTGTGTGTATCTGATACTAACCAGACACTAACTAGCATCTCTCCCCGACCTGTCCCCACACACCCTCTCACCTGCTGACCTGTGAAGGGGGGAATCACTTCTGCAGTGTTATTGTGTTCTGCCAGTGAATACAATAATTAGTGTTGCTAACTAGCTGGCAGCACTGATTGTTTTGGGGAAAACCTGGCAGGCTGGTTGTACTCAAGTCGGTTAATAGGTTGACTTGTGTAAAACCAGCTAGCCCATACATAGATCGACTATGGCTGGTCTCTGCTTAATTGGTGTAATTTTTAATCCATGTATGGCCCGCTTAACCACTACGCAGTCCCTAAACATCCTTCCACAAACGTTTACATTTTTCCTTCCCAGATTACTTCATCCTCCTCTCCTATACATAGTGCCCACTGTCATACTCTCCACACTTCTCTCCTGTACATACTGCTCACTGTCATACCCTCCACACTTCTCTCCTATAAATAGCGCCCGCTGTCATATCCTACACACTCCTCTCCTGTACATAGTGCTCGCTGTCATACACTTCTCTCCTGTACATAGTGCCCACTGTCGTACCCTCCACACGCCTCTCTTGTACATACTGCTCACTGTCATACCCTCCACACTCCTCTCCTATACATAGTGCCCACCGTCATACCCTCCACACTCCTCTCCTGTAATTACTGCTTACTGTCATACCCTCCACACTCTACTCTTATACATAGTGCCCACTGTCATACCCTCTACACTCCTCTGCTGTGCTTACTGCCCACTGTCATACCCTTCACACTGCTCTCCTGTACATGGTGCCTTCTGCCATACCCTCCGCACTCCTCTCCTGTACATAGTGCCCACTGTCATACCTGCTACACTCCTCTCCTGTACATACTGCCCACTGGCATACCCTCCACACTCCTCTGCTGTGCATACTGCCCACTGTCATACCATTCACACTCCTCTGCTGTACATAGTGCCCACTGTTAGACCCTCCACATTCCTCTCCCTCACCTGCACATATTTCCCACTTTTATACCATCCATACTCCTCCCCTATGCCTCTTACCCACAAAAATAGTTCTTTAAAATTATACTGAATATCCTCAATGTTACCAGCTCTAGAATGGGCACACTTTTGTTAGTTCAACTAAAGGAAATCTCAGTCCTCATATTTGTTCTGCCCCATTATTAGTACTTATTTAATTTTGTAATTACAATTGTGATGTATAGAGGAACATATGGGATGTCAGCTACTCTAAATATAGCACTTGTAAAAAAAAAGTGTCCCTGAAAATATTTTTGAAATGTTGGCAACTATGCACTTAGGCACTGCCCAAGGGCCACAGGGTCAGTAGGGTGCCCCATGAGAGGCTCCTGTGATATTAAAGCTGTAGTAAACCTTTCCAACATTACTACTTTTTAGAGGTCCTGAGGTAGGTTATGCCGTAATGTGCAAGTATACACAGCATATTAGCACAGTAGGGTACACTTAAATTGTCAGACTGAGCCCTCCAGTGCTGTGATCAATCCGGAGGGCCCCGGGCGCTTCCATCTTCACCCGGTCTTCCTTCCGGGTTCTGTGCCTTCGGTCACTTGCCTTGGCCGGGCTGCGTTGATGTCATTCCCACGCATGCTCATGTGCATCCTCTTTCTCTCATCCCCCCTTTCTCTCTCATCCTCCCTCCCTTACCCCTCACACCTCTTTCATCCCCTTTCTCTCTCTCTCTTTAATTTAATTTGTTATAACAAAAAATCGTTTGCATTTTTATCTATTGTTTATAAAAGGCCCCAACAAAATCCTCAGCACCAGGCCCATGATGTTCTTAATCTGGCCCTGACCCCCTTCATAGCCTGGCCTGGCCTTGCCTCTCCTCCATGGCCTTCATGCGCTCCTGAATTGACGAACTTTCACAGATAAAAAATGCTTGTCGTTGTCGATCCCAGATTCGCTTAATACTTCTGGTATGTCAGTGTCCATGTTGTGGGACTATGTGTGCACAGCTAGTAAGTATTTTGTGGCTGCAAATATGACCTGGAGGTTTTTAATGTTTGTCTGCCATTCCCGAACATTTGTGCGCGTTTGCGCAATCGCGTTTGCGAACCGTCCCGTTAGATGTTTCTTCCATCACTACCCATATTGCTATTAAAATGGCCCTGAGCCCACAGTAATTCACGGGGAACCACACCTGGATCCAGGACACTGCAGAATTATGGACCCTGAGGACTCTGACTCTGAGAAAGTTATGCACTGGGCAGCCTGTATCTAGATAGTTAGGAAAAGACTAATGCCTTTTGTTCCTCATGTTGCTTGACTGTGCTTCTAAGATGTTCTGTCAAGTTTATTAACCATTTCTTGCCTGGTCTGAAGTTATTACAAAGGGATGCATGTGGTACATGGCGTAGGACAAAGAACTGGGCCTGTCTCATACACAGCCAGTTCCCTACTATGCAGTAGGGCCAGCGGCGGGGGAAGAGGAGGGGGCCGAACATCTGAGTTCCATAAAGACATGGATGAGCGAGTTTGGGGTGGAGGAACTTCACTGGCCTGCACAGAATCCTGACCTCAACCCGATAGAACACCTTTTGGGATGAATTAGAGCAGAGACTGTGAGCCAGGCCTTCTCGTCCAACTTTAGTGCCTGACCTCACAAATGCACTTCTGGAAGAATGGTCAAATATTCCCATAGACTCACTCCTAAACCTTGTGGACAGCCGTTCCAGAAGAGTTGAAGCTGTTATAGCTGCAAAGGGTGGGCCTACTCAATATTGAACCCTACGGACTAAGACTGGGATGCCATTAAAGTTCACGTGCGTGTAAAGGCAGGTGTCCCAATACTTTTGGTAATATAGTGTAGATTATAGCGTACTGACTAACTTTCAACATCATAGTCTAGATAGACAGCTTTCTTTATTTCATAAACATGATTTCCCACACCTAACTATAACTCTTATTCAACACATCCAGATTCTAAGGAGTATAAAAGGTTCAATTGATTGTGCAGAGACCATGATACTGAGGCAATGTGGATTTATATATTAGGAAATCCTTTTCCTGATGGTTTACATGGGAATATTGAAACATTACACCAATATACAGTTTTTTACAAAATGTTTCTTGTCCAATTTTCAGAAAAAAAGACTTTGTAAAAGGTAAAATTCACAGTTTCACCACTTGGGGGCATACAAGCACTTGGGCTAAGGTACTAGATTTTTAAAGACGCATATTATACAATGTTTCCTATGGGTACATTGAGAAGAGACATTATGCAGCTACAATCAATTGGGAGACAGGAATACATGTTGATACAATGTTGACATTTGATGGTTGTCTTAGGTCCTGTTTACCTGTAGTGCAGTGACCTGCGTTTTATTACACTGGATGAACACAGGTCACTTCTGGGAGACACAGAATCAGTGGCGTCCAGGGGCGGACTGACAACTGATGGGGCCCCCGGGCAATAGAAGATCATGGGGCCCCCTGCATCCCAAGCCAAACCTGCACAGGGGGACATTGGGGGGGAGCACACAGGGAGACACTGGGGGGCGGGGAGAGAGCACACAGGGGGACACTGTGGAGGGGGGAGAGCGCACAGGGGGACACTGGGGGAGGGAGAGGGCACACAGGGGGACACTGGGGGAGGGAGAGGGCACACAGGGGGACACTGGGGGGGAGCACACCGGGAGACCCTGGGAGGGGGGAGAGCACACAGGGGGACACTGTGGGGGGAGAGCACACAGGGGGACACTGTGGGGGGAGCACACAGGGGGACACTGTGGGGGGAGAGCACACAGGGGGACACTGTGGGGGGAGAGCACACAGGGGGACACTGTGGGGGGAGCACACAGGGGGACACTGTGGGGGGAGCACACAGGGGGACACTGTGGGGGGAGAGCACACAGGGGGACACTGTGGGGGGGAGAGCACACAGGAGGACACTGTGGGGGGGGGGGGGGAGTGGGCTGTGAGAGAGGGCACAGGGGGACACCGGGGAGGGGGAAAGTACACAGGGGACACTGTGGGGGTGGAGAGCACACAGGGGGACACTGTGGGGGGAGCATACAGGGGGACACTGTGGGGAGAGCATACAGGGGGACACTGTGGGGGGGAGAGCACACAGAGGGACACTGTGGTGGGAGAGCACACATGGGGACACTGTGGGGGGGGGAGAGCACACAGGGAGACCCTGGGAGGGAGAGAGACCACACTGTGGGGGGGGGGGTGGGGGAGAGCACACAGGGAGACCCTGGGAGGGAGAGATGGCACATGGGGACACTGGGGAGGGGGGAAGCCCACAGGGAGACCCTGGGAGGGGGAGAGGGCACAGGGGGACACCGGGGAGGGGGAAAGTACACGGGGGACACTGTGGGGTGGAGAGCCAGAGGGGGACGCACACAGGGGGACACTGGAGGGGGGCACTGGGGGGAGAGCACACAGGGGAACACTGGGGGGGAGCACACAGGGGAACACTTGGGGGGAAACATACAGGGGAACACTGGGGGGGGGGAAACACACAGGGGAACACTGGGGGGAGCACACAGGGGAACACTGGGGGGGAAACACACAGGGGAACACTGGGGGGGAAACACACAGGGGAACACTGGGGGGGAAACACACAGGGGAACACTGGGGGGGAGCACACAGGGGAACACTGGGGGGGAAACACACAGGGGAACACTGGGGGGAGAGCATACAGGGGGGCAGTGTGGGGGGGAGAGCATACAGGGGGACACTGTGGGGGGAGAGCATACAGGGGGGACGGTGTGGGGGAGAGCATACAGGGGGGACAGTGTGGGGGGGGAGAGCATACAGGGGGGACAGTGTGGGGAGGGGGGAGAGCACACTGAAGTGTTGCCAGGGCCCCATACATCTGTACTGCCCCCTCCCTCCGATGGCAACCCTCCAGTAAAAAAAAAATTTCACTCACCCGATGCCTATAATAATACCGCTAATGGGGCGCTCCCCCCCCCGCCGGCCCCTCCTCTCTTCTCGTCCGTCCTAGACTCCTAGGTGATACAGTGCAATCTTGTTGGGCCGGGCACAGGCCCCTAATGGCTCCAGGCCTCGGGTGGCGACCGAATCACTGATGGGTCAGTCCGCCCCTGGTGGCGTCCCTAGGGTTGGTGTCACCCGGTGTGGAAAAACATGGTATTTTTCCACACCGTGTGTGGAAGACCCTCCTTCCTTAGGTTAGACCCCTATATCTCAGTGCAGACCCCCCTCCATCAGTATAGATCCCCCTCAGTGCAGACCCCCCTCCAGTAGTATAAATCCCCCTCAGTGCAGATCTCCTCTCCATCATTATAGACCCCCCTCAGTGCAGACCCCCCCCATAATCAGTAAAGACCCTCTCTATCAGTATAGACCCCCCTCAGTGCAGACCCCCTTTTATCAGTGCAGACCCCCCTTTATCAGTGCAGACTCTCTCTATCAGTATAGACCCCCCTCAGTGCAGACCCCCCTTTATCAGTGCAGACCCTCTCTATCAGTATAGACCCCCCTTTATCAGTGCAGACCCCCCTTTATCAGTGCAGACCCCCCTCAGTGCAGACCCCCCTTTATCAGTGCAGACCCTCTCAATCAGTATAGACCCCCCTTAGTGCAGACCCCCCTCTTCACTTGTGCTAGTGGACCCCCCCCCTGCACATGTCCTCTTAACCCCCCCCCCCCATCACAACTCCATCATTTTTTAACTTGCCCCTCTTGCTGGTCTGTGTCCCCCTCTCTTTGTCCATCTACATTACAATAAAGTGTACAGAACAGCGCAGGATATGCACAGTGGTGTGTGTCCCTCAGACTCCCTCCTCTTCCTGTGTTGATGTAAAGAGAGAAAAGGGGGGGGGGGGGATTCAGTCAGCTCCGTGAGACAGGGTGACAGCCAGGGAGATGCGAGAGACGCAGATCAGTGTAGGGGTGCGGTGTTAGCGGTGCCCACAGATGTCACCCATCTGGCGGGTGTCACCCTAGTGCGGCCTGCAGCCCCCCTAGCGATGCCACTGCACAGAATTGATTGTTTTCTATGTGTCCTGTACACACTGCAACAATTTTTTTACATGACTCTATACATTACCATCTAGAAGCCCCCCTTTCAGTGTAATGTGTCTCTGCATTCATTTAAACGCCTTAAAGCCTAGTACACATGGGCCGATGGTTCAATAGAAACTGGCTGACATTCGGCCCATGTGTACTGCAGTCAGGCCAGCTTCTGTCAATGGGGCATGACCGACAAAGGTCTGCTGATCGGCTATCAATCAGTGCCCTGACCGGAGTGTTCTGGCGGGTGGGGCGGTCCCTCTGTCAGAACACAATAGCACAGTAGGGGCGATCGATTTACTGACATTGCATGGTTAGTACAGCGGCTCCTCCAGGGCTGCCAGTTTTTTTTTCATTCAGCCTTGCTGGCTTAAACGTTTATGTGAAATCTCTGGTGTCCCTGACAGTCCCTCTGGTTTCCTATTATAAACTGACCACACTAAGCAGGAGAGCACACAGTGGTCAGTTCTCTAGCAATTCTGGGAGGTCAGTATGGGAAGCCCCACCCCCCTGCTGTTGGATGGTCGGGTCACCCGCAACCCCGCATGGGCGGGCGGTCATCCAGCCCTGCACTTACCCCATCTAGGTTGCATGCGGGCAGCGCTCCTACGGGCGGCTGCTTCCATCGCATCTCCTCCTTCTCTGCATCACGGTGGCTTCCACCGTGTGTCTCCTCCCTCCTCCTCCTCCTAGGAGTCCAATAGGATTGGGTGATGGGTCACAGGACCGGCTTCATGAATAGCCGGGAGGAGGATCAGTATGACAATAGTGAATATTCATTCGCTATTGTCACTCAACTGGGTGGGCTCATTTTAAACTGAATGGGTTGTTTTACAAGGCGATCATTTACAATCACTTTAAGTTGCAGTGCATCCAACCTGTTAATCTACAGGATCACCAGTTTTGAATGATCCTTTCCATATACTGTTAGTGACATGTATTGTACATCCACAATGTAAATGGGTCTGTATTGGCCTCTTGGTATTATACATTGTAGTCAAAGTGATGTGTATTTGATCCTTTTGTATTGATGTACAACACAAGAATCTGTGTTGATTTCACGTAAAACTGTCTGGTTTTAAATGTACAGTATGTCAACAGATTTTTATTCTTAAGGCCCCTTTCACACTGGGGCTTAAAATAGCGCCTGTACACCGCCTGAAAAAACCGGCCCCATTCACTCCAGTGTGAAAGCCGGCGGGCTTTCACACTGGAGCGGTGCGCTAGCACGACGGTAAAAAATGTCCTGCTAGCAGCATCTTTGGAGCGGTATAGGAGTGGTGTATTCACCGCTCCTATACAGCTCCTACCCATTGAACCCATTGTAATACCACGGCAATACCGCGGGGGTAAAACCGCACCGCGAGCGGCCGAATCCCGCGGCTAAAACGACTAAAGCAGCGCTAAATATAGCGCTGCTTTACCGTCACCGTGGCTCCCGCCCCAGTGTGAAAGGGGCCTTAGTTAGACAACTTTTTGAGATGGGAATGAGGGACACCTATCAGCACAAGTATGCAGGCATAGGACACACCCCTTGCCACGCCCCCTTAAAGGAGAATTGTACAAAAAAACAAGATTGGTTAAACCTACAAGTGCCTTTTTTTACCACTACTATTCCTTTATAATTGGCTTTTGAAATTTACAAATGCAGCAATTTAGAAATCAGATGAAAGGTTTAGCGCTGGAAAACACTTTTTGATAGATAAAAAGTGCATTTTATATACAACTATTTAGATCTGACCAAAATGAGGGACAAATGAGGAGGAATGAGGGACAGAGGGACATTGTTCCAAATCAGGGACAGTCCCTCGAAATCAGGGACAGTTGGGAGCTATGACACCATATTACCCAATGTTTTGGATTTCCTAAATCTCAATGTAGGTTGTCTATGGAGTTTGAATGAGAGGAATTGCTGTGGTGTCATGGCTCTACACACAATGTGGCAGTGCTCTTCGTGGCAAGTTTGTAGGCCAGGAGCAATCTTAATGCCGCGCCGAGGCTGTTATTAAAAGCACTGATTGCAATGAGACCTGCGGGGGCCAATGATTCTGGTGCTCTCTCAAAACAGCACTGGGACAATCAAACGTACTGTCCTTGCATCCTTTTAAAACAACACCTGGAAGTGGTTAATTGAAAGAGTTAGAGTGGTATCAAATCCAAAATAGTATATATTGCAGCTTACCAATTGGCTGCATTTGTTTTTTCTTTTTTTTTTGTGGCTTTTTTCCCTTTGTTTTCACCAGGTGATCTGGCCAGTAACACACCTCTTGTATTAGCGTGTGTTCACTCTGGATGAAGGAGCACAGGGCACACAGCTAGAGTTGCCACCTCATCCCTTTAAATCTGAACACCTTTGAATTACACAGGTTCTGAGGCTAATTAAATGCAGATAAGGCACCAAGTGAGTTTAATTAGCACCTTAATCTGCCACAGAACCTGTGTAATTAATATGTGTTCAGGTTTAAAGGGATGAGGTGGCAACCATAGACACAGCAGGCAGCGACACTCTTACTCTGGGGGAGGGAGAGTGTTAGGTGCATTAACAAATTGAAAACTCCAACTCCAACTAACACTTTGTAAGCACTTTTACAGCCACTGTTTTTTTTTTCCTGGGATAAAGGTTTTTACATAAATAAAATCTGAGCAATGGCATTCCTGTCATTGCTAAATGATTTTTCTGTGCCTTCTAACTGCTACATCTGCAGGACAGCTTGTTCTGTTGAAAAGCAACACACTTACTGGAAGGATCACCAGGTGAAAATTAAAAGAAAAAAGCCTATAAAAAAAAGAAAATGAACGCAGCCACCACTTTCGATAAT
This sequence comes from Lithobates sylvaticus, assembly GCA_028564925.1. Classification (NCBI taxonomy): domain Eukaryota; kingdom Metazoa; phylum Chordata; class Amphibia; order Anura; family Ranidae; genus Lithobates; species Lithobates sylvaticus. The sequence goes on from CM053035.1 coordinate 137,510,145, forward strand.
TGTTAAGCTGCAATGCATGGTTAAACAAATTCCAGGCTTCCTTGTACTAAGTGGTGTCCGCTCATGCAGGGTGCAGGGGCGCCGCCCCCTTAATCCATGCGTCCGGCCCCTAATCTACATTAGGGGCTGGACGCATGGATTCCAATGTTTTTTTTTTTTTCTTTTTTTAGGACATGATTAGAGCCTGAGGCTCTAATTGGCTTGAAAAAGGGTGTCTTCCTGTTTCTCGGGAATCCTAAGACCTGATTGGCCGGGAGGAGAAATGACTGCCGAGACTTGGGAGGAGACGCAGGGTGGAAGTCGTCAAAGCCGTGACCTGGATGGGGTAAGTGCAGGGCTGGGGGGCGAGCAATGGGGTGGGAAGCGGCGATCGAGGGAGCGCAGGGTGGGTGGGGGTTGTTTAGTTGGCTGGCTGGGGGGGGGGTTGGCTGGCGGGGCTGTGGGCTGCCACCCCCCCTCCCCTCAAGAAAATTGAGCACCAGCCGCCACTGCATGTACTTATAAAATATGCTTTGATTGCTGAGCCACAAGCAATAGTCTTACAGACACATATAAACCCCAGCTGAATCATTAAAAAAATCTTCCATTTCATTTCAGACCGGTAACAAGCCTGAACACCATTTCCAAGATCATGGAGAAAGCAGTAGTACAACAGCTTCAACTTCATCTGGACACACACAAGCTCCTAGACCCACTACAATCGGGCTTCCGCCCAGGCCATGGCACAGAAACGGCACTTCTGAAAATATGGGATGACGCCCTAGAAGCAGCGGATGAGGGAGAATCGTGTCTTCTGGTATTGCTGGATCTCAGTGCGGCGTTCGACACAGTGGACCACAACATGCTTCTCAGCCGCCTCAAGGAAGTGGCAGGAGTTACAGATGGAGATCTGCCATGGTTCGCTTCCTTCTTAGGAAACCGGTCACAAACAGTGAAACTAGGAGCCTTCACTTCGGAAACTCGGGCAATCACTTATGGAGTCCCTCAAGGATCACCATTGTCACCAGTACTGTTCAACATTTACATCCGACCACTCTTCAAAATTATTAGCAAATTGGATCTGTGCTTCCACTCATACGCGGACGACACTCAACTGTACTTCCGGATCACCGGACAAAAAGACCAATACCAGGAACTAGGAAAATGTCTCACATTGATAGATGACTGGATGACCACTAGCTCCCTCAAACTAAATGGATCAAAAACAGAATTACTGCTCCTCGACGCAAACTCAAGGAAAAAGACGAAGACCCCTTGGACACCACCAACCATCTTGGGACAGACCATCCTTCCAAGCAACAAAGCCAAAAGCCTCGGAGTAATCTTTGATTCAGAGATGACAATGGAGGCACAAATAGGATCCGTAATCAGCGGATCCCACCATCTCCTTCGCATGCTACGCAGACTCATCCCCTTCATCCCGGAAAAGGAAAAAGCGGTAGTAGTAGGAACGATCATCAATTCACGGCTCGACTACGCAAACTCACTCTACATAGGATTACCGGATTACCAGATTGCGCGCCTTCAAATTGTCCAAAACACAGCAGCAAGAATAGTCACCGGAAAGAAACCCTGGGAATCCATCTCCCCATCCCTAAGGATGCTCCATTGGCTCAAGGTAAAAGACAGGATCACATTCAAGACCCTCTGCCTCACCCACAAATGTACACAAGGAAATGCGCCTCAATACCTTTGTGAGAAAATAGAAAAATACATACCGAATCGCAGACTTCGATCAACAAACCAAAATCGCCTTCTCATCCCCAAAGCCCGCTACAAATCGAAGGGAGAACGAAGATTCGCAGTACAGGGACCCCGGCTATGGAATGCTCTACCAAACAACATCCGCATGGAAGAAAACCATCAGGCCTTCAGGAAAAAACTCAAGACCCACCTCTTCTAAACATGGCATCCCAACAAGAGCAGTCAAGCGCCTCGAGGCGGTTCAGTTCGCAGTTGCAGCGCTATACAAATCATTCATTCATTCATTCATTCATTCATATAGTTCAGGGGTCAGAAGCGTGCAATGCACAGAACGCAAGAGTCAGAATTACGTAACATACAGACGGTGTTGGGTCTAGGGTGCAGAGTGTTTAGTGCAACGTGTTCAAGGATCAAGAGTATGTAACACACTGTTGTAGTCAGTGTAGAGTACAGGAGTGTTATGCACAGAATGCAGGGGTCAGGAGTATTTCATTCACATAATGCAGGGGTCAGGAGTATTTCATTCCCAGAATGCAAAGGTCTGGACTCTGAGTGTGTAGCAGACAGTGTAGGGATCACTTAAATACCCCCTCCCAGTTCAAACCCTTCTCACCCCATGCACAAATCCTCTCCTCCTTCTAGTACAGATCCATACTTCCCAAGCATCCCAGATTTGGTGGGACCTTTCAGAGATTGGACCAAAATCCCGGTGTCCCACCAATCCAAGCTGAGCCCCAGAGCTCAGTGCTGGAACTTGGCTCAACTAACTCGGCTGGCAGTGACATGCTAGCTCTGGCACCCAGGTCACTTGCCGGGCATCTCTTGTGAGGTGTCTGGGGTCCTAGACGCTGCGATGACCCCTCCACGGCAGCCAGCATCTCTTGGATTTGAGGGGGGGTAAGAGGATATGTGCTTGGGGGGGTATTTTGGAAGGGGAAAGGACTTATGCTAAAAGGTGGAGCTGGGGTAGGGTGACCAGACATCCCCGGTTTCTGGGGACAGTCCCCGGATTGAGGACACTGTCCCCGAACCAAGTCTGTCCCCGGTTTTGTCCGCGGATTGGATTTGAACAGGGGCTGGGGCAATTTCAAAGACAGTCAGTGCAGAATTAAAAAAAAAAATCTGATCAACACCCCCCCCCCCCCCCGCTCTGCCGCTCCTACTAGCTTAGGGGGTGGGGGTGTATTTTTTTCATTATCTGTGCCCCTTTCTGATGATTATGTGCTGGTTGGAGTGGAGAGAATATTTCTTCAGTTTCGGGGTGCATGCCCGTTCTGCTCCTGCTCGCATGTTCTTCTGCCTTGGTGCAAGTCCCGGACAGCCACCTGCCCATCTCCTTGCCTTCCCTGGCGGTGTGATCTTCCTCCGCTTCCCACCCAGTAGTAGCTGGGGCCTGGAGAGTAAGACTTGACAGGCTGTGAGGTGGGCGGCGACGGGCAGGGAGTCGCTAATTACTAGTAAAAAAATAAATATGTCCCCGGATTTCATTTAAAAAATCTGGTCACCTTAAGCTGGGGGGGAGTCAGATTTAAAATCCAACCCCCCCCCCTTTCTAGCAAAAGTCTTCTCCCCTCCCAAAGCACCCCCAGCAGACATATTCTCTTACCTCGCCTCCCCCAAATCACTCTTCCCAGTGTAAATCTTTGCAAGTCTCCATTTGTTCTACACTTACTGCATACCTCATATCAGTGTGGCTGCTGCAGAGCGATGTCCTCTGTCCTACTAATGCTGGGGCATGTTTTTTGACTTCTGACACTGAGCTATTATTCCTCCTGCTGTACATTTTTTTCCTTCACTGACCAATAATTTCAATCATTTTTTCTTTTACTGTACAATGATGCCAGGCAATTTTCCACTGATCACCAACAGTGGGGCATTATCTTTTATCCTACTAAATAATGATGTCAGGCATATTTCCTTTCACTGACCACTGTTGCTGGCCATTTTTTTCACACTGACCCACCAACCTGGGTATTTTTTTTTTTCCTTTCACTGACCAGAAATCTAAGGGGCTCTATGTTACATAATCCTAACTGATGATCTCTGCACAGTGTGATGTATATAACATACTGTTATATAACATAACAAACCAAAGTGTTTATTGTCTCAACAGTTGTTGCTTGCTAAGTTGTCCATAACCATTTAAATGTAGTTCCTCTCTAAGGTATGTTCACACACAAATGCATACGTAATGGAAGAGTTTTTAAAAATGATATTTGTTCTGAGGTTCTATAGCAAAAAGATATTTGAACTACAGTTCCTGTTTTTTCTGGGCACAACCACACCAGATAAGATAAAATACAATACTTTATTGATGCACAAAGAAAATGTAAAACTATTCAATTTAAAAACACAGTTGCATTCTGCACCGTATCTGGTCAAGGGTGGTGGCCCGAACAAAGTAGAAGTATATGATATACTTTTGCACTAGAGACTAGCAGTCCCAATTGGTTGGGGGTTCCACCATTCCTTCACATCAAGCTCAACATGTTTTGCGTATTCTGCTTCTTCAGGAGCGAGAGATGTGTCCAACCAATAAGGAGTACACACCGAAGCCCAAACTTGGTTGAACACTTGCTTGAGTGATTTTGCTATCTTAGCTACATCTTTAGCCGGCCCATCACAAAATGTTTTTGTGCATTAATAAAGTATTGTATTATATCTTATCTGGTGTGGTTGTGCCCATAAAGTCCATAACCCATAGTTCAAATATCTTTTTGCTATACATAGAGATTTTTTTGACGTGGTACTGTGATACGATTAGGGTTAATGGGTGCCCATTGTGCCTCCCTTTGGCTCCCTGTTTGTTTTTCTTCCCAACAATTTGTTTTGAGGTTTACCTGAGCCCGTAAAATCCTTATTTTTGGCACAGTGAATACAGAATATATTGTGGGTACAAGGGCAAACATGTGTAGTGTGTACAATGAGTAAGTCCAAACTCTATGTAATAAATATGTGTGTGGATACCAACTGCGGCCAAAGATTTTCAATACAGTGAAGGTTTAGGACACTGCCCACTAAGATCTGCCATAAGTGGTTTGGTAAGGGGGTCTTCTATACTTATCAGAAAAACAACTTCAGCAACTTCTTGATTTACAAAACACAAAAGTCTTTATGAATAATCAATTACAGCCATTCACAAATTAAATAATAACATTATTTTTGTATAGTTAGTAGGACAATAAAATCTGTCATCACTCCAAACTCCTATATTCCCCTCCAACAATGGGTGTCTCAGGTGTCGGTCAATAAGCCCGTCCACGCTCTTTAAGCTCTTGCCAAAAGGAAACAAACAGCTGCACACTGATAATGTCACTTCTGCATAAAAACTCTTTTGAGCTGACTAGGAACGTGCTAATGTCCCCACCTGGACACCTGGACACCGCCCCACCTAATGTGATTCTCACATGTTTATCTACAAATTAAGATAGTACACCCGCACTACGGTGATGTACTAAATAGTGCTAATTATGTGAAAAAGTAATAATAAATTGAAATTTTTGTGTGAATATTAGAGCTGCTGCTATGGTATGGGGTTGGTTAACCTTAAGGCTGGGTTCACATCTAAGACGCATGCAGCTCACAGCAGGGGTCCAGATGCGTCCCCGTTCACCGTTTCATGTCTGATTTTAGCCTGAATTTATTTTTTGGCTAAATTCGGACCTGAAACAGACCAAAAGACGCACAGGGCTCCTGTGCAAATTCGCACTGGAGCCACAGCAGAGATTTGTGAACCGGCTCCATAGAGAGCCGAGCACTATCTCCTACCATGTGAATTGGATGCCGGGAAACTTGCATCCAATTCGCATAGGTGTGAACCCAGCCTAATAGTGGGATAATAAAAGACCAAGCGCTACTCTTACTAAGAATTGCAAAATTGAATAAATAAATGAATTCTAAACAATTTATAAATTCTATATACAACCGAAAATGTGAACAGTGCTTATGCAAATCAATCTTCCATTGTGCAAAACAAAGTGCTAGTTCAGATGAGTCTCTTAAAGTTCAATTTCACTCCTTCCTGCTATCTGCCTGTTCTCCCCACTCACCAAATCTTTAGCTGCATTAACACTTTAACGTTTTGAATCGCAGGCAGATTTGCCACGAATCTGCCCGTGATTTGAAAGCGCTGATGTGTGAATGACAAATCGAGGGACTCGCATTTGAGATGCCATTCATTTGAATGACACCTCAAATCGCGGTGCGGGTCTGCCACGATAATCGCGCTGCAATCGCGGCAACCCACATCACGAGAAGCATGTCGCCCAAAAGTTGCCCCTGAACTTTTTTTGGGCGATATTCTTCCTGCGATGCGGGTTGCCGCGATTGCAACGTGATTAATCGCTCCAGACCCGCACCGCGATTTAAGGTGTCATTTAAATGAATGGCAGCTCAAATGCGAGTCCCGCAATTTGTTATTCACACATCAGCCTGCAGTTCAAAACGATGAAGTGTGAATGCAGCCTAGAGTCAGAAAGGCATCTCAGTTATAATATCCTGGTGTGGTGAATGTTATCTCATTTGTCCCATTTCCTCCAGTGATGTGATCAAATACGGTGTGTCATGAACAGTGTTGGTCATCTTACTTTAAAAAAGTAATTAGTTAGGTTACAAATTACTTCTCCCAAAAAGTAATTGCGTTAGTAACTCGGTTATTACATTAGAAAAGTAATTAGTTACTCAGCAAAGTAACTGTGACCGGGGTGGCAGCGGTGGTACTTGAGGGGGGTGGCAGCGGTGGTACTTGAGTGGGTGGCAGCGGTGGTACTTGGGGGGGTGGCAGTGGTGTACTTGGGGGGGTGGCAGTGGTGTACTTGGGGGGGTGGCAGTGGTGGTGTACAGTACTTGGGGGTGGCAGCGGTGGTACTTGAGGGGGTGGCAGCGGTGGTGTACTTGGGGGGGGGGGTGGCAGGCAGCGGTGGTACTTGGGGGGTGGCAGCGGTGGTGGTGCCATCCTCTCCCACCACCACCTCTGCCTCTTACTGATCCCATCCCCCACCACCACTGATCTCATCCCTACCCTATTCCCCCCATCACCTCTGTTGTAGAAGTGATGGTGGGTGGGTAGGGATGGAATCAGTAAGAAGCAGAGGTGGTGGAGGACTTGGGATGGATCGATTGCACTGCAATTCGAATCGTCAGTCACTTACTTGAATGCCTCCAGGGATGCCTTTCCTCATGGGGAAAGAGAGGGACCCTCCCCTTCACTCGATTGGTGTCAGCTGACTTCATTTTTCAGTGTCCGCCCCGGAGGGGGCGGTCCAGACAGTCTCTCTGAGTCTCAGAATCTTCTCAGCTCAGCGGGCGAAAGCCCCCTTCCCGCGGCGGAACGAATGGGCAGGCAGCGCGGCCACGGCGGGCCTCCCGGGCGGTAGATATAATTGCGGTAACGCCGCCCAAGTAATGTGAACTGCGTTACCATGAGGGGAAGAGTAATCGGTTAGATTACTCGTTACTCAACTGCATTTATATTAACTTACTTTAAGTTACTTACATCACTGGTCATGAAAAATTATAAAGAGATCTCAATGGCACATTAACGTTTTGACCAGCCTGAACAACTTAAAGTGGTGTTTCCCTCCAAAAAAAAATATATGATTTAAATTCGTAAAAAATAAAAAAATAAACATTTGGAAATTTTTTTTTTAAACTCCCCTCTAAATGCCTGTTGCTAGGGGGTCCCTCGTAGTCTGTCTCCTTCAGTGCCCGTGCTAAATGACATCACTTCCCCTTGGCGCAGGAAGGGCTCAGCTCTGCCCCCCCCTCCCTCCCCCCCTCCCTCTCCCTCTAGGTCCCAGATGACTGCGTGGCCAATCACGGCGCGCGCGCCGCTCGCACATGCGCAGTGGGTGCCTGGCTGTGAAGCCACAGCCGGGTGCCCACAGTTAGAATGCCGGCGTCGCTGAGCGGAGGGGGGAACGAACAGGGCTTCGATCCCCCGCATTGCTGGACCCTGGGACAGGTAAGTGTCCGATTATTAAAAGTCAGCAGCTGCAGTATTTGTAGCTGCTGACTTTTAATTTTTTTTTTTCAGGGCAACTCCTCTTTAAGCTCTATCGCCTTGCTCCCATATATCTCTAAACTTTTAGAACGTCTAGTCTACAACTATCTGAGCTCCTACCTCACTGACAGCAACCTTCCTGACCCCTTACAGTCTAGCTTTCACTCCCAACACTTTACAGAAACTGGCCTACTAAAACTCACTAACAATTTGCTAACTGTTAAAGTCAATGGGCACCATTCCGTATGCCTACTACTAGACTTATCTGCTGCCTTTGATACTGTTGAGCACCTTCTCCTCCTCAAAAAACTCCACACTCTCTTGACTATCACCCTTGATAAGAGGAGATTAAGGGGGGATATGATCAACATGTATAAATATATAAGGGGTCCATATAGTGAACTTGGTGTTGAGTTATTCACTTTACGGTCAACAAAGAGGACAAGGGGGCACTCTTTACGTCTAGAGGAGAAGAGATTTCATCTCCAAATACGGAAAGGTTTCTTCACAGTAAGAGCTGTGAAAATGTGGAATAGACTCCCTGCAGAGGTGGTTCTAGCCAGCTCAGTAGATTGCTTTAAGAAAGGCCTGGATACTTTCCTGAATGTACATAATATAACTGGGTACTGACATTTATAGGTAAAGTTGATCCAGGGAAAATCCGATTGTCTCTCGGGGGATCAGGAAGGAATTTTTTTCCCCTGCTTTAGCAAATTGGAGAATGCTCTGCTGGGGTTTTTTTTGCCTTCCTCTGGATCAACTGTGGGTATAGAATGGGGTATATGGGAATGTATGAGATTTATATATATATATATATATATATATATATATATATATATATGTATATATATATTTTTTTTTATTTGTGGTTGAACTGGATGGTCTTTTTTCAACCTAACTAACTATGTAACTATGTAACTATGTAACTATGTAACTAACTGACTGCCCTTTCCTGGTTCTTCTTCTACCTATCACAGTGTTCCTTTAGTGTTGCCCAAAACTCTGTCTCTTCCTCGCCACTTCCTCTTTCTCTAGGGTTCTCCTAAGGTTCTGTCCTCGGACTGCTTCTCTTTTCCATCTACACCTCCTCCCTTGATCACTTGATAAATTCTCACAGCTTCCAATTCCATCTCTATGCTGATGACACCCAAATCTATCTCTCTACTCTATACCTCACCCATTCAGTCTCCTCTCGCATTACTAACTTATTAACTGAAATATCAGTATGTATGTCACACCATATCCTCAAACTCAATCTTTCTAAAACTGAGCTCCTAATATTTCCTCCAGCCCAAGCCCCCTCCCTGATTTCTTCACGAAGATCAATAATACAACTATAAGTCCCTCCACTCATGCCAGGGTATTAGGTGTAATCCTGGACCCTGACCCATCCTTGCCACCTCAAATCCAATCACTGTCCAAATATTGAAGACTTGACCTCTGTAACATCTTCAAAATACACACCTTTTTAACCGATGAAACCACTAAGCAACTCATTCAGTCCTATGGTATCTCTTGCCTTGTATATTTTAACTTTCTTCTCATAGACCTGCCTCTATGCAGGCTATCCCCCCTTCTGTCTATCATAAGTGCCACTGCCAGATTCATTCACCTAACCAACCACTCAGTGTCCTCCACCCCTCTTTGCTTCCAGTTTCCGAATGTCAAACAAATACATTTCAATATACTAACAACATAAAAAGCCAATTTCAACTCTGCCCCGAGCTACAGCACCAATCTTCTCTCAATATAACACCCAAACTGTCCTCTTCACTCCTCCCAAAATCTCCTGTTCTCTAGTTCCCTTGTCTCCTCCGCTTATGCTCCTCTATAGGACTTCTCCAGAGCCTCTCCAATGCTCTGTGAAGCAAGCCATAGACTCTTCGATTCTTGGCCTGTTCAGCAGGAAGTTGATCGATCAATCAACCAGCCTGTCGGATTTTACATGCGATTATTGCTAGCGGCTGTTAAAGCTCATTCCTTACTGTTATTACCTTTTGTTCCACTTGCTCCTCCCTATTAGATTGTAAGCTCTCAGGAGCAACACACTTCTAAACCTTTTGTATTAAATTGTGTTGTTACTGTATATAAGTAAAAGCAAAATGGTTTCCTGTTACTGTATATACAGTACGGTTCCTACGATAAAGTGTCATATACATCAAAAAATCTAAATCAATTAAACATTTGTAAGGCAGACCCCTGACAGGTTCCGTTGATTTGCCCCAGGTTCTCTTCCCGTTCAGGTAAACAGGCAGCCAGACACTTGACATTCGGACACTCGTTCCACAATAACAAGACAGTGGGTGTCTTTTGCAGGCGGGGTTCACAATGACACAACAGTGGTACCACATTGGATCCGATTTTGCCGACATGCGTCCGACTTCAATGAACGGGAATCCGACTTTGGTCCCCAACAATACCAGGCACTGCATCTGGTATGAATCTTTAGGAGGAACTCCACGTCAAATGAAAAAAAAAAAAAACGGCATGGGTTCCCCCTCCCAAGAGCATACAAGGCCCTTTTTATTATTATTATTTATTATTATTTAAGGTATTTATATAGTGGCGTCAATTTACGCAGCACTTTACCTATACATTGTACATTCACATCAGTCCCTACCCTCAAGGAGCTTACAATCTAAGGTCCCTAACTCGCATTCATATACTAGGGCCAATTTTATATACTGCTACATGTCTTTGGTAAAAAAAAAAAAAAAAAAAGCATCTACAAACTATGGTAAATATACTGGAAATTATGCAGCTATGACACTATACTGGCAATGGCAGTGATCAACGACTTAAAGTGGGACTATGATAGTGTGGCAGGCAATCTGGAGCTAACAGATCCTTGCTGAGAGGTATGCTAACTGACACTGACATCAATAGCAATACTCTAATACTGTGATCAGTGATAATACTGTACACTGTCACTGTACTAATGACACTGGCTGGGAAAAAGTTAACATCTAGGGGCAATCGAGGGGTTAACTGTGTGCTGCTTTTACTAACAGATCCGGTGTTCTGTCAGAAAGCTGCTACCCATCAGAAAATGCAACCAAAGTGACGTTCTGTCGTGGCCATCTTGGTACACCCGCACTCGTCCGCAGTAAGCCTACGGTCAGAAGACGGCAAGCGGACATCTTTTTACACCCATTCGGGACTTGTATTTCATACTTATTTTTACCAGTAAACTCAACTTATATCGTAAAATACAGTATTTGGAAGTCCGTGACACTATTTTGATGTTGAATTTTAAAAGCATCGACAAGCCAGTTGATCTCACAGTTTTGCTAATCTGACAGAACACCAGTAATTTTAATATTTAACGTCAAAACAGTCAGATGGATTTTAAAATAGTGTATTTCACTATATAAGCTCAGTTTACTGCTAAAAATAAGTGTGAAATACAAGACTTCGGTGGGTGTAAAAAGATATCCGCTTGCCGCCTTCTGAATGTAGGCTTATTGCGGACGAAAGCGGGGTGTACCAAGATGGCCACGACGGAACCTCACTTCCGTTGCATTTTCTGATGAGTAGCGACTTTCTGACAGGAAGAAGAAACAGCAAGGTCGTGATCTGTGTACAGAGTATTGTGTGTTTGTACACACAGGATTAGCAGTACAAACAAATGGCTACTGCCCCACCTATAACTGGCCTTTGCAGAAAGGAGTACATAAAAGGGCGACGCATGTCAAACAAAGCCAAAGAAAATTCCCAGCTCAACTTACCAACCAGTCTGTTACCAACCAAATTATCCTGTCTAACAGTATGCGTTAAAAACAGGGGTTTAATCTGCACACATTTGCAAATACAGTGGCTTGAAAAAGTATTCATACCCCTTGAAATTTTCCACATTTTGTCATGTTACAACCAAAAACGTAAATGAATTTTATTGGGATTTTATGTGATAGACCAACACAAAGTGGCACATAATTGTGAAGTAGAAGGAAAATGATAAATGGTTTTAAACTTTTTTTACAAATAAATATCTGAAAAGTGTGGCGTGCATTTGTATTCAGTCCCCCCCCCAAAACCCCCCCCCCCCCCCACCGAGTCAGTAATTTGTAGAACCACCTTTTGCTGCAATTACAGCTGCAAGTCCTTTTGGGTATCTCTGGTGTTTCACTCTCTACCAGCTTTCCACATCTAGAGAGTGAAATTATTGCCCATTCTTTGCAAAATAGCTCAAGCTCTGTCAGATTGGATGGAGAGCGTCTGAACAGCAATTTTCAAGTCTTGCCACGGATTCTCAATTGGATTTAGGTCTGGACTTTGACTGGGCCATTTTAACACATGAATATTCTTTGATCTAAACCATTCCATTGTAGCTCTGGCTATATGTTTAGGGTTGTTGTCTTGTTGGTAAGTGAGCCTCCAGGCCAGTCTCAAGTCTTTTGCAGACTCTAACAGGTTTTCTTCTAAGATCTCCCTGTATTTGGTTCCATCCACCTTCCTATGAACTCTTGAGGAAAAGCATCCCCACAACATGATGCTGCCACCACCATGTTTCCCCCACACATAGCTTTTTGCTTTTAGGCCAAAAAGCTAACATTTTGGTCCCATCTGACCAGAGCACCTTCTTCCACATGTTTGCTGAGGCCCTATATAGCTTCTCGCAAACTGCAAACAGGACTTCTTATGGCTTTCTTTCAACATTGCCTTTCTTCTTGCCACTCTTCCATAAAGGCCAGATTTGAGGAGTGCGTGACTAATAGTTGTCCGGTGGACAGATTCTCCCACCTGAGCTGTGGATCTCTGCAGCTCCTCCAGAGTTACCATGGGCCTCTTGGCTGCTTCTCTGATTAATGCTCTCCTTGCCCGACCTGTCACTTTAGGTGGACGGCCAAGTCTTGGTAGGTTTGCAGTTGTGCCATACTTTTTCCATTTTCGGATGATGGATTGAACAGTGCTCCCTGAGATGTTCAAAGCTTGGGATATTATTTTAGAACCTAACCCTGCTTTAAACTTCTCCACAACTTTATCCCTAACATGTCTGGTGTGTTGTTTGGCCTTCATGATGCTATTTGTTCACTAAGGTTCTCTAACAAACCTATGATGGCTTCCCAGAATATACTGAGATTAAATTACACACAGGTGGACTTTATTTACAAATTAGGTGAATTTTGAAGGCAATTGGTTCTACTAGATTTTAGTTAGGGATATCAGAGCAAAGGGTGCTGAATACAAATGCACGCCACACTTTTCAGATATTCATTTGTAAAAAAAATTGAAAACCAATGATCATTTTCCTTCCACTTCACAATAATTTGCCACTTTGTTATGGTCACATAAAATCCCAATAAAATACAGTTATGTTTATAGTTGTAACATGACAAAATGTGGAAAATTTCAAGGGGTGTGAATAGTTTTTCAAGGCACTGTACATGCTTAAGCTGCAGAGCCAATTTTTTCGGCACCCCAGTATTATCTGCAGTCCTAACTCTAAATTTGGAGAGCCTCCATAGTGGAAGCAAATGCATTATAATGGATAGACAGAGAGAGTAGGTGAGCCTGGATGGAGCCCACCCCTCCTTAAAGGCAGCAAAGGTGTCCAGTGCATCCCCTCAAGTATTTGAACAGTACAAATGGCCACTGCCTTCACCTATAACTGGCCTTTTCAGCCAGGAGCACATGGAAGGGCAACGCATGTCAAACAAAGCCAAAGAAAATTCCCAGCTCAACTTACCGAGAAGCCTGCAACCAACAACAGTATTTGCTATGTTGCGTAAACACGTCGGAATTTCCGATGGAAATAGTCCGATGGGAGCTTTTTATCGGATTTTCCGACCGTGTGTATGCCCATCGGTCTTTTTCTGTCGGCATTTCCGACGGACTTTGGATTGAGAACCTGTTCTTATTTTTCCGACAGAAAACCTTTCTATCGGATGTGTGTATGCAATTCCGACATGCAAAATTCCGACGCATACTCGGAAACAATTCGACGCATGCTCTGAAGCATTAAACTTCCCTTTTATAGTGCTGTCGAACGTGTTGTTAGTCGCGGTGTTATTGACCGTCGGAATTTGATGTGACCGTGTGTAGACAGGACAGTTTGAGCGAAATTCCGTCAGAATTGCGAAGGGAAAACCATCAGAGCTTTTTTCGACGAGAATTCCGACGAACAGGGGTTTAGTTTGCACACATTTGCAAATAAATGCGTAAGCTGCAGAGCCACTTCCTGACACCCCAGAATTACATACCTCCCAACTTTCTGAGATGGGAATGAGGGACACTTATTAGCAAAAGTATGTAGGCATAGGACGCACCCCCTTAAAGAGGGACGGTACCTGACAAAAAAAAAAAGTTAAAAGCCAGCAGCTACAAATACTGCAGCTGCTGACTTTTAATAAATGGACACTTACCTGTCCCAGGTTCCAGCGATGTGGGCAGCAGAGGCCGATCAATCGATCGGCTCTCTGCTGCTGCCGGCGCCATTCTCAGTGAGGGAATCAGGAAGTGGCTTCACTTCCCGGTTCTCTACTGCGCATGTGCGAGTCGCGCAGCGCAATGAGAATCGTCAGCGCTGTCTGCCGGGACACGTGTGTGTCCCGGCAGACAGCGCGCCAGGACAGGAAGTGGCGTAAACTCCCGTGGGAGTTTATGCCCGGAAGTGAGTGCAGATACCTGTCTTAGACAGGTATCTGCACTCCCCTCTGAAAGGTGCCAAATGTGACACCGGAGGGGGGGAGGGTTCCGAAAAGCGGGAGTTCCACTTTAGGGTGGAATCCCGCTTTAAAGGAGAATTATACAAAAAAAATGATTGGTTAAACCCACAAGTGCTTTTTTTTTACCACTACTATTTCTATATACTTGCTTTTTGAATTTACAAATGCAGCAATTTAGAAATTGCATAAAAGGTTTAGCGCTGGAAAACACTTTTTGATAGATTAATAGTGCATTTTATATACAACTATATAGATCAGACCAAGTGAGGGACAAATGAGGAGCAAAGAGGGACTTTGTTCCAAATTAGGGACAGTCCCTCAAAATCAGGGACAGTTGGGAGCTATGGAATTAGGAGGTGAAAAAAAAGTTTGATAAGTAAAAATATATAAAATTTTTGTTTTTAAGGATTTGATATGCTTTAAAAAACAAGTGCATTATCTTTTTAGCCCCCCGACCTAAACTGCCTTACCCTTACAAGATGCATACTTTGAACGTGTGGCTCTGTTATAGGGATTGTATACTGTATATGGCAAATGGTTTAATATAAAGATACCTGTTGGGTAATTATACTAGTGCTTTTAGGGGGATTTCTGAATAAATGCATACCTGGGCTAATAGGGGGTTTACCAGGAGTTCCAATGAAGAGGAGGTAAACAATACAGTATTTCAAAGACACACAGCAGTAAAAAAAATAAAATAAACATATTGCTAATGAGTCACCATGAACTTGCAGTCATTCCAGTAAGTTGCCGTAAATATCATAACCAGATTCCAGACATATTACAAACAATATGTAGGTGAGCTGTAATTAAACTGAAGGTGTGTGAGGTCCTCAGGCTCTAAACGTGTTGTAATTCTCATCTGTTTAATACTTTTTCCCGACATACCGGAATTACCTTAAAAAAGGTTGGTAGAGCTAGCGCTGTCATTTCTGAATGTTTCTGGACATAAAAATCAAGGCTAGGCAAGAAACCAAATAAACAAATCCAATAAAAGTTAGAGCAGACACTTTCAGGGCTGGTTCACACCAGATGCAGTCCAGTACATTTTTAATCTGCATCAAAAAAGCATGCACAGTGTTTACCATGTATTCCAATGGCCCTAGTTCACACCAGTGCATTGCAGTCAACAAAAGTAGAACATGCTGCTTTTTTTCTGCATGGAACATGGCAAAATGCAACAAAAACGCACTGGAATGCGCATGTCCTTAATTGAGATAAAGGGGAAAAAACGGGGAAAAATGCACTGGAACACACAAAAATGTACCAGAACATATCAAAAACGCACATGCAGAAGCACATCTGGAACACAGAAATTGTGGTATGAACTGACCCCCTAAAGTAAACCACTCATGTTTGACAAAGCTGTCAAACTAACAATGTTCCTGAATGGCAGAAGGACTTTTTAAGGCTCGTTTGTAGGCAAAACTTTTTTTTACATGAAAGAGCTTTTTATACTCATTGTTCACCATCCAGTTTTTTTTTAAAAGTGGGTACTCCCAAAATGCAACTAACAAAAGGCCATAAACACAGTGCATGGGTATGCACAGAACACGGGGTACACTAACGCATTTCGGGGGCGCACCCCTTCCTCAGAGCTAGGCTCAGCCCAGCAAACATTCCTTTCTCTAGATGTGCAAAGCTGGTAGAGACATTCCCAAAAACACTTGCAGCTGTAATTGCAGTGAAAGGCGGTTCTACGAAGTATTGAATACAAATGCACGCCACACTTTTCACATATTTATTTGTAAAAAAAATTTAAAACCATTTATCATTTTCCTTCCACTTCACAATTATGTGCCACTTTGTGTTGGTCCATCACATAAAATCCCAATAAAATAAATTTACACTTTTGGTTGTAACATGACAAAATGTGGAAAATTTCAAGGGGTATGAATATTTTTTTCAAGGCACTGTAGGTAATAACTTCAACAATTCATTTGTGACTGCTCGCTCAAACAAATGGAAAGTTATTCTATATATAAGTAGCGATGGTATTTATGTGCTCATAACCTTTAGCTCACATGCGTCAAATGAACGGTATCACAATGTATATGTTATTAACCACTTCCCACCAAGCCAATAGCAGAATGACGGCCGGGCAGTGGTTTCGTTATCCTGACTGGGTGCCATATGACATCCAGCAGGATAACATGCCAGTGCGCGCCCGCGGGGGAGCAGAGCGCGGCGATCGCTGGTGCTGTGTGTCACTTTGACACACCGCATCTCCGATTGTGGTAAGGAGCCTCTGACGACAGCTGATCACAGCGTGAACCAGGAAGTGCAGGTAAACTGCTTTCCTCTGTTCGTGCTGACAGGGAGAGCTGATCGGCGGCTCTCCCTGTCAGAGGGGGGGGGGTCTGCACTGATAATCAACACATTATCAGCACAGCCCCCATCAGATATGCCACAACAATGCCAATCAGTGCCCATCAGCTGCCAGTCAGTGCCTGATCAGGAACGCCTGTCAGTGTCCATCAAAGTGACAATCAGTGCCCACCACAGTGCCAATCAGTGCCCATCAGTAACACCTGTCAGTACCTCATCATCAGTGCTGCCCATAAGTGCCATCTATTAGTTTCCATCAGTGTCACCTTTCAGTGCCAATCAGTGCCGCCTATCAGTGCTGCCTGTCAGTGCCACCTATCAGTGCCGCCTATCGGTGCCCATCAATGCTGCATATAAGTACCGCCTATCAGTGCCCATCAATTCTATATATCAGTGCCTCCTCATCGGTGCCCATCAGTGCCACCTTATCAGTGCCACTGCATCAGCGCCACCTCATCAGTGCCCGTCAGTGACGGAGAAAACAAAATGTTATAACAGAAACTAAGAAAAACGTTTTTTTCAAAAAATTTGGCCTTTTTTAGTTTGTTAGAAAAAAATAAAAACCCCAGTGGTGATCAAATACCACCAAAAGAAAGCTCTATGTGTGGGAAGAAAATTATAAAAATTTTGTTTGGGTACAGTGTTGCATGACAACGCAATTGTCATTCAAAATGCGTCAGCGCTGAAAGCTGAAAATTGCCCTGGGAAGTGCCCGGTATTGAAGTGGTTAAACCCTTCATACTACTTTAATATTTCCCTCTACATCTATGCAGTTATTGCCAATCTGAAGTTCCCAGTATGCTCTGTCAGAATATTCTTCATTTTGGGTTTTATAGTTTGACCACTTTCAGACCGGACCATTTTGCTGGCTTAAGACCAGACCACTATTTGCGATTCGGCACTGCGTCACTTTAACTGACAATTGCGCAGTCATGCGACGTGGATCCCAAACAAAATTGATGTCCTTTTTTTCCCCACAAATAGAGATTTCTTTTGGTGGTATTTGATCGCCCCTGCAGTTTTTATTTTTTACGCTATAAACAAAAAAAAGAGCCACAATTTTGAAAAAACGGATTATTTTTTACTTTTTGCTATAATAAATATCCCCCAAAAGTATATAAAAAATATTTTATTTCCTCAGTTTAGGCCAATACGTATTCTTCTACATATTTTTGCTAAAATCCGATTATTGATTGGTTTTGGCGCAGAAGTTATAGCGTTTACAAAATAGGGGATAGTTTTATAGCATTTTTATTAATAATTTTTTTTTTTACTAGTAATGGCGGTGATCAGTGATTTTTATTGTGACTGCGACATTAGGGCGGACACATGGGAAATTTTTGACACATTTTTGGGACCATTGTCATTTATACAGCAATCAGTGCTATTTAAATGCACTGATTCCTGTGTAAATGACACTGGCAGTTAAGGGGTTAACCACTAGGTGGCAGTGTAGGGGTTAAGTGTTCCTAGAGGCGTGTTACTAACTGTGGGGGGGGGGCGTGGCTGTGATCTAGTGAACACTGATCTCTGCTCCAATCACAGGGAGCAGAGATTGGTGTCACTAGTTGCTAGGCAGAATGGGGAGATGCTGTTTACTTTCGCATCTCCCCGTTCAGCCATCCCGTGAGACGATCGCGGTTATCCCTGCGGCGATCGAGTCCGCGGGACCCGCAGCCGGACTCATGGGGGTCCCGACCGGCGCACGTGCGCTCGATGGCACGGCGGCAATCTTAAAGGGGACATACCTGTACGCTCTTTTGCCATTCTGTCGATCTACATTGTCGTGCGCCGGTCAGGAAGCGGTTAAATGTATCTACAGTGGTGCAGTATGTTTTGTTGTGTTCTGGTTTCCTCCTAAAGCATGCATGTTGGCACAGAAGGATCTAATGCAGGGGTCTCAAACTCAAATTACCTGAGGGCCACTGGACAAGTTTTCATATCCCATGGGGGCCGCATGTTTCAAACTTCAGAAACAACATTAACCTAAATACAGTGGTAGTTACTGCTTACTACCAGTCACTGCAGCCCCACTGTGCCCATCAAATGCAGCCTTACCAGTGGCCATCAAATGCAGCCTACCAGTGCTCATAACTTTTGCGCAAACCAATCAATATACGCTTATTGTGATTTTTTTTTTTTAATCAAAAATATGTAGGAGAATACATATTGCCCTAAACTGATGAAGAAATTATTTTTTTCTGGATATTTATTGTAGCAAAAAAGTAAAACATATTGCTTTTTTTTTTCAAAATTGTCTGTCTTTTTTTGTTTATAGCGCAAAAAATAAAAAACGCAGAGGTGATCAAATACCACCAAAAGAAGGCTCTATTTGTGGGGAAATAGGACATCAATTTTTTTTGGGTACAACGTCACGCAACCGCGCAATTGTTAGTTAAAGCAACGCAGTGTGGTATCGCAGAAAAATGGCCTGGTCATTGAGGGGGAAAGTCCTTCCGGGGCTGAAGTGGTTAAAGGCTAAACACCAGGTCACTCCAAAGGTAATGTCGTTCAAGAAAGGGAAAAGAAACTACAAAATAGTGTTCACTGCTAATATTTATTAAAATTGCTATAGTACAATTTATAACATTCACAAAACAATCCAATTGTAGCATCAAAAGTGTAACAGCCTTCTCCAAGAAACAAAGAATCAGCAGTATACTCCGCTGTGGGAATCTTTAAACAGAGGAGGTTCCTCTCTGCAATAATTGCTAGTAATTCATGTCGGTTAGCATGATGATGTCATCGGGCTCCACCTTTTATGCATTACGCTCTGGCAAGATCAATGGGTATTTTCTGTAGTTGCTGAAAATGATATTCACCTGAAAAGTGATAATGAATGCAGTCACTACATCTAAGGTCTACATGCCGATTAGTGGGGAGCAGGTCTTTTATTGCTGCTTAAAGGGCAAAGAATACACAATTTAATTAAATAACAACACGCTCTGAAGATGCCTAAGGGTCACTATACACGTTACAATCTAACCACACAATCTTTGTACAATCGACTTTAGATTGTCCCGTCCCCTTGACATAACCTCTGGGAGCTTGCAGTCCATGCTGGTTCCCACAACACGGCAGCTCCGTCCTGTACTCCGGACATTCCGCTGCACACCACTGGTTGGGGTTGGGAAACCGGATTGTGTCAGGCAGACCTCCCTGCTGGACGTTCTTTGGAGATTGATAAGATTATATCAAGTTTATTCTTGTAAGTGTTTTTAACCTCTTTTATACAATAAACCTTGACCTACTGCACTTAGAAGCACTTTCTTCTTGTGGTTACAATCTAACCACACAATCTTTGTACAATCAACTTTAGATTTGCCAAAATTTTGTAATATGAGGCCCTACCTATTCTACCCAATCAATTTGTATCTAATCAGGCAGGCCTGATTAGAAATTTAAGGAGATTGTACAATCTGACAGTTGGGGTCAAAGTGCATACATCTAAAATCAGAAGAAGATTGTACCAAATTAAAGTGGTAATATATACCTAAAATCAGAATCATCTAAAGTCAGAAGAAGATTGTACCAAATAAAGTGGTGATAAAATGTGGTGACTACATTTCCTTTTTGGGGCTTTTATTCCTTTTTTTTTTTTTTTAACCTGATGACACCCTTTCTGTATTAGGGTGGAACCTCGGATTGCGAGTAACGCGGTTAACGAGCGTTTTGCAATACGAGCACTGTATTTTTAAAAATCGTAACTCGGTTTGCGAATGTTGTCTCACAAAACGAGCAGGATTCAGGCCAAAGCGCGTGCAGTACCGCGTTTGGCCTGAGGTGGGGGGGGGCGCCGGAAATGAATTTCCGCTCGAAAATGCACGGAAAGGCCCGAGGACAGCTCTGCTGACCTCAGCAAACCTCGGGAGTCGGGAACGGAGTCTTTCCGAGGTTTGTAGAGGTCAGCCGAGGTGTCCTCGGGCCTTTCGGCCGTTTCCAAGGATCTCCGGCGCCCCCCACCTCTGGCCGCATGCGGTATTGCATGCCATTGAAGTCAATGCGGAACAAATTATTTTAGTTTCCATTGACTTCAATGGGGAAACTCGAATTGATATGCGAGTACTTTGGATTACGAGCATACTCCTGGAACGGATTATGCTCGTAATTCGAGGTTCCACTGTATTTGCATTCTGGATGGGGGAGTAATGCAAACACCCTTTGTCAGCAGCACTGTCAACCTGGGGAGAGGGTAGTGTTAGATGCTCATCTGGCGGCCCTCCAGCTGTTCCTGAACTACAAGTACCATCATGCCTCTGTCAGTCTTGCAATGCATCTTGGGATTTGTAGTTCCGTAACAGCTGGAGAGCCGCCAGTTTGACACCTGTGCTTCTAGCATATTTAGATTATAGTGGTTGTAAACCCTTACATATACCCAGTGAAGTGATTAGCCTCAGGTAATACATAGAGATGAAGTAAATTCTCTCACATACGTTGTACCTGGTTATCTGCAGCATTCTGTCTTGTACATCCAAAGTCTAGAATTTACACAGCATTTCTCAGCTTTAAAAAGCAGGGAACAGGGAGTTGAAGTTACACTCTGTGGAGCTCAGTGAGAAGAGCTGGAGAGCTAACTGGAGGGAAGGGACATCCCCCTACACACAGCACATAGGAACAGAGTTGAGGCTGTCAATCACAGGCTGTGTGCTTTAGCTCCCTACCCTGTCACCTTATTTCTCTTGGTGTCAGGAAAACTTGTTAGAAGTGAGGAACGACAAAAATGACACTTTGTGCTCTGCATTGAGACCAGTACACACTATAAATGTTTTTTTCATATTTCATAATAAGATATAATAAAGTTTTTTTCAAATGAATGTGAATAAAAGCTGAAAATAAATAAAAGCTAACCATTGTAAGCACAATAAAAATGTCATGGTTTGGAGTTTTTTTTCAATGCCTGAGCAGCTTACAGACAAGTTAACTATACAAATACTTTTCACTTAAGGTTGCATTCCAATGACCAGGTCGTTAAACGAATTGGTTGTTAAACATGGAATCACAAGTACCAGTAATCAATATTTTAAGTATTCTTTACTGTACTGTACTATGTTGTGAAAAAAGGTTTAAACCCAAATCTCCAGCTCAATAACGTTGTTTTAATTTGCATAAGTACAGAACACAAACGAAAATTCTATACTGTACTGTACAATACAATGATGTATATACGCGTCGTTAGGGTGGGGAGAGCTGGTCGTAAGTCCGAGTAGTTGTTAAACAGGTAAGTTGTTAAACAAGAAGTGTGCTTGATGAGAATGTGAAGCCGTGTCATAAAGAGTACCTGTCACATACCTATTGCTGTCAGAAGGATGTTTACATTCCCTGTGACAGCAATAAAAGTGTTAAAAAAATAAATTAATTAAAGAAACAGTGTAAAAAAAAAAAAAAAAAAAAAACGCGCAAAGAAGAACGCACATGTCGGTCCTGCACGCACGCAAACAGCAATCATCCTGCACAAGTGAAATATCACCGCGAATGTCAGATCATGGGCAGTAATTCTATATAGGGGACGTGGACGAACCGTGTCTCAGGGTCTTCATTGTGAACGGCTGAAGCTTCCCCATCAGACCCTGAGACAAGAACGGTATACTGCGGCTGGGGTGAGACAAATTTAGATGGAGGGGGCGCCTGATTTTAGTCTTCCCTAGGGCAGCACAAAACCAAAATACATCACTTCTTGCAAAACAGACTTGTAATAAATTACAAGTCTGACTTTTGGTGGATTTAGAATCTATAGTATTATTGTGCATGAATTAGAAAGCTTTGTTAGGAATGGTCCGCATCCAAATTAGCAAATACTGGCCCTGGTTCTCATATCTTGTTGCTGGTCAAATGAATTACCTTTTTTTTCTTTACCATAGAATGCATTAAGATAAAAAACCTTCTGCCTTTACAACCACTTTAACACAAAATACAGCACATTAATGTGCTATACAGTAGAGCAGGAGTCTCAAACTGGCGGCCCTCCATCTGTTATGAAACTACAATATGAAGAAAAGAGAGCACTCACATAGCCACATCCGTGATTCGGAGAGGAAGAAAAAAGGGGCACTTGCTAGGTATCCCTGGGTCGGACTTTATAGGCATAAGAAACAATAGCAAAGTATGAAAAAATAGCAATATTTATTGAAAAAGTACATGACATGAATAGAGCATTCAAGAATTAAAAATTATATATAATGATACAAAATATACAATGAGCCCTTGTGCGTCATTATATATGATTTTTAATTCTCGAATGCTCTATTCATGTCATGTACTTTTTCAATAAACATTATTATTTTTTCATACTTCGCTATTGTTTCTTATGCCTATAAAGTCTGACCCAGGGATACCTAGCAAGTACCCATTTTTTCTTATGAAACTACAAGTCCCATCATGGCTCTGCCTGTGGGAGTCATGCTTGTAGCCTTGCAATGCCTCATGGGACTTGTAGTTTCGCAACAGCTGGAGGGCTGCCAGTTTGAGTCACCTGCAGTAGAGCAATACCAAGGAAGCATAGTTTGAAGGGGGCCTTAATGTGTAATTTCTTAGTAAGAATTAGGGGTATAAAGAATGCACAGGTCACAGACAAAAACAACAATTTTCCCTTTAACAGTCAATAAAAACACACGTACATTATGTGAAATGTTTACTGGTTGACTGAATTTTGTAAAGCATGAAAACTGCATGAAACTTCAGAGCCTGCATAGAAAAGAATAGGTTAAGGAAAACTAAAATCTTAGCAAAACAACCCCACCCTAAGTAAATATCTAACTGATGCTTGTACAGGCAGAACATGTTGGCATGCTATTTCTCTTTGTAATAAAAAATATATTATTTTAAAAATGATGTAAAAATATGTTGCCTGCCAGTTGTGTAGCTATCGTCTTATGCCGCGTACACACGATCGGAATTCTCGTCGGAAAAAGCTCTGATGGTTTTCCCAACGCAATTCCGCTCAAACTGTCTTGCCTACACATGGTCACACCAAATTCCGACCGTCAAGAACGCGGTGACGTACAACACTACGACGAGCCGAGAAAAAAATGAAGTTCAATGCTTCCGAGCATGCTTCGAATTGTTTCCGAACATGCATAGGAATTTTCCGCGTCGGAATTACTACAGACGATTGGAATTTCCGATACAAACCTTTTCCGTCGGAAAAATTGAGAACATGCTCTCAAATTTTTGCTGGCGGGAATTCGGCCAGCAAAATTCCGATGGAGCCTACACATGGTCGTATTTTCCGATGAAAAGCTCTCATCAGTCTTTTGCTGGCCGAAATTCCGATCGTGTGTACACGGCATTAGTGTCCTATGGCAACTTTATGTGCCTAGGTGTAAGGGTGCACAGTGTAGCTTTTCTGTGTGTCTTCATCCTGCCAGAAGTCCCCTCCATGGTCACACACAGGGAGCCCCTACAATATTATGTGTGCTGATGTTACATGCCTAGGGATGAGCGAACCGGCAAAGTTCAGTTTTCACAAGGTTTAGTAGACCTTTCAGCAAAAAGAGGGGGGAAATGAGACCATAGCGGGCTCACGAATGCTCACAACGGGAAAAGAAAGCAACAAAATGATTATGGTTAAAAAAAGGAACTAAACTTTATTGATACGGTTTACGCAGACATCAAAGACAGGGAGAGGATGTCCCACAGGTAAATTACAAATCAGAGCCTGTGGGTTCCTATCCCAAACAGTACCACATGGTTATTAAAATATAAAGCTGTAATAAAAGACTGTAACAAGCTAAACAAATACAAAAACAACGTGGTGCATTAAAAACAATGCTGGACACTGCTGTCACCGATAAATGTCCCCCCTCCTCCTTCTCCACCCCACCCTATTGGCCCGATTGAACCCTCCTTTGGTTGTAAATATAAGCCGGGTGTGAGGCAGAGATATGCTTTCTGGCAAAAATCCTTGTTAAACCGTGTCAAACTACAGATATGCAATAACAATGTCCATAATGATCCTATCAAAGGGAAGAAAATAGTAGCTGTATATCCTTCCCTGATATGGGATTGAAAGTCTGTAGCTGGTAAAGGAAAATTTGCAAAGCTGCGCTGTCAGTCCTGATATATAAAGGTTCCACTGGTATATATAATATAGAGAAGGTGCTATCTCAGAGCAATCCCACAGATTAGGACTATACAGTCCCTGTTATCAGGTGTGTGTCCATAGATTTGGATATTGCCTGGGGATGCAGATTTCAACCACCAACTGATTATATAGTCATATAGAATCATATAGCTTCAGGAACATACCACTGATGTCATGCTCCTCTATCACCGGCTGATCATCCGACGCTCACGAGCGTGTCTTCAAGAGATGTTCAGGCGGATTCACTTTCAGATCTTATGTGCGGTGTAATGCAATCAAATAGTCAATCTGAATCTCCTGGGTTTGTGCTCGATGTATGTTTTAGTTAAACACAACATAAGACTTTCATCGATTGTGTGATCAAATCTGTGAGATCTGTTTGATCAGTGCCAGTTCATAATAATATAAGCATTTTTGTTTGACAGAAAGCATGCGTGGGAGTGACGTCATCGTGGCTCCGGCCAATCACAGCGCCGGAGCCGCGAGACCCGGAAGTCACTCCGGGATACATGGCAGCGGCGAAGATGAAGAAGGAGGACCGCTTCGGGGGCATTAACCATTGTATATAGAAATCGTTTTTTTTTAATTATGAAAGCAAATGTTCATATACTGTGTGGGTTTTTATGTAGGCCAATATTTCGAAGATTAATAAGCTGGTCGAAGATTTCCTAGTGTTGACATTTCAGTTCTTTTTCAGCGAACCGGAAAGACAATTCCCTGAGAAACACATTTGTTTGCAGAACAAAAAGTGTGAAGTCATTTCTGTTGGTTTAGGTGTTGTCATGTTTGCTATGCATTCACTCCATGTGGAGATTTAAAATAAAGTCAGTAATCTTCTCCCTGACGTGCAAGACCATGTGAAATGGTTGGATTAGGGCTGTAAAAACTGCTAAAATATCCTAATAATAATGATTCCCACAGTTCCTACAAAATAATAAAGAATATATGCATCTGGTGTATTTATCTTTCCTTTACAGCCATAAAGCTCTCATTACAGCCATGTTAGAAAAAGCCGTAATGTAGGGACTACCCCATATGCACGAAAATTGTTTTTTTGTAGATAAACTAATATGCACAATTGGTTTAGAATCACATTTCAAAAGTTTGTACCTATTAGCATTCCTTCAGAGCACAGTGTCATTTCTGAATAATGACCTTCATTTTACTGAATGAAGAGTCAGAGCAGTATGCAGGGGCCCACATGGGATGGCTCAGAGGGATATGCTGTCTGTTTTCCCCTCCCCTTTATGTATTTCACAGGTTGCTGCTGGTTTTCTGCCGTTACCAAGGGCAGCAACAGTGAGGTGATTGGTGCAGTGATGCTATCTGAGGATTGGTTAATTCGGGCTGCAGCAAAGCCCGCGTTGAGGAAGGTTATTTAAAGAATTGAATCACAGAATCCTCACTGACCGTCTGACAGGACAAGCGACGCCCACCCTCCCGCCCCCTTTTTCCCCTTTTCCAGTTTAAAGTCATGGTGTTGTCTTTAGGGGGGAGTAGTCGTCCAATAATTTGGATGGACACCATGTGATTTATTTTAATGGTTGGCCAGAATGGCCTGATATTAATTTATATTGACTTAAGTTTGAATATTTAACCCCCTGGATAACACCGTGGCCATATTTATCCCATAATAATATTAATAAAAGGATTTTATTTAAGAATTCAGGTTGTGTTGTTTCTTTCTTAAATTATTACCTCTGTGCTAGCCCATGATGTTCTCTTACCCTTTGGTATCCCATTTCAGGAGCAAGTATAGCAAACAAAAAAAGCCTCTGCTTGCCTAATGGTTGCTTAAATCATACTTGCAATAGAAAGGGTCCCTGGTATAGGGAATTTTTTTTACAATAAACATAACCTGGTCTAAAATATTCCTAGGTAGCAGCAGTCCAGAAATGAAGGTGCCTTGTGGTGCCTACAAGTGTGTGTGAGTCCTTAAATAAACCTCTCTGCCATGTGAAATTCCTATAAATCCCAGGGTAAAATTGTATATGGGGCATCAGCTTCTGCCCAAGTTAAAATTGATCCCAAACTGGAGAGAAGTCAAGGCCCATACACCTTGGACAGAGGGACATGTTGATTGATCTGAAGGCCATCACAAATGCTTGCAGGTACCACATGGACTTTGGTGCTTCACTGACAAATGTTTTAGATCAAGTCAAGTTCACTTTAAAGTGGAGTTCTGCCCATATAAAAGTCAGCAACTACAAAAAGTGCAGCTGCTGACCTTTAAAGAGGAAGTTAACCTCTAACAAAAAAAATAAACCCTGCAAGGCAAAGGCATAATGAACTAGTATGCATAGCATACTAGCTCATTACAAATAACTTACCTGAGAACGAAGCCCCCGATGCGGTCCTCCTTCTTCATCTCCGCTGCTGCCATATATCCCTGAGTGACTCCCGGGTCTCGCGGCTCCGGCGCTGTGATTGGCCGGAGCCGCGATGATGTCACTCCCACACATGCGCACGGGAGCTGCTACTAGCGGCATATCGCCGTTAGCAGCTGCGTGCTCAGTGCTCCTGCGTGCTGCTGTCTACGGCGCATGCTCCGTAGACAGTGGTGCCTGTCTTTTTGCAAATATCTCCTAAACCGTGTAGGTTTTGGAGATATTTCTTGGACCTACAGGTAAGCCCTAATCTAGGCTTACCTGTAGGTCAAAGTGGCCTGTAAGTGTTTACAACCACTTTAATAATCAGACACTCACCTGTCCCACAGTCCATCGATGCAGGCGAACAAAGCCCCGCTCCTCTCCCCCTTCTCTCCGCAGCGCCGGCATTCTGACTGTGGGCGCCTGGCTGTGGCTTCACAGGTGGGCACGCACTGCGCCTGCCCGAGCCACGCTTTGATTGGCCGGGCAATCTTCTGGGACCTGTCCCAGAAGATTTCACAGAGGGAGGGGGGAGAGGTGAACTTTCTTCCGGCGCTGCGGAGCCCCGGGAGGAAGTGGGAGATGGATGCCTCTAAAAAGAGGTTATCTGCTCTCCCCCCCCAAAAAAAATGACATGTCAAATGTGGCATGTCAGGGGGGTCATCTACACTTAAAGCGGAAATTCTATTTTTGGGTGGAACTCCGCTTTAAGAGCTGCTGACCTCTTAGAGACAGCAGCATATGTAAACTAGTGCACAATGCACACCATTTCATAATAAACTATAGGTTTAGCACAATGTGGATACGCCATACATTGCAAAATGAACGATGGAGATCAATTCAACAATTCTACAATTTTTTTTTAACAGAAAAGTTTTTTTATTTTATTAACAAACTAGACAGTACAACACAACATACATCATACAGAGGATCCGACAGTAGGTGCTCAAGTGCACAACAGTATTTAGCATACTAAACAGTCATCAATTCTTATTCAAATTTTTCTCTGCTTTATAACAAACAGTTGGTGAAGGATATCGCCAAAGTAGGGTAGCAATATCAGCGGTAAAGGAAGCTTGTGGATAGCTGCACAGGATAAGTGAAGGTGTCGGCTGAAGGGGGGGGGGAGCCCCCCGAGAGAGGCCAGCTCTCCCGAGTGGGACTCCCCCCCCCGCCCGGGGAGTGGGGGAGGAGAGGGAAGGACGGGGAGGGGACGGGGGGGGGACATAATCAATCATATGCATCCACCCAACAAGACCAAACCTTATCATATTTCTGTGGGCAGTTCCTGCTTTCATAAGTAATACGGTATAAGGGTAACACATTATTAATTGCCTTCTGCCATGCTTCCCTGGATGGGGGATCTTTTTGCTTCCACTTGAGAAGAATCTCTCTACGGGCGTAAAATAGGGAATATGTAAGGCACAGTTTGACATATCTATCCCCGGCTATATCCTCCAAATGGCTCAGGAGCAGGATCTGGGGATCCAAGGGCAACTCTACCCCGCAAACTGACCCCAGGGTGTCTGCAACCGAGCTCCAAAAAGGGAGCAGCTTGGGACAGGACCAGACCATATGGAAGAAGGAGCCAGTTTCGAGCTCACAGCGAGTGCAATTGGGACTCGTGCCCGGATATATGCTAGCCAGTCTTTGAGGGGTGTAATAGGCTCTATGTAGGAATTTTAACTGGATGTATCTATCCCTGGCGGCGATCATAGATGGAATATAGGCCGTGAGGCACTCCTCCCATTCCTCCTCCCCCAGGGACGGAATGTCCGCTCTCCATTTAAGCATGGATTTATTACTTTTTACATCGTGGGCCGCAGTAAGATAGAGGTATAGGGAGGATAAGGGTTTGTCCAGCGCTCGCGATATCAGGAGGCGTTCTATGGAGTCAGGTTCAAGGGTCATCTGGGAGGGGAATTGGGCCTTAAGAGCGTGTTTGAGCTGCCAGTACCTAAAGAGAAATGCTCTCGGGAGATTATGGGAGGCCTGCAACTCCGGGAACGTAAGTACCGTGCCCCGTGGCATAACATGTTTCAGGGTGGTGATACCTTTTCGTGCCCACCCAGCTTGATCAGGGATTGTATAGAGGTGTGTGAGTCTGGGGTTACCCCATATTGGGGTGTGGGGAGAGATGCTGGACTTGTCCAGAAGAGCAGCTCTGGAGGATCTCCACACCTGAAGGGTAGTCTTCATAGGGGTAGTGACTTCTGGGCAGGCCTTTGGACCTCTGTACGGAAGGTTGGACAATGCCGCATACGACCCCATCAGGGCTGCCTCCAGGTTGACAGCAGGATTTCCTTTTGGTTGTGAAAACCACCACCTTATTGTCACCAGGACCGCAGCCCAATAGTAAACTAGGAAGTTGGGCATCGCCAAGCCTCCCCCAGACAAAGGGAGGTAGAGTATACTAAGTGCCACCCTCGGGGTTTTCCCAGCCCAGATAAAGGAGATCACTATGCTATCTAGACGTCGGAAAAATGATCTGGGGATCGGGGTCGGGGTCTGCCTAAAGAAGTAAAGGAATTTTGGTAAATAGATCATCTTTAAAAGATTGCCCCTTCCTACTGGTGTCAATGGGAGGGACTTCCAGACAGAGCACTTCTGCTGGAGTTGTGATAATAGTGGGTACAAATTTTTGTCTAGGTATCCTGCCATGCTGTGCCCTATCTTCACTCCTAAGTAAGTGAATTCGTCCACCCATTTCAAAGGGGTTCCCGTATCAACCTGAGGCATGGATGGGCATAAGGGAAATAAGACAGATTTACTCCAATTTATGCGAACTCCCGAAAAGTGTCCGAATTCGTCAAATAGGGCCAATGCCGCCTTTAATGAATCAGAGGCGTCTGCCAAATAAAGGAGTGAATCGTCCGCATACAAAGAGATTTTTTCTGTCAGGTTACCCACCTGTATGCCTTTTATGGATTCGCTAGCTCTGAGAAGGGATGCCAGGGGTTCCAGAGCCAGTGCAAACAAGGCCGGGGAGAGCGGGCATCCCTGCCTCGTACCCCTCCCCAGCGTAAATTCCCCCGAGAGGGTCCCGTTGGTACGGACCCGGGCCCTCGGCCGGGCATACAGCATCTGGAGCCAAGTCAGGAACCCAGGGCCGAAGCCAAACCTCTGGAGGACAGCCCATAGGTAGCCCCACTCAACCGAGTCGAATGCCTTCTCGGCGTCGAGTGAGGCCACCACTCCAACCCCCCTCCCTGAGGCAAGTGCAATGTGTGTGTGTAATCTACGGATGTTTATGTCCGTCCCTCTTCCGGGCATAAAGCCCGTCTGGTCCGGGTGGATTAGGGCAGTGATGACCGTGTTTAGTCTATTGGCGAGGACCTTAGAAAGGATTTTAGCGTCCACGTTGAGGAGGGAGATAGGGCGATATGACGAACACGAAGCAGGATCCTTACCCGGCTTAGGGATGACCACTATCACCGCTTCCTGCATTGTGTCTGGAAGGCAGCCACTCTTCATGAACTCCGCAAGTAGGGATTGAAATCTGGGGGCTAACTGTTCCGCATACGCTTTATAAAATTCCACCGGGAAACCATCCGGTCCCGGTGTTTTCCCCGTCTGCATCATTTTTAGTGCTTTTTGTATCTCCTCAGTTTTAATGGGGGCGTCTAAGGTCCTAGCATAAGCTGGGGTGAGGGACGGGACATCTACGTTATCCAGGTAGGTTACCAGGGCCAGGGGGTCGTAATCCACTCGAGAGCGATATAAATTCCGGTAGAAGGAGGCAAACTCGGAATTAATCTCCTCTGGAGTGGATAAGGGGGGGCCGTCAGAAGGTTGGATCTGGCAGATGGTCATACCTACTGTTTGCTCTTTGGAGAGCCAAGCCAGCAGGTGTCCAGTCTTTTCCCCCTGCTCAAATATCCTTTGTTTTTGATGTAAAAGTCTCTTTTGCGTCAGAGCCGTACGCAGCAAGAGAGCCTCCCTGGACAAGGACTGCAACCTAGCATAGGATTGGGGGTCTGGGGATTGCACATACTCAGCCTCTTGCCTCACAACTTCTGCCTCTGTGTCGGTAAGTTCTTTCCTGCGCTCTCTACGAACTTCCGCAATGATGGTCTGATACTGTCCCCTTGAATAGGCCTTGAAGGCATCCCAGACCGAAGCGGCCGAGGCTGTGCCCTCATTCGCCCTCCAATACATCTCCAGTTCCTGGCCATATCTCGGCTCCATCCCCTCATCCGACACCCAGTACCTAGACAACCTCCAAAGTTTGTCCGACTGGGCAGACGAGAGTTCAATGTCTACGAGGAGAGGGGTGTGGTCCGAGATACCCCTTGGGAGGATCTTGACCTCCCGGACCTTGGGGAGCACAGGGCTGCCCACATAGACCAGATCAATGCGTGAAAAGGTTCTATGAGTCGTTGAATGACAGGTATATGCCCTCGCCTGGGGGTTCTTCCAGCGCCAAACGTCTGTAAACCCATACGTGTCGGCCCAGTCCGCCAGTCCCTGGCGTGTCGTGTCAGCAGAGTGGAGTCTATCAATCGCCGCGTCAGGGACTAAGTTAAAATCGCCTAGGAGAACTACGTTGCCCGTGGAGAACTCTGCTATCTTGGTAGTGATAAGGTTTAGTACGTGTAAAGAGGCCGGGGGTGGCAAATACAGGCCCACTATAACCCATGGGACATTGTGTATCAGTGCATGCATTACCACGTACCTACCCTCCGGATCCAGAGCCAGGTCAAGGAGCCTGAAGGGGAGTGACTTCAAAACTAGAATACTGACGCCCCGTGAAAATGTTGAATGAGTCGAATGGTAGTGATGCCCCACCCATGGCTTTTTTAGACTAAATGTCTTCTTTCCGACCAGATGTGTCTCCTGGAACACGCATATGTGAGGGTGGTAGGATTTAGCAAACTGAAAGACCAGGGATCTTTTAATCGGTGAGTTAAGGCCTCTCGTGTTCCAGGAGAGTATCCTAAGAGAAGACATGAAAAATGTGAGAAAACATTGCAGGATATAATGTAGAGATCGCGCTCCTTGTACCTTGTACTCCGGATCCGGCTAGGGTCCCAGGGCCCAACACTGAGTATGCATCCTCAACCATCTTAAAACTGAACAGTACTGTCAATAGATACAGAAAGAATGTACATATAAACTTGGGGGCTGCAACCGCAGTCCAACTGTAATAATTCCCCCCCCCCACCCCACCCACCCCCCGAAATCGGGGGAAGGTCTCCATTCCCAAACAAATGTTGGCTCAAAGCCTAACTTGGGGGCAATGTGCAAGAGGTGTCAACCTCCTACTGTGGCTGCGCTGTGGGGCAAAGTGCTCGCTCCACAGAACAGAAGGATTCTTTGGTACATATCACCCGGGTCCCCGGGGGCACACACTTCAGAACATTAGGACATACAGTGAGAAAGTACTTGACAACATCCCAGACACTACAGTCTCATGACCTCCCTTTTGGCACAGCTAGAGTGCCTGCGGATTAACTCCCCCCAAAAGACAGCTCCGTTGGAGGAACATTAGAAAGAGCCAGCAGTAGTCCCGATCATGTGAAGAGTTATTCAGGATATACCCGTGCCCCCAACTCCCCCCCCCCAAGGTACCGGGTTCCCGCGGGATCGCCCCCCATGAGCAGGTGCAGGCAGAGGGAAAAAATTCGCCACGAGTGTCTAGATCCTGGAGTAGCAAAACAGGGAACCTGAGGGGGAGCGTAGCTCGCTCCAGGTTGTCCAGCCAGGAGCAGGTTTAGTAAATCCCCCCGGCTCTGCAAGGCAGGAAGGAAAGGTGGAGAT
Source organism: Lithobates sylvaticus (assembly GCA_028564925.1). Lineage (NCBI taxonomy): Eukaryota > Metazoa > Chordata > Amphibia > Anura > Ranidae > Lithobates > Lithobates sylvaticus. The sequence continues at coordinate 137,543,052 of CM053035.1, forward strand.
CGTGTACGGCCGGTCCATAAGTCTCTTCAGGGGGGGGGGGACCGAAACAGAGCCAGGGTTCAGAGTCATAAAGCTTCCCCCCGCCTGGGTCCGTAGGAGCAACCAGCAGCAAGCTCAACCATCCATGAGGTGGGGGGAGGGGAACCAGCTGCTACAAGCCCGGGAAGTCAGTAAGCGGGAGCCGTCACTCCAACTAGAGTCCAGGAGCTAATATCTATATCATAGGGGGCAAAGTGTGGGGATTTGCTGCATAGGCTGGTCATGTACTTCGGTCTGGGGTTGTCAGCGTACCTGATGTAAGGTTAGCGGGGGAGAGCTTCTGCCCATGCTGCCGCTTCCCTGGGTGAGGTAAAGAATTGTATCTTCTCTCCGTCTTGAACCCTCAGGCGGGCGGGGAAGAGCATGCTGTACTTGACCCCCTTTTGGCGCAGCAGGCTCCTGACCTGATCAAAGGATTTTCTCTGGCGCTGTGTCTCCACAGAATAGTCCGGAAATATTAGCAGCCTGGTATTTTCAAATTTCAGTTCTCCTTGCTGTCTTGCCGCCCGGAGGACTGTGTCACGGTCACGGTAATGAAGCAGTTTAAATATGAACGTACGCGGTGGAGCTCCCTGGGGACCCCTGGTTGTCGGCATCCTGTGGGCTCTCTCAATAGAAAAGTGCGGGGAAAACCGGGCTTCAGGGAGCAGGGTTGGTAGGAGCCGCTCCATAAATTCCACCGGGTTGTTGCCCTCTGCCCCCTCCGGAAGGCCGAGAACCCGCAGGTTGTTGCGCCTGTTCCGGTTCTCGGCATCTTCCGCCCTTGATTCCAGGTGTTTTACCCTCATCTTCAGGGCCTGGATGTCCCCATGGTGATCCCGCTGTGCGTCCTCAACCTCCGATACCCGCCTCTCCGCCTCCGCCACGCGGTCGCGGAATTTGTCCATGTCCCTCCGTATGAGGGCTGTCTCGATCTGGACATGATCGATCTTGGTGGTTAGTGTGTTTTGGCAGGTCGAGATCGCCAGCATTAGGGCGTCAAAGGCCGCGGTGCCGGTCTGTATAGTGCCGTCCGGCGGGGAGTCCGTCTGGGTCTCCATGTGTTGGGGTGCCTGGGATGTAGGCCGCGTCACGGGTCGGGTACTCACGGTCGGCTTGGCGGTCTTTTTCTGGCCGTACTTCTTCCCCACTGGCATCGCCCGCTGTCTCCGCTTCCACTGCTGATGGGTATCTCCTCAATATTGGGTCTGATGTACCCGGATTAAGGCAGGATGGTGAGTCGGAGCCGGGAGCTCTGCTAACACGCGTCTGCTCCCATCGCCATCTTGGACACGCCCCCAACAATTCTACAATTTAATATTGTAGTTAACCGTCCTGATGGCTCAAAATGTAAATTTTTGTAAGTTCTGGATAAGACCTAAGCTAAAGTTGCTATAACCAGGTCCAGCATGGGGTGAGGACAAGTTTATCATACATATACCGTATGGAATGTTGGTGAATATATAAAAAAAAATCCAGACTTTTATTTTATTTTAGCTGAAGGTAATTTTGCAACTAATATATGTTGTGGCAATTGTACTTTTTTAGCTATAAATCTCACAGAGCCAAGGGAGAGGTGGACACAATACATAGGCTCATTGCGTTATATACCACACATAAGATCTGAAAGGGAATAACATGTTTATAACATTAGGACACCTGCAGTATGAGTTTTTTTAGCGTGGTTTCTTGCATCATTGTACAATGATATGTAAAAGAGCTGAGCAAGCATCTTTAAGTTTCTGCTCACATGAGTTTTGGCATTAATTATAGCTGTATGTGTTAACCAGACTAAGTTTATTTTTACAGTTACCAGATATGATATATTGTTAATGAAGGCTTATCAAGTTTGCATCTTTATTACAGAAAGTGAAGTAAGCTGTGTTAGTTTTTTTTTTCTATCCATTAGGTACATTGCTAGTGTTTTCAAAGACATTAAAAAAGTTAAAGTGAATGTAATTTTTTTTTTGTCTGGCACAATATAGAGTATGGGATTTCAGATCAACTGTGCCCAGTCTTGCCACAAAAATCCAGCTCTGAGAAATCCTCATATCTTTTTTCAGTGAAATAAAACGGACAAACTGTGAAAACTTTGTCCGTTCTTCCCCCTTGCTGTGATTGACAGGTGATTTACATATCTTGTGCACTAGCCTTAGACATGCGTTATTTTTTAATTCCCACCCCCACTCCTTTCGTCAGCAGCTCTGCAAGGATTGGCTGTTCGCAACCTCAGTATGATTAGGCATGCTGAAGTCATGTGGGGACTTTTCTGGGTTTTGACTGGATGTTAGTGATCATAGCAGAAGTTCAGTGTAAGAAATACACAGGAGAAAATGCATGTTGATAAGGGGAGTGTAGAGGTGGGCGGGGAGTCTGACATCTCGACTCCACCCACTGAGCTCTGGAAAACAGACCCACCCACAAAATCTGCAGTTTTTCGGGTCTCATAGCAGACAGAGGGGAGATATTTGACAGATAAGTATACATGCAGGAGGCATGTATATCCTTCTAGATAACCAATATTGCCGTAGTTTAGAAAGGATGAGAGTGGGTTTACATCCACTGTAAGGGAAAACCTGTTTACTTATTTAATTCTGTATAGTGTATAATCTAGGTGCTCCCCTTCAGATATCGACTTTTATTCAGGGACCTGCTCAGAGTCCAAAAAGTTTTGCCTCTTTTGCCAGAAGCCTATTTGTAAAATTAAGCTGAAAGAAAGGTTTCTCAGTGATGATGGCATGGTATCTTATTTAGGTGACTCCATATAATTTCTGTGGAGCAGCCACTTTTTTTAGGTCGTAGTGCTACCTCTGTAGGAGTTGCTGGATAGGATGGGTCCTCTGTCCTTTGCCTTGACCTTCTCAAGAACCTCAGCCCCTCCAAAACACCAGGTTGAGTGTACAAATATAAAGTATAACATGTTCTCTCGTTTTAACATGGTTTCTCATATCCAGATGCATTTTTTCCTCCTTTTAAAACATGTTTTTCCCTTTGATCCCTTTGAGCATATGGTTTTCTGGTCCTGATAATAAATTGTAATAAGATTCTACAGTCCCATATGGTGCCAACTCCATGGTTACAACAAGGGTCTCCGCAGTTAGTCACCATAGCACTGCGACTGTTTAGTTCCTCCCATTAATATATCTCTACCGATATTGTAGTATTTATTCTCTCTTTCAGTAGATTTTATTTATATATTTTTTTTATATTTTTCTATATTTTTTATATATATTACATATTACATATAATATTTTTTAATATTTTTATATTTTTTCCAACCATTTTTATTTTTATTTTATTTATTTTTTATTAATAGCAATATTAATGTTTTTATCTTATGGTCCCGAGCGTTACATCCCTGATTAAATATGGTGTGTTTTCACACCGCCCCCCCCCCCCCTTTTTTTTTTTTTAATATGTCCAAAGGCTTTATGACTTTAAGGTTTTTTTTCCGTTCCTTACTTTCCATTTAATTACCGGCATTTAACCACTTTCCGACCGGCGCACGACGATGTACGTCCCTTTTTTGAAGAGGGATATCTCGGTAACGGCAGCAGCTGCTGCCACAACCGAGATATCCATCTCTTCAGGCGCCGGTCGGCATTCCGATAATGGTGGTCATCGCGGCGGATTCGCCGCGAGATCACCGTTATCGGCGGCGGAAGAGGTGCCCCCCCTCCCGCCGCTCTCCCGCCGCTTACCGGAACCGTCGGCAGCGGCGGAAGCGATCGGGTCCTCCTCCGTGCTGGGTATAGAGACGAGTGAGGCTAAGATGGCCGCCACCCGTCTCTATACCATAGCAGGGCGGGAGCGATGTCAAAACGTCACTTCCGCCCATACCTCTTAAAGGAACATTTTCCAAATGTCATTTTTTTTAAATGACATTTTTTATTTTTTTTTGCTTTTAAGTCCAAATATGAGATCTGAGGACTTTTTGACCCCAGATCTCATATTTAAGAGGACCTGTCATGCTTTTTTCTATTACAAGGGATGTTTACATTCCTTGTAATAGGAATAAAAGTGAGCCAATTAATTTTTTTTAAAAAAAAAAACAGTGTAAAAATAAATAAAATCAAGAAAAATAAATAAGAAAAACCCCCAAATTTTTTTTTAAAGCGCCCCGTCCCGATGAGCGCAGAAGTGAACGCATACGTGAGTAGCGCCCGCATATGTAAATGGTGGTCAAACCACACATGTGAGGTATCGCCGCGATCGGTAGAGCGAGAGCAATAATTATAGCCATAGACCTCCTCTGGAACGCAAAATATGCAACCTGTAGAATTTTTTAAACGTCGCCTATGGAGATTTTTGAGGGTAAAAGTTTGATGCCATTCCACGAGCGGGCGCAATTTTGAAGCGTGACATGTTAGGTATCAATTTACTCGGCGTAACATTATTTTTCACAATATATAAAAAAATTGGACTAACTTTACTTATTTTTTATTACTTGTCTTATTTTTTTATTCAAAAAAGTGATTTTTTTTCCAAAAAAAGTGCGCTTGTAAGACCGCTGCGCAAATACGGTGTGAAAAAAAGTATTGCAATTTTATTCTCTAGGGTGTTAGAAAAAAAACAATATATAATGTTTGGGGGTTCTAAGTTTTTTTCTAGCAAAAAAAACTGTTTTAAACTTGTAAACACCTAAAATCCAAAACGAGGCTGGTCTTAAAGTGGTTAAATAGCGCTCCAAAATGTAACAGTGAAGTGTTACAGCGGCTAAGGAGTTAAATGCACATCCACATACCAGGTGACCAGGTGTGGCGGATAAAGGTAAATGAAATGATGATGCAAACACAAACACAATTTGAAGTCACCAAGACAACCCGGCTGTTATTATGTTGCTATAAATACTCCACGCTGGTCACTAGGTCAGTATCCCTTGAAAAAGTCACGTGACCTGTGATGCAACGCGTCGGGAGGAGGAGCTTAGGTGACGCCGTGTGATACACAAGCTCAGCAAAGGAGGAGAAGGGCTGACAGCCCAGGAGCGAAAGCCTGACCATTGACACTTTTTATCTGCACTATATCCACCTGGTACACGTGAGTGCATACAACTTGAGGCATCTCATGGGGAGTTTATAGTTAGCAATATTGCGCAATGGTTTTTGTTTATTTTTTCTCTTTTTCATGTTAAAACCGGCTTGAGCATCAGGAAGATTTCAAAGAATCACCTATAATTGTACCGGCAACATTAAGGGAAGTTTTTGTTTCTTTCTTCCTATATATTTATAAATACCAATACCGAAGTGGCAACATTTTATATTTATATTTTCCAAAATAGCAGTCTTTTTGATTTTTGTTTCTCTAAACAGTGGGAGTTTAAACCAGCTGTCTTAATTGTTATATCAGTAATGCACCACTGCACTTTTAAAACACCAATCGCCTGGTGTATATGTTTATCTGGTTATCGTAGCAAATAGATTGCATACAATAGGATTGTATGGTGTATGGCACCAACCTTGCAATTAGAGTAATCGCCTGGTGTATCTGCATATTGTTGCAATTAGATTGTATTCAACACTAATTGTCTGGTGTATGGTACCAATCTTGTAATCAGAGCACCTGTTGCTACGCCAGAGTTCCTTCACTCTTTCTAACACAGGACACAATTCCCAATCATCTTGATTGCTATCACTGAATCGTCCAACTTTTTTTCATTTTACCAACACAACAAATACTTTCACCTATTAAATAAGATTTTATATGCGCGTTTGGCATTTCTTTTATAATAAGGATCACATACTCACATATTAATTTATATACAAGGATTGTATATTTTATTTCACACACCTCCAGCACTATATATACGGATTGTATATATATTTTTTATTTTTATTTTTTTCACTTGTGCACTATTGACCACAATTGACATTGTGGCAATAATTATTTTTAAAGATCTATGCTCACATAATTAAGGTTTAATTGCGCACCATTTATATGCTATTTGTATATCTTTCACCTATTTCCAAGTGTGGGAACACTTTTAATGGTAGCAGCATTTCATTTAGTAATCTTATTTTATTCTATTAGCTTTGGGGCTTTTAAATTATATATCAGCAATTTGGGATACACCAATTTTTAAAAGTATAACAGGCAATCACTGAAAGTAATAATTAGTACCCAATAGTAGCGCTATATCTAAGAAAACAGGCACCAAACCAGGTAGTAAGTGCAAACTTAATATATTGTCAACCAATATGATGGGTCACTAGTCAACAATAAAATGGAACAATGGTAATAAGACAATTTAGAATACAAAGTTATTAGCTGTAAGGACTAGGCATAAGATGATATTTGGCATCCAGATCAGCATAAACTGTAGGCCTCCTCAACTGCAGCATTGAGCAGCAGTAAATTTTAATCTATCAACTGCTGGAACTATACTGCCAGAGCACATTTATGGCAGTGATGCTAGCCTTAGACTGACTGGGCATGCACTGTAGAAAAGAAAAGGGAGATGGTATCGGAGGGGGCAGGGGACCAAAGGAGGCTTGCAGAATATTATTAAGGGAGAGATGTTCTTCTGCCGGCTATCGTTGGGGTCCTTTATGAGTGCCAGTGCACCTAACGGCAGTACCAGTTACCCTACATTACTACAGTATAGGTGTGGTATAGTCTCAGCATGGGTGAAAGGTAGATGTGGTTCAGATGCCATATAGTTTTTGTATAATGCAGTATAGGGTTGGTATAGGTGCAGCCTAGATTTAGAATAAGTGCATAGAGTGCAGTATGGATTGGGTACACTTTATGTCCTGCTAGCAGGGACTCAGTCGCCACTAGCAGTATCAGCAATGGGCGAATAGTCCTTTCACCAGTCCCCAGAATGCTGAGTTGACCTCTCGCTGTAGAAGGGAGGACCCCCTCAGCCTTTCCCTGAAAGCCTTTGGTGATCAGCAGTGGGAAGCAGAGGGTGAGTGGAGTGGAGCTAGCCAATATATGGCTGCCGTATCAAACTACAACTCTGAAGATTCTCAGTGCTCTGCATAGAAGTCTATGGGCTTACTTGGCTTTATCTCTCCCCCCTGCTGCCTGGAGGAGAATGGTACAACATAACAGTAATATCACATTAGAGGGAGAGGCAAATAAAGAGCAACGTCTCCTTCTCCATGTTGCTGTAGCCCAAACCACAATAAGTATGCCCTTTAAGGCAACACCCACCATTTAGCAGGCCTACCAATCACTGCAGTGCCATGGCACACTTAATGTTTGTACTATCTTTAGCCCTCTGGAAACCACTCCTACCATAAAAAGGGCATCTAATTGTGTTTGTTTGCTTGCGTTGCTTGCAAACTGTGCTATCATTTTTTAAAGCTGAACTCCAAGTAGTTATAAAAACATTATTACTACTGTTGTGTATTCAATTATAAATAGGTTAATGTGTTAAAAAACAAATATTGTGTTATTGTGCACTATCATCATAATAATCATACAATCAAGAAATGGTTAGAACTACTTACAAAAAGCATGAGTAAACTTGCATAAAATACAATTAAACACATGCAGCACCCTGGCAGCCTGATGGCATCACCTCTGTAGCTCCTCCCAATGCGCTTCATTTGAAAGAACGTTATCAAGGGCATAACATTCTTTCTAAATGAAACACGTTTGGAGGAGCTACAGCTCATGCCCGCCAGGGTGCTGCATGTGTTTAACTGTATTTTATGCAAGTTTTACTCCTGCTTGTTGTAAGTAGTTTTAACCTTTATTCAAAACTTGAACTTTTAATACTACACTATGAGTTCCTCCTCTGTTTCCTCTTCTTATTGAGTGCACTGCTGGACCGTTTTAACTGCATGGTCTATCCACCTTGGAACCCTTGCTCCTGGCATTCATACATCCCATTGGGTTTAGGTGCAGTTATACTTCCACCTTGGGTCCCAGCGGTTGATTGTGGATCATCCTTATTGCTTGGTTTTGTCCGTTTTGGAATCCTGGCATCCATCCCACAGGGATATTGGGATAAGGCACAGCCTGACCTGCATCTTGGGGTCTTAATATTATATATATATGTATATAATATTGTTTATCAAAACTTCTTACTAAGTCAGCTGGACTTTTGGGAAGAAAAAGTCAGCCGAAGCCCACACACGGGCGGATAGAGTCCGCCGGACAATCCCGCCGGAAGGTCCGATCGTGTGTACGGGGCATTACTGGAACCATGTCCTGTTGTCTACTGAGACCAAAACTTATTTGGTTCAAATGGCGGCAACCAGGTGAGGTGTACAAAGACAAGTGTGTCTTGCCTACAGTCAAGCATGGTGTTGGAAGTGTCATGGTCTGGGGTTGTATGAGTGCTGCCGGAACTGGGAAGCTACAGTTCATTGGGGGAACCATGAATGACCACATGTACTGTGACATACTGAAGCAGAGCATGATCCCCTCCCTTGGGAGACTGGGCCGCAGAGCAGTATTCCAACATGATAATGACCCCAAACACACCTCCAAGACGACCACTGCCTTGCTAAAGAAGCTGAGGGTAGAGTTGATAGACTGGCCAAGCATGTCTTCAGAAATAAAAAATATTGAGCATCTGTGGGGTATCCTCAAATGGAAGGTGGAGGAGAGAAAGGTCTCTAACATCCACCAGCTCTGTGATGTCGTCATCGAGGAGTGGAAGAGGACTCCAGTGGCAACCTGTGAAGCTCTGGTGAAGTCCATGCCCAAGAGGGTTAAGGCAGTGCTGGAAAATAATGGTGGCCACACAAAATATTGACACTTTGGACATTTTCACTTAGGGGTGTACTCACTTTTGTTGCCAGCGGTTTAGACATTAATGGCTGTGTTGAGTTATTTTGAGGGGACAGAAAATTTACACGCTGTACACTAACTACTTACATTTAGCAAAGTGTAATTTCTTCAGTGTTGTCACATAAAAAGATATAATAAAATCATTACAAAAATGTGAGGGGTGTACTAACTTTTGTGAAATTCTGTATATATTATCTTGTTAGATTGTGACACAATTATTTGTATGGTGACACTTTTGCGTGACTTGTTTCCAATTTGTTAGGTTAATGTGTTAACAGACCTTGCAGTACGACCTTCCAGTACGATGCAACGGTATAATGTCTGGGCCCTCTACATTTGTAAAATTACTAGCTTTTAGTATGTGCAGAAGTTACATGTACTGTAAAGAAAAAGTTTAGATTTATACTGACCTTACCCTCATTTTCGAAATTGCTTGTAGGATGTCACCATCCTTATGGAAAGATTTTTGAGGAATGTTCTGGAGTTCAGGACAACACATTCAAGATTTCAAAAGCGACATCTTGCGAGATTCACAGAAAAAGACATATATGGAAGGAGCGCCAGACCAAAAAATAAGAGTCCAAATTAATTTATTGATATTGTGTTAAAAGACAGCCAACACGTTTCGGGGGTTAAAGGAACTCCCACTTCATCAGGGCTACAACAATACACATACTATAATGTAAATATAATTGTGACTGATAAAATTGTGAGCCTAACAATCATAAAACATCATGAATAATATACATGTGTCTACACATACAGTACGTGCATTTAAAAATACCTGCATGTACACAAACACGCATACATGAAACTAAATGAAGATGAAGAGATGAATAAATGTCACATAGCAAGTGATTAGGTGCAATAGGTTCATTTTCAAAGTTAATATTATTAGATTCTACATGGTTAGTAGATGTCATTGGAATCTTGTGAGATTCAGGCTGCATTGTATTTCCCAAGATCTTGCTGGAAGGAATATGATGTCACCTAGACGCCATGGGTGTAAGAAAGGGGGAAGGGGGAAGGTATGACATTTTTTTTTTCTTTACAGGAACCTTTTGCACTTATTAAGTGGGAGGACAAAGCTTTTATAAGCAGACCTTGCACTTTACTTGAAGGTCCACTTTAATATGTCTCAATATCAATCCTTGTCATCCCCTGCATATCACCACTCAAACTGGAGGGGAAATGGGAGAGGCACAAAGAGTTCTACAGGCTCTGCTGTTTGTATCAACCCTCCTTTCCCTGAAAACATACTCAAATCCAGTATATTAAAAAAAAAAAAAAAAACCCTATACAGGGGGTCCCCGAGTTACGAACTCGTTAGGGACTGCCTGCCTGTTCTTAACTCGGAAATGTTCGTAAGTCGGCCGCGCATGGGCAGACCGACAATTACGGACATTTCCGATGTTCCGTCGAGTGCCGTTCTGCGCATGCGCGGCAAATTACGGACATTTCCGATGTTTGCCGTCATTTTCCGAGGCTCCGTCTGGCCGTGCATGCGCAGAACGTCCGAAGGACGGCGGAAAATGGCGGAGGGTCCCCGCAGCGCCCGGTTCGTAAGTAGGGGATGTTCGTAGGTCGGGCGTTCGTAAGTCGGGGACCCCCTGTACATAGCTTTTTTCAGCAACCTTCAAGCTGGTCTTGTGGCGTAATGGGTCTTTTCTCTTCTTCCTTGGCAGCAACTGCAGGCAATCTTTTCTTCTGGACTCAGCAGCACTCACATAATGATGGTGCCAGTCCAGGAGAACTATGCTTGTGAGTACCGAAACTTGGTTTATGGGTAGTCCCCTAGCACTCCTATCCGAGATCTTCATTGTGAGGCTCACAAAGCGCCAAAAAAGACTCTACATTTTTATTTGTCAGAGTCTGCTTCTTCTGCACATGCAAGCTACCGTTTCTATTCATTTCCAATGTAGAGTTTTTACTCTGAGTGGGCTGATGCACCCAAGGGGATTAAACATCAATTTTCATTTATTTTTTTTTAAAGTGAAATATTTTTCTTTTTTTTTTTTTAATAATTTAAATTTCTTAGGCTGAATGATACATTGTTAAACTTTTTTTTCTTTAGTTTTGGATGAAGTGGGAAAGGGTTATATGCCCTGTCAGGTTTTTATTTCTATATGTCATCCCATATTTGTCCTGATGACCACTGTCACTGGGACAGAAAGTGAGGAAAATTGTCATGAATTTTCAGTAGTCCATGTAACAGTAATAGTGGACATGTCACCATGTTCTGGTGACAAATTTCTAAGAGTGGATTACCTAACTCTAGGGAGGAGCACTGCAGATAAGAGATGAGACCCAGGGTCACAACATGTGATTTTGCTTCTTTCCTTTTTTATGAGACTGTAAACTGTGGCTTGGGAATGGAAAATACAATTTTAAAGGCTAAGGTCACCTTTTGAAAAAAAAAAGCCCATATTTTTGCAGGATCCTGCAAAGCATTGCAACCATGATCAGTGGATTACGGGTGCAATGTCTGGCTCCTGCACACGCTTTTTCCAGCTTTCTAGCCTGTACCTCCTTTCTGCTTGGAAGCTGGAGGAAGTGTGAATGAACTACAAGACTGTTCATCAGCAACCCCCAAAGTTAATTGAGAACTACAAGTTACCTGCCGCAGTGGCAGACAGACTCGTAGTTTTCTCATTCACAGATTCCTGTGAATGAATACAACAGTTTCTGGCCGCCAGCTGTTACAAGGGAAAGCCGGGAAAGCCTTGCTGATTTATGTGAAATGTGAATTTTATTTACAGGTCAATTTTAAAGTCATCCTGAACTTGGCCTATACTGGACTGGACTACATAGAATCCCTCTGTAAAACTGCTGTCCGGTTCACTGCATACCTTAGCTTCATGTATGTTGCATTTAGGAGGGACACTGCTGAGCCCGTGCCCTCTCTACCAATCTAGCATACCTCTGCCACCTCACTCCCAGTGACAGAATGAGGTCCTGCTGTGCACCAAGCGTGGACCTCATGCATGAACTCCTTTGATGCTCCCAGACCATGCGGCCAGGCGCAGAGGTCTTCGTACTACGGGGTTGGTCCCGGTTGCTTTGGGAAACCGACCCCTTTGCTACTGTAGTATCTGTCACCTACAGCAGGTACCACGCTTCACAACTGGCTGCAAAGTAGCTTGCACTATTTCTGGTTACCCATAGCAACTGCATTACTCCTCCTTGTCTTGCCAAGTAGACCTTCCATAGTGGCTTTGCTCCATACCCCACATGTGCTTTACTGACCCTTGTTCTTTCATATGCCAGCAACCATCATGCACCCCTTTAAATGACTTAAGACCATGCGTAAAACAGTTAGTGCACTTTTACTGAACACTTGTGGTAAAGTCCATTTCCAGTGCAATATGTCCATATCTAACTGAACTACGCTGCCCAGGCATACCTCAACAAGGTAGTAGACCAATAATGGCATCCTCCAAGACTTGATAGTTCTCCGGTCTCCTGGTGTCTTCCGATGGACTGCTGGGCGTAGCAGTCCCACTCGGTGCTCCATGACAGCTACATCATCTCGAGCAACAAGGATGATAGAGCCCCCAAACCCAGCATCCCCCCTAATTTATAGAACAGGGTGGATAGGCAGGGTCCAAAAAGCCGGGGAACAGCGGTGCAAAACTTTAACTCTTTCCCAGCCTGGGCCAGCCAACTTCCTAGCTAACATACTGTAGGCAACCTCCCTTCATATGTATATAAAACTTATATTCCACTTGCTTCTCTATATATCTCTTCTGCCACCTGCCCAGGAAAATCTTTATGTTTTTAAAGGATTTGTAAAGTCTCAAGGTTTTTCATCTAAATGCATTCTCATAGTTGCCAACATTGTCAAAAAATGTATAGGGACACTTTTTTGTCTGCAGGCGGAGTCTTATTATAATTAGGGGGCGGGACATTCATTTGTAGGTGTGATGTAGCAGGGGAAGAAAAATGTGGCAAAAAATGGGCACGGTTTTAACAAAATATTGGGCATGGCTTAAATGGGGAGTGGCTCAAAGGGGGTGTGGTTCGAGTCTGAGATGAACGAGGGATGGAGGGAGAAAGAGAGAGAGAGAAGGAAGGAAAGAAAAATAGGGAGGGAAGGACAGTGGGCCCAGATCCTACACCACAATAGCAATATGTGAATTCCAGAAAGTTGAACAATCAGCAGATAAAGATACTCCAAACCCCCTGGTGTTAGCACGTCAATAATCATGGCAAAATGGTTGTTATGGTGTCAGGATGATTGAAGCACATTGTTTCTATTATTACATTGTAATATAAAATTAAATAGTTCAACTCACCATAATGCAGAATCAGTGGAAGCCCTGAGGGTGCCACTTCACCTGCCATCAGATGCCATCTGGTGTCCCCAACATACTCCCTCCTTACGTCAGGAGCCCACAGTAAAGTCCCTCCTTTCATCAGGTGTCCCCAGCAGAGTTCCTCCTTACATCAGGCATTCTCAGCAGAGTCCCTCCTTACATCGGATGTCCCCAGCAGAGTAACTTCTTACATTAGGCATTCCCAGCAGAGTCCCTCCTTACATCAGGTGTCCCCAGTAGAGTCCCTCCTTACATCTGGTGCCCCTAGCAGAGTCCCACCTTACATCAGGTGCCCCAAGTAGAGTCCCTCTTTACATCACAGGTGCCCCCAGTAGAGTCCTTACTTACATCACAGGTGCCCCCATTAGAGTCCCTCCTTACATCAGAGGTGCCCCCAGTAGAGTCCATCCTGCATGATTTGATCTCCACTGCCATTCCAAAAGACCAGCTCTCCATGATGGAGGCGGAGCCCCGGTGGCTGCCAATAGAAATGGAGCTGCACTCCACAACAGGCCACAGACTGGCAGCAGTCCACTCAATTTCTCTTTCCCTGTGTGTTCAGTGGAGAGGGCAGGGGTCTCCGATCCATGCAGCTAACCGGCTTCAATGTACAAGTGAAGTGTCTACTTGTACACTAAAGTGAGAAGCTGATTAGCTGCATGGATCAGAGGCCCCTCCCCTCTCTACTGAACACACGGGGAAAGAGACCTGCTAGCCGGAAAGAGATCTTGCGGCCTTATTTTCATTGCCAGAAGCTGTGGCGGCCAGTGCCAAAAAAAGTCCAGATCCCTGGGACAAAAGTAAAAAAATTGGATTTTGATCAGGACGCACTCAGATCGGGATGGGGGCCAATTTTTGGGATTGTCATGGGAAAATCAGGACTGTTGGCAAGTATGCAGTCTATGCATTAAGGTGAAAAACCTGCAGTTGTCCCCAGGGCTCCTATTTTTCTTACCTGAAGCCGATCGTTCCAGCCGCTGTCTTGGGTCCTCATTGGATAGATTAAGAGCAACAGGAGCCATTGGCTCCCGCTGCTGTCAATCAAATCCAGTGACATGGGATCAGGGGGCGGGGCCGAGTCCAGCTGTCTGCGCCAATGGATGCAGCAGCAGGACTCTGGAGCACACCTGCACGGGTGCCCCTATGGAAAGCAGCTCTCCGTGGGGGCACCCAATAAAGAGGAGGGGCCAGGAGCACCGTAGGGGGACCCCAGAAAAGGAGGATTGGGGCCACTCTGTGCAAAACCCTTGCACAGAGCAGGTAAGTATAACATGTTTGTTATTTAAAAAAAAAAAACTAACCTTTACAATCACTTTAAGTATTGGAGAACAAGTGACATTCCTCCTGCCTCTCCAGATGTAGCCCTTAGTGCCTAAGTAGCCAGGTGTCAGACCACAGCGCTACAATACAGAGATGGGAAGTGCGTGGTGGTTGTGGTGTGGTTGTGGTGGTGATGCCGTTGTACAGGTTTTGACTTTTTGGAATTGTGGCAGAGTCAATGGTGGACTTTGCCCAGTATAGCGCACTTAATCAACTAACAGTAGCCCCTTTAAAGAGGAAGTAAACCCTCTTAAAAAAAAAAAAAAAAAAAAAAAAACCTGCAAGACAGAGGCATAATTAGCTAGTATGCATAGCATACTAGCTAATTATGTATCACTTACCTGAGATCGAAGCCCCGGCATCGGTCCTTTTCTCCCCCTCCGACCGCCGACATCTTCTCCCGGAGTGACTTCCGAGTATCGCGGCTCCGGCGCTGTGATTTGCCAGAGCCGCAATGCCGTCACTCCGCGCATGTGCACAAGATCGGCATAGTACAACTGAAGCATCGGCATATAGCGCCTTTGCTTCAGTTGTCGCAAGTGCGCATGTGCCGCATGACGTCGGCACATGCAAATACAGGTATATCTCCTAAACCGTGCAGGATTAGGAGATATCCTTGTTGGTTACAGGCAGACATGGGAGTAAGTCACACATGTGCAAGTCATAAGCAAGTCTCAAGTCGTAACCTTCAAGTCATAAGCAAGTCCCAAGTTACTGTGGCGAAAAGCAAGCAAGTCAAGTCGAGTCCCTGCTAGAAGTCAAGCAAGTCAAGTCAAGTCATTTGTTTTGGTCAAGTCACAAATCAAGTCAAAATACTGATTTACCACCTTTAAATTAGTTAAAAGTCAGTGTTGTTCAGGAAAGGTTTTATTTTAAAAATAATATTTTCAACATTAAACTTCAAAATAATAAAGTATATCTAGACACTTGAATGGTGATGAGCCACTTACAAATAGTTTTTTTTGCTGTTTGTGAATTTTTTTGCAAATGCAATGCATTGTAAAGCTGGCCATACACCTATAGATTATCTGCAGATTTTCTATGGTTAGATGGAAAAAGGGCAACAGATTTCTCTATGTTCGCTAAACTGTGTGGATGGAGGAATCTGCCACTTTTTCCATCTAACCATAGAACATCTGCAGATAATCTATAGGTGTATGGCCATTGGCCAGCTTAAGTTACAATGCATGAAACATTAAACTTCAAACTAATAAAATATATGTAGACACTTGAATGGTGATGAGCCACTTACTTACAAATTGTTTTTTTTTTTGCTGTTTGTTTAATTTTTTTCAAATGCAAAGCATTGTAAAGCTTGCCATACACCTATAGATTATCTGCAGATTTTCTATGGTTAGATGGAAAAAGGGCAACAGATGAGATTTCTCTATGTTCGCTAAACTGTGTGGATGGAGGAATCTCCCACTTTTTCCATCTAACCATAGAACATCTGCAGATAATCTATAGGTGCATGGGCAGCTAAAGTTACAATGCATTGCATTTGCAAAAAATTAAATTTGATAGTACTTTCTCGCTCAGTTGTGAGCGATGGGGTCGCATTATCACCCCACCATGGCTGAACACACGTTCA
Source organism: Lithobates sylvaticus (assembly GCA_028564925.1). Lineage (NCBI taxonomy): Eukaryota > Metazoa > Chordata > Amphibia > Anura > Ranidae > Lithobates > Lithobates sylvaticus. Next base: position 137,559,045 of record CM053035.1, read on the forward strand.
ACAGGTGCGCTTGATGCAGGGACTGACATAACTCTTACCGCTACCCTGAACAAAGAGGGGAACATGTGCCTGTTCATGGCCCAAAACTGAAGGCAACTCTGTCCATCACAAATGTCTAAATACTGGTTCAGCTGAATTTGGGGAGTAGAACATGAATCTTTCTTTTGTTTTTTGTGGTATGCTGAGAACAGCCCAGACTGACTCTCTGGCTCTGCCACTGGCATTTGCTCGTCTTCATCGGTGGTTGGTGGGGTGGGCTTGCAGTCCTCTTCTTTGAGAATCAAGTCTGAAGAACACAAGCATAAATGGTCACAACACAACTGAAATATCAAAAGCAACCAGATCATGACAATCTAGTGCATAGGTCTTCAACCCTCTCCTTGGGGTCCCCCAAACAGGCCATATTTTAGTTTTTCCTCATGAAATAACACACCTGATTTGATTAATCAAAGGCTTAATGTGTAGTAGTTGACTAATTGAAACAGGTGTGTTATTTTAGGGTGAAAACAAAAACACGGCCTGTCTGGGGATCCCTGAGGAGAGGGTTGAAGACCTCTGAGTAGAGTATATCAACATACTGACATTCTTTTATAGCCTACAATCTGGCATTACATTGGATTATTACAAAAACATAACATACTTTTTATCATCGCAGACACAGCCTCCTTGATATTTTCGGGAGCCAAAACATCATGGGTCAACCACATGGTGCCAAATGAAGGATCCAGCAGAGCAGCTTTTAGGTATAGAGGGTCAGAGAAGGGTAAGGTTGCTACATCATTGTGTTCATCTGCCATCCTCACATTGACAAAGATCCCTCCGAATCGTCTTTTGAGTGATTCTTGCAGGCTACGGATCAAGCCACCAAGGTAGCGCACGCTCTCTTTATGATTTTCCAAGTGGTGATTCAGAGAAAGGATACAGGGTACAACAGCACTTATTGTCACAATTTTTTCTCCCTGTGAGAGGTCTGTGGCTTCTCCAAAAGGTTGAAGGACATCCACGAGTTCCTTAATCTGATTCCACTCTCTAGCTGTGAATACAGTCTCTCTGTGTCCCCCATCTTCAAGAATTCTAGTCAGTTTCACCTGGTCACAGCTGACCACTGATTTCAATTGCCTCAGTGTGGAATTCCAGCGTGTGGTAACAGCGGCAGGGATTCCACGCTGTCCAAACTCCTCTTCAAATTTTTCCTTGAAAGAGGTGCTTGTATGTAACAAGGAGCTCAACCTGGAAGCTTTGGCGAGAGCTGCATTGACTAATTTAGTCTCCTTAAGTCCATCACCTATTACCAATTGAAGCGTGTGTGCAAAACATTGAAGTCTAGTCTGGGTTTTTGCACTCAAATAATTGTCAAGCATCTCCTGTTCTTCCATTGACAAGTCATTCCAAATGTCCGAATCATCAAGGTCATCGTCTTCTTCTCCCTGTCCTGGAAAACATGTAGTGAATGCTTTTTTCATGTTTGCAGCGTTGTCACAGATGATGTGGTCTACCTTTTTTTTAATCTTGTACTCTTCACATACACGCTCAAATTCCTCACAAATTCTTTCCCCTGTATGGGGACCTTTGAAGCGGTTGCACGCAAGCAACTGTGATTTCAACTGAAGACGGTCTTCCTCAATGTTGATCCAGTGCACTGTGACTCCAAGAAAGCCTCTCATCCTGCGGTCTGACCATATATCTACAGTCACTGACAGATGATCTACTGCTGCGAGTTCATTTTTCAGCTTCATTTGCCTATCTGCCACCAGATTGTCAAGCTTGCCAGTAATTGTTCTTCTACTTACTGGAGAGTACTTGTTGTCTACTATTGACAAAAAGCGACGAAAGCTTTGATGTTCAATGATGGATAGTGGCATGTTGCAGTTTATAATGAGGTCTGACAGGATTGAGTTTGTAATTGCCTTCTGCTGCTGGTGGTTGCAGTGGTATAGCTGCACAGTCCCCTGTGCGATGAATTGTGAGATTTGAGGCTGGCTAGCATCAAAAGTCCCTTTGGTATGGATGTACTCTTCATATCTATAGAGTAAACAGAAGAGAGATGGAAAATAAAGTTAGCTATGTGATTTATTGATTTTAACAACAATACACTCTGCTCCCACCCATACACGTTACTGTACCTACCTTTCTTTGTGGGTTTTGTAGTGACGGATGAAGTTGGATGTTGTGGTTGACGTGTCTCTTATTTTTGAGCTGCAGACCTTGCACATCGCCGTTCTCTTCTTTTCGCCAACATCTAAAACATAATCCTTAAATCCAAATTTAATTATTTTTGGAATTGCTCCCTCCATTATAGCTGTCTTGTGCGTTGGTCTCTCAGGGGCGGATCCAGAGTATACTGTGTCGGGAGGGGCACTGCCAGAAAATAAGGTGTTGCTTACTTACAAAACTATTTATTGGCACCAGTGACACCAATCCAATACAGTGACTAGTGCTAAAGAAAATGCACTGTTACTGTATAAATGACACTGGCAGGGGAGGGGTTAACACTAGGGGTGATCAAGGGGTTAGGTATGCTCCTAGGGAGTGCTTTCTAACTGTGGCAGGGATGGATGTGTTAGAAGAAAAGAGAGATCTGCGTTTCAGCTTAGACACAAGATCTCTCTCTTCCTCTGTGGCAGAACAGCCACACGTGACACCCAAAATGTACTGGGCTGGCACAGGCAAGTTTTTACTGGCATTTCCAAAAATTTAAAAAAAAAATACAGTTGTAAGTGTAAATTTTAGTATTTAGGCAACAAACAAGTAACATGTTCAATTATTAATGAACTCACCATTCAGTTGCTAGGGGTTGCTATACATTACTGCCCACCATTTGGTTGTCTAGGATTTGCTATACATTACCGTTCTTATAGTACACTCTCAGCACCAGCCTCTGCCAGCTACTCTCTCACCGAGCCCTGCCTGGCATGCAGATCACGCCTGCAGTCAGACGGGCAAATACTTCAGTCTCCTGTGCCAGTTTTGCCCCGGCTGTCTGTGACTCTCTGGAGGGGGGCACACCGGACCCTGCCACTGTCATTGTTCCCCCAGCTGCTGCTGATCAGTAATGGCAAAGCAGCTGGGCAGACAAAGGGGTGGCACAGGCCGGCAAAAAAAAGACTGGTGGGAATGGAAGCACAATGGGCCGTTCTGAGAAGCTGCCATTTAAATAGGGCAAGGGTGGCCAGTTTACCACTGCTGTTTTAAGAATGGGCCAGGGGTCCTCGTGATCAGTTTAAAACCAGCTATGGGGTGTGTGCAATTAATCAGTTGGGAGGTGTGCAATGGATCCGTGTATAACCAAGTATGGGGGTGTGCAATGGACCAATTTTTTATAATCCGCTATGGGGGTGTGCAATTGATCAATTTATAATCCGCTATGGGGGTGTGCAATTGATCAGTTTGACCTGGGAGGTGTGAAATTGACTAGTTTATAACAAGCTATGGGGCTGTGCAATGCCAGTTAATAATAACCAGTGGATCCATTGCACACCTCCCAAGTCAAACTGTCTGATTAATTGCACACACCCCATAGCTGGTTTTAAACTGATCAATTGCATACCTCCCAAGTCAAAATTAATATTTGCACAACCCTATATCTGGTTATAAATGAATTGCACACCCCCATAGCTTATTATTATAAGCAAATTAATTGCATGCCCCCACAGCTTGTTATAAACTGGTTAATAATTGCGCACCTCCATATAAACTTAAACTGATCTATCGGACAGCTTCCAACTCATTAATTGCACAACCCCATAGCTGGTTATAAGCAAATTGCACACCTACAGCAACTGGTCATAAATATAGTACTACTAAACATTAGGACCTCACATAGGATCAATGTAAATCAATGAATGAACTGACAATCATAGGAAATAGTCATATTGGAGACAATAGGGGCAATTATTCACAATGGCCCCTATTGTCTCCAATATGTGTATTTCTTTCCTACGATTGTCAGTTCATTAGTGCCAATTTTTTTTTTTATATGAGTCAGACCCCTTGGACTTAATGCTGTAAAAAAATAAAATGAATAATTTGCACAACACCGACCGTATACTGTCAGCGCCGGTGTACCTGGTCGGCGGCGTCCCATCAGCGTCCCGGCGGCCATTCCACGTGTCCACTTTCCAGACCCCAGTATTGCAAAATCGCGCCTCTTCATCGTCTGTGATAGGCGGAACACTCAATTTATTTCCCAGCATTCAGTGTTCCGCCTATCACGGCTATCCGCTCATCCTCATAACACAGACGAGGATGAGAGGATGTCCGTGATAGGCGGAACACTGCCTGCTGTGAAATTGAGTGTTCCGCCTATCACAGACAAGGAGGCGCGGTTCCGCCTATCACAGACAAGGAGGCGCGGCTTTTACACTGCAATGGTTAGTGGTAGTAATGACTTGCCAAGTCATAGGGCCCAAGTCAAAGTCAAGTCACAAGTCATTAGTGTCAAGTCAAAGTCAAGTCGAGTCATTTGTTTAATTTTGTCAAGCAAGTCGCAAGTCCTCAAATAGCCGACTCGAGTCTGACTCGAGTCAAGTCATGCGACTCGAGTCCCCCACCTCTGGTTACAGGTAAGCCTTAATATAGGCTTACCTGTAACCTAAAGTTGTAAACGAGGGTTTACAACCACTTTGAGCCATGGCCACGTTGAACATACCTGTAATAAAGATCCCCAGTCAAAACAGCCATGTGAATAAAGGTATTGCTGGTATACACACTCAATGCTTTGAAAGTCCGTCAAAAGCTTTCTTTGTTAATAGGGAAGTTTGTTGTGACTGACTTGCCCTCACATAAAGTCTTTTTGGCAAGACTGGCTTCATTGTGCCATATCCACATAGAAAGAGAAAAGCCTTTTCCCCGACACTATATAATCCACCCAACAGCTGGAGTCTATAAGTTGTGATGTGCTGCCCTGCATATCCTGGGACAGAAGAAAGGACCCTTTTAAGCAGGATAATTAGTCCACTTCTACAATCATACACAGTCCATAGACACAGGCCTTCACTTGACTGCTATAGATAACAGAGCACAGAAGTGTTTTTCTTTTTCTTAGCAAAAAAAAAGCCCCATCTTCTGACCTTTAAGACAGTCTAAGCAGCCTGGAAACACAGAGCTGGCTCTGCTGAAGAATGCACAAACTTCCAGCCTTGATTTTTTTTTTCTTTTAAAAATAAACCCTTAACCGCAACAGATTTTTGAGTGTTTTACCTTATATACTCCAAGTTAATTATAGTGCAGCCGAGGACTCTATACAAAGAGGATAAGAAGTCTGCATGCCGGAGCTGTCAGATTCTTTGCATCAACGAAAGCTGATTACAGAGGTGCAATGCAAAAGGTATTTTTACAGTGTAAATTGAAGGGTAGAAGTTGATGTTCAGGTGAAAAGTATGTACCAGAGGAGGGTCAAAAAGTATGCACAAGAGGAAAAGGTTCAACAAGTCAAACAAGTTATTAAGTGTGACTCTCTACTACAAGCTATATTATGACCTCAATTAAAGGCAACCTTCAAAGACAAGATGTTATGTACTGCGCTTTGTTCTGACAATTTACCTCTACGAATAGTGGTTTAGTATGATAGTGCTAAGTATATTGACAATTGTAATGCCCCGTACACACGGTCGGAAATTCCGACCACAAAATCCGTCAGATTTTTTCAGACGGATTTTGTCCGACACTGGTGTTGCCTACACACGGTCGGACAAAGTTGTCGGAAAATCCGATCATCCTGAACGTGGTGGCGTTCGTTGCGTACGACGGGGCTACGTAGAGGCTAGTAGCCAATAGCTTTGGTCTTGTAATGTGATCTGAGCATGCGTGGCACTTTGTCCGTCGGAATTCGCTACACACGATCGGAAAAAGTCCGATAGGGCTTTGTTGTCGGAAAATTTGAGAGCAGGAGATAAAACTTTGTCCGTCGGAAAATCCGACGGAAAAAGTCCGATGGAGCCTACACACGGTCGGAATTTCCGACAACATTGTCCGATAGGACATTTTCCGTCGGAAAATCCGACCGTGTGTACGGGGCATAAGTATATTTACAATGTATGATTAATCATTTACACATCATTTAATGTATTGGTTTAAATGAAAGCAATGTATGTACCTGGATTTGACTTGGTGTCATACCCATGCAGTCCCTGTACGGTAGGTAAGAGGAAGAAACATCACAGTCACACATCATCAGTTCATATTGCTAAAAAGGAGCATGCCGATAATAGGAGAGAGCAGAGTGACAAAGAGATAAGCTCTACATTGTGCTGATTTTCATTAACAATCTAGTCACAGGTTGGGGGTGGGTCCATGACAGCCTGGGCTCAGAAGAGGGTTGAATGATGCTAATCGTTAATTAAAGGGGTTGTAAAGGTTCATTTTTTATTTTCTAAATAGGTTCCTTTAAGCTAGTGCATTGTTGGTTCACTTACCTTTTCCTTCGATTTCCCTTCTAAATGTTTTTTTTCTTTGTCTGAATTTCTCTTTTCCTGTTTCTCCTCAGTAAACTTCACACCATCATCCGAGCGGTGTTTAGTCAGACAGAACAGCTTGCTGAACAGCTTACTGAGGAGGAACAGGAAGTGAGAAATTCAGACAAAGAAAACAAAGAAAAAAAACATTTAGGCCCCTTTCACACTGGGGCGGTTTTCAGGCGGTACAGGCGGGCTTTCACACTGGAGTGGTGCGCTAGCAGGACGGTAGAAAAAGTCCTGCTAGCAGCATCTTTGAAGCGGTATAGGAGCGGTGTATTCACTGCTCCTATACCGCTCCTACCCATTGATTTCAATGGGACACCGCGGCAATACCGCCACAAAGCGCCGCTACGGCGGGGCTTTGCGGGGGATTTTAACCCTTTTTCGGCCGCTCGCGGGGGGTAAGACCGCACCGCGAGTGGCCGAATCCCGCAGCTAAAACAACGGTACAGCAGCGCTAAATATAGCGCTGCTTTACCGTCGCCGCGGCTCCCGCCCCAGTGTGAAAGGGGCCTTAGAAGGGAAGTCGAAGGAAAAGGTAAGTGAACCAACAATGCACTAGCTTAAAGGAACCTATTTAGAAAATAAAAAACAAACCTTTACAACCCCTTTAACCTGGACGACTGAGGACATATAGTGGTGGGACAGCTCTCTGGCATAAAGATGATTATTCCAGAAAAATATGTTTTTTTTTTTGTTTTTTTTAATTGGGCTATTATTTATTTTGGCTGGAGTTCTGCAGGTATTTTGGGTGTCAACCTGAATCTCTTATATGCTTATCAGATGTAACTGACAAGTTCTATTCAGTACACAATAGACAGCCTTGATCTTAGAAGATCTGTACATTTTGGACCTCAGCAGAACATCTACTATAAGTTGTATTAAGAGGGCGGAAGAGGGCTTAAAGTGGTATTAAAGGTTTGGCTTTAAAAAAAAAAAAAAAACACGTCATACTTACCTGCTCTGTGTAATGGTTTTGCACAGAGCAGCCCAGATCCTTGTCTTCTCGGGTCCCCCCCGCTGGCCCTCCTGGCTCCTCCTCCTTGACCAATGTCCCCATTAGCAAGCCACTTGCTATTTGGGCACTGGTGTGTGCTCGCTCCTGAGCTCTGCTCTATGCATACATAAGATACATAGAGCCGTGGCTCCCCCCTACTTGGCTGTGGTTGACAGAGGTGGGAGCCAAAGGCTTACGTTGCTGTCTCAGCCAATGAGAGGGAGTCCCGGGACAGCAGAGGCTCTCATGCACATCGCTGGATTGAGAAGGGGCTCAGGAGAGTACTAGGGGGACAGTGGGGGGAGCAGCACACTGAAGGTTTTTCACCTTCATGCATAAAATGCATGAAGGTAAAAAAAAACTTCAGCCTTTACAACCACTTTAAGACCAAGGACCTTTGGTGAACATACTACTTGCATGACAATAAAAACAGTTGTAGGTACTTTTCACCATGACAATAATCCAAATGTGATACATTTTCCTTTTGCAAAGTGTGAGGATAAATGATCAAAATAGATAAATTCTTTTTACAAAAATGTAATTACGGTACTACTCTGCCTTACTGTATTAAATTGTCAGTAAGATTTGTAACCAGTGTTGGTCATCTTACTTTAAAAAAGTAATTAGTTAAGTTACAAATTACTTCTCCCAAAAAGTAATTGCGTTAGTAACTCAGTTACTACATTAGAAAAGTAATTAGTTACGCAGCAAAGTAACTGACTTTTTTTTTAAATATTCGATACGTGTAACTAAGGGGCGGGTCTAGTATTACTGTAAGCAAGGGGCCCATTTATTATTGTTATATATCGTGAACCAAGGGGCTGCTCTATTATTATCGCCGAAACTAGTCTGCTGCTGACTGTACTCACTTGTAAAGGCTTGAAAATAAATACGCTTGAAGTTATGGAGTTGCCGGCTGCTTTTATTCGATGACCGTTTGTCTATTGGTGTATGGGAGGACACCTCAGCTTGGACATCCTGACTGCAAACTTCCAAAGTAAGACATTGTTTCCCACTGTTCTGAGCCATACAATCTTTGATCAAAAAACTATTATTACTCTAACCAAGGGACAGATCTGTTATAGGCTAGCGTGTAAGCAAGGGGCGGGTCTATTATTATTATATCGTGTAAGGGGCAGATGGCTACAGAAGAGGGCGAATGTTAAATAAATGGGCAGCGTTCGATATATAACAATAATAATAAATGTGCCCCTTGGTTACAGTAATACTAGACCTGCCCCTTAGTTACACGATAGTCGCCCCTTGCAGAGTAGCACGAGCATCGGGAACGTGCGGCATCGCCTCGTACAATTACATTTTAACTGCGCCTGCGCGGTGTAGAGTTCACTCAGAGCTATTTAGGTTCGGCAATTTTCTTAAAGGCACACCTAATTAAAATTGTCACCATATCCTAAAATGACAGATATGATCCTCTTGCACCCTAGGTGCAAGAGGATCATATCTGTCATTTTAGAATATGGTGACAATGTTATTAACTGACAATACATTCTATCTTCATATGCATATTTTAGTTAATGTGTTTAACAATTAATAACATTTCTGACTGAAATACTTTCAAACATTTTTAATTTTAATTAGGTGTGCTTTCATAGGGGATTTTCCTTGTTTTACAGTCATTGAAATTAATCATCGATGGAATCTAACCTTTCCAACTAAACAATAACCAAAAAGTACATGAAACTTACTGCCATGCCAGATCATTTGACTTTTAAAAAAACTGCAGAAAAATTGATGGAGCACAATCAACTGATATTTGAGCATTAAACAATTGCTTAAACCAATTTGATTGGGCTGTCAAAAGCTGTGTTTACACATGTCCAAGTACAATAGCCCTTTAAATTGTAACATATACATGTGGGAAATATAAAGTAACTTATGTCGGCCGTAGCTATAAATCTTCTGATGATTGCCATAAGACATTGTTGACCATACACGTTTACTTGTAACCAAACACAAAACTAAAACATAACTAATAGACTGTGTAGCACAAGCTGTTGCCATGGCTCATCTTTCGGCTCCACGGTGTAAGTACAGGATGCCTTGAATATTGAGTCTTATTTTCACCACTTCCATGTGATACACTGCAGCTGCAGGGAAGCCTCAGGAGCTGCCAGTGCTTGTCCTACTACTAAATGCTAGTAAGACACACTGACATGTACAGATATAGGAATGAAAAGCAAGATGTGGTGAGAAATTCTTGCATTTTCAGAAATTCCAGGTGATTTCTAATTTACATTTTAAGGGAAATGCAGTAAGTTCTACATGGTAGGGGGACCAGTGGGAGTACAGGGCTGGAAAGCCTTACTGGGGAGGGGAGAATGCAGAGTGTTATGCCCTGCTCTATCAAGGACCCTCATAGAGAGCGGGAGAACCCCAGAAGGTGCTAAGCAGCCATGCTTCACATGGGTGGTGTGTTGGAGATCTCAGGGCACCTGCTGCTGCAAAGGTGAAATGCAGCTGGCCGCTGCCAGAAGAAAACTGTTGCTATCCCTGGGGCACGTTATGAGGATTGTTATTGCTGCAGAGAGCTACTGTTCCATTATCCAACTGGTCCAGAGTGTTCTGCTGTCCAGGGATTACTGTAATTAAACTCAGAATTGTCTGCTGCAGAGGAGTTTTGAGTATTAAACCATGTGCGTGCTGAGCTAAGATGGGGCTATCAATGCTGAGTTAAGATGGTGGCTGTACACTTGAGGAAGTTAGCCTGGGTAGGGGGCTCGGGACTTAAGGGACGGCTCGGGACTTAAGGGACTCGGTTGCCACTGGAGGCTTGGGGACACAGTAGAGGGCTCAGGGATGCTAAAGACTGGTTGCTCTTAGCCTGTGCTGTGGATGAGAGCTGCTGAGCCACGTGTGGCTTCCAGGAGAACCAGCTACAGAGGATGTATACTAAGTTCACGTGGTCACTGTTGGGGAGATGTACTAAAACTGGAGCACACAGAATCTGGTGCAATGTGCATAGTAATCAGTTTCTAGGTTTTATTGTCAATGCTTAATTGTACAAGCTGAAGTTAGAAGTTGATTGGCTACTTTACCCACAGATTCTGTGTTCACTAGTTTTAGTAAATTACACCCTGCAATTCTAGTGGGGTGTGTGTGTGTGCTGAAATCACCCAAAGACCATGGAGAATATCCCTGTTATTTTGCTGCAAAGTGGTGTTGCTCAGAGTGTGCGCCATTGTGGCAAGCTGGCATGAGAGGTGAGCCACCTTTCGCTGGCCATTATGGGACCACCCAAGTTCTTGAACTAGCTGTTGAACCTGTTCCTGTCTGTCAGTCCAGGCCTTTGGATTACAAGAACTCCTGTAACGAAGGGGAAGAGCACTCCAAAGCTACAAAATAAGGGCCCCAATGCTGACAGGATTTTGTCACCAAGTTCACTGGTCAGTGTGGTAGGCAGGCCCTTGTCTCTAGATAGGTTGAGCAACTGTATTCCTGCAATTGAAGTCATATTGTGTTACTCTGTTTTTTTTTTTTTTAACCTCTTTTCTTTTTACAGAGCTTTGCCTGTTAAATAAAGCCTATTCAAAGCACACCAGTTGTGTTATAGTGTCATTCGGGACACTGGATCAGAATGTCGGTTTGAGAAGAGGGGAACGCCCTGAAAGCTTGTCCTGGAATGTTAGCGCAAAAAAAAAAAAAATGCATCACACACAGTACTCATTTGTTCATACTCTTCACAGTAAAGCTGGCCATAGCTGATTGGAAATTTGACCAGTTCAAGAAGGATCAACCGAATTTCAATCCATGTGTCGCCATTCCTGTTCATCAGAACGTTGATCGTCAAGATGTCTTCCGTTGAACGGAATGCTGAAGAACTTTTTTTGATTGGCAGCTGCAGCCACTAGAGTACAATGTCCTGATGGGGGGGATTCCTCCATCCACCTTATTTGTGTGGATGGAGGATTCTGTGACCCAAAAAATGACCCATCTATGGCCAGCTAAACTCTGATAAATAAACTCATATAGAAACATTGTCAAAGATTTACACACTGGTGTCATTAAGGTAAATTCCAGCCATCACACCCACAAGAACTCACGTAACCCTGCTTTATCCTTGATGTCTTGAGCAAAAGTCATCACAACAAACTGTAAATTACCCTTATTTAAACATTAGCCACAAGCTAATGCAACAGTACACACAAAGCTCTTTTGATGCTTATTTTCTCTTTTAGATCATCTGTTACTTTATGTGTTTTCAACTGAAAGTTGAGCCTTTGTCACTGAGTGATTCACTACTGCTATTCTCATTGGGAATGTCTGGAACAATCATTAAGTGACACTTTATGAATGGTGTCTACCATGTGATGGGTTCCAGCAAGTGCAAGTTGACCTGTGATTACTATTCTGGGGGTTTCAAAGCATTAATGTTGGGACCTGCAAACCCCCATCTTCACATAGCAAACATGCTTAAACTTCAAAAGGTATTGCATGGGAAGGGTATGCAGATAATTATTTTTCTTAAATGCCTAACTCATCAAGATAATTAGGACTTACTTTATAATAAATTAAAAAATAAAACATAGGTTACTCACATTTAATGAAGCAGTACAGCATTTATTATAGTGTTAAGTACTATGTTAGTTCATATTAGGTGTTTACAAGCGCTTAAAATCAAGAACATAACTTAGACAGAGTGTGGTATATACTATAATTACCAAATATCTTTAAAAGGAAACTCCAACTTTAATATTTCCTAACTCCCATATGTAGTAGGGATATAGGTGGGTCTGATGCTTCTTTAGCCTTCTTATCCAGCAGGTGAATTATGTTTCTAGATTGTGATCTCTAACGAGCAGGGCCCTCCGATTCCTCCTGTATCAAATTGTATTGTAATTGTACTGTCTCCCTTTTATATTGTAAAGCACTGCGCAAACTGTTGGTGCTATATAAATCCTGTATAATATCAATAATAATAAAATTATTACAGCGTGGCCTATAATGGTATTGTATTGTTTTTAAGGTTTAGATATACATGTAAAATAGATCAGTTGGATATAAATAATCCTAAAACCATGTAATAATCTTTATTTCCATGTATATTTTGTATAATATGGTGAGGGGTTAGAACCCTTGCAAGTTTTTAATTGTATTTTTATTGAAAATGTAAAAATTAAACAAGGCACCAAGTACCTGAACACTACAATATGGTTTAGAGAACACAATCCAGTAAAGAACTTCCACAGTCAATCAAATAAAAGGATTATTCATTACATACAATATTTGGTGTGCCTCTCATGTTTCATTTGTCATTTATGATGTCATTAGCATAAGCTACTGAAAGTATATGTGTATAGGAGCATGGAATAAGTAAAATCCCTAAGACTGGGTTCACACCTATACGAATTGGATGCAGAGAAAACCAGCATCCAATTCGCATTGGTAGGAGATTGGGACCAGCTCTCTATGGAGCCGTTTCACATATTTCCGCTGCGGCTGTAGTGTGAATTTGCACAGGGTTCCTGTGCATCTTTTGGTCTATTTCAGGTCCGAATTCAGCCCAAACATTCAGGCTGAAATCGGACCTGAAACGGTGAACGGGGACGCCCCAGACCCCTGCTGTGAGCCACATGGAGCAATAGTGTGAACCCAGCCTTAAACTGAGGACTTTATTGCGTTCCATTAACCGCTTAAGGACCGCTTCACGCCGATATACGTCGGCAGAATGGCATGGCTGGGCACAACCACGTACCTGTACATGGCCCTTTAAGAGCCCAGCCATGGGTCGCGCTTGCGACCCGGTCCTGAGCTCCGTGACCGCGGCCGCGGGACCAGCGGACCCGATCGCCACTGGTGTCTCGCGATCGGGTCACAGAACTGAAGAACGGGGAGAGGTCTGTGTAAAGATACCTCTCCCTGTGCTTCCTAGCATGACTGACACTGATCGGCTGTTCCCTGTTATCCGGAAAGCCGATCAGTAACGTCAGACGCAAAGCCACGCCCCCTACAGTAAAAAAAAACCACACACTTAAACCCTCTCTGGCCCCTCGTGGTTAACTCCTTCACTGCCAGTGTCATTTACACAGGAATCAGTGCATTTAAATAGCACTGATTGCTGTATAAATGACAACGGTCCCAAAAATGTGTCAAAAATGTCTGATGTGTCCACGATAATGTCGCAGTCACAATAAAAATCGCTGATCGCCGCCATTACTAGTAAGAATTTTTTTTTTTTTTTTTAAATAAAATAAAACTAACACCAATTTTGTAAACGCTATAACTTTTGCGCAAACCAATCAATAATCACTAATTGTGATTTTTTTTTTACCAAAAATATGTAGAAGAATAAGTATCGGCCTAAACTGAGGGAAAAAAAATGTTTTATATATTTTTTGGGGATATTTATTATAGCAAAAAGTAAAAAATATTGCATTTTTTTCAAAATTGTTGCTCTATTTTTGTTTATAGCACAAAAAAATAAAAACCGCAGGGGCGATCAAATACCACCAAAAGAAAGCTCTATTTGTGGAAAAAAAAGGACGCCAATTTTGTTTGGGAGCCACCTCGCAATTGTCAGTTAAACAACGCAGTGCCGAATCGTAAAAAGGGGCCTGGTCCTTTGGCTGCAAATTGGTCCGGGGCTTAAGTGGTTAAACATCTAACATAATAAAGGAAAGTACATAACTTGGATAAACAAACCTGTCAATGAAAATAATGGTAATTAAAAATGTAGGTGAAAATCATATCCTTGAAAATTACATGTAGGGTTTTATAAGGGTGCCAGGTGGGGTGAAGTATACCATCTCTTGCTTCTTTCCTGTAGTCTTTTTCTCCCTTTACTCTTTTCTCTCTTGTTGTTACCAAGGTAGTGGTACCACTTTCTCTACCATAGATCTCGTCTGCTATTTACAGTAATAGGCCATTACAGGTCAATTATTTTAAATTTTCTAGCCATGATTGTATACATTGCTATACTGCTGTCATATACATGATATGCATATATAGTGAAGTTTTGTGAAGATAAGATACAACTGGAATATAACAAAGACGCTAAGAAAAAAGGGATGAGCTCGGTACCTTTCATCCAAACAACCTTGTAAGGTTTTCTTGCTGTCTGTGATCCAGCTAAGGAGATTCTCTCTCTTGTCTTGGTCCTGAATATGAGGGCAAATCAAAAATGTTGGAATGTCACCAGAACAGGAACAGACGTGACAATTTCCAAATGGGGACACTTGTTCCAATGACAACTGTCTAAAATGAGATTTACTTTACCAATAACATTTCTTCCTATTCCTGTTGTGTCTGTATGACAAGAAGCAAAAGGGATAGGACACAGAAGGGAAAAAAATGACTAACTGTTGCCTCCTCTATCCAAAATAGAAAAAAAAATTGTTATAGTTATACTTTAAGCCAGGGGGAGGAAAGGAGGTTTGGTGGGGAGGGGAGGAGGGTTGAAGAGGGAGAAGAAAAAGGTTGTAGGGTGGGGAAGAGATAAATGGGGGAAATCCCGGTACCACCACCCCTGGGCCACAGTATCACCAAGAAAAAAGGTCTGTTCACATTTTTACACGTCACTAGCAAGCACCGATTCTTACTCCCAAGAACACATGAACATGGTCCACTGGAACCACCTATGCCTGAACTTTTCTTCTCTGCATTTAAGAGCTGCCATGTGGTTTTACATTTGATGGATTTCAATGATTTTGGAGAACCACAAAGTGAGAGATGGGGGAGTCTCCTGGTTCCAGAGAGCTGGAATACATGCCTCAGCTTCATTCACTAAATAGATCGGCACTGTTTTTTTGTATCGTTTCCTGGGTTCAGTGAGAGAAGTGTAAATGGATTTGGCCAGGTCCATTCCAAGGTCAAAGTCTGTCAGCTGCCTGATGATGGTTTTAACTGTTGACCAGAAGTGTTAAATTTTATCATACACCCGAAGATATAGAGGATCGTGCCCTCTGGCATTTTCAACAGCTACTAACTGTCTGGGGGTATATTTTGTGTACAAATTATGGCACTCTGTACCATCATACCAGGATCTTATAGTTTTTGATACCTATTTGCAATAGACAAGTATTGTAATATAAGATGTCCTCCCTCTGAGTGGAGGAGAACTTTTTTTAAACTTAATTTGAAGTGTTACATACTGGCATGCAGTATCACACAAAGTGCACAGATAATCGCCAGCTCTGGACAGCCATGGATGACTGCGGCCACCGCTGACCTGTCATTGAAATGCACAGGACTTGAAGGCTGCAGCTAGCTGCTCACAGGTCGTTAAAACAGCTGCAGGACTCAGCCCGTACAAATGTAGCGTAATGTGTCTGCTGACAAGTGCCCTTCCAAGTATCTATGCTAAAAACGTTAACTAATGCTTAATCAACACCTGTTCTAGGAGTAGTAACCCGGTTATCCCTAAATTACCTACAATTTTTGTTACCACTGATTTCACTAGGAATGACAGCCACTTAAGCATAAGGGCAAGGATAGCAGTGGGATCACTGGCCAATGGCCATATTTAAGTGATGACATTGACTAAATATGACCATGGCCATATTTGGTCAGGGATGTCACCACCATCCTTTCCCCTTCCCCCATATAGCTGGTGACAGCTCAGGGAGCTCTCATTGGCTATGAGTACCATCAGGATTGGTCAGGTGCTCTGCATCATTGAGTTTTTTTTTCCAGCAAGTGGCTGTTCTTCATTATTGATGATGGATTTATAGATATACCGCACACTCATTCATTAAAGGGGGCTTTTTCTTATAAGCCCCCAGCCTACAGACCCCCCTTACCACCTGGCCAGGGTTGTGGGCAAGATGCCCTTGTCCTCTTCAACATGGGAATACAGTGCTTTATCCTGGGGTGTCCCTCCAAGGTACCCACAGGGCATGTGGCTTGGTATGATTCAGGAGGATTGGGGGGGGGGGGGTTAATACATTAATACATGTTCTCCAGGGAAGTGCCCAACCCTCATGCTATTATATGTTTAATTTGACAGATTTTGTCTCTCACTGATTTCAATGGGGTTCATTATTGGAATCTGAACTTCTTTGAAGTTCACAGAGCCCTGCTCAAACTGAACTCAGGGCAGTTCGGATCATCCCTAATGCTTACCTGCTAGTCCAACTACTAATCCAAGTTTAGTCTAATTCATAATCCTGTTAGTCTAAAATGGTATCCAGGGCTTTGCTGCTTTCTAAAGTCTTGGAATGTACCGTATATACAACTCTATGGACTAACAGAAAGTAACAGTGGAAGTATCATGTAACATCATCTTAAAACCTTTATTCTAAAATAATGTAGACTGGTTCTCACAAATTATAATTTACATAATTTGGTTCCATTGTGTACAGCCATGGCCAAAAGTTCTAAAATTACATAAATATAAAATTTTCACACAGTCTGCTGCTTCAGTGTTTTTAGATCTTTTTGTCAGATGTTACTATAGTATACTGAAGTATAATTACAAGGCTTTTATTGACAATTACATTAGGTTTACGCAAAGAGTCAATATTTGCAGTGTTTTTTTTCAAGAACTTCTGGGCCACACCCTGACTGATTTGTGTTATTTTTTGTTGTTTACCCGCCTCTTGAGGATTGACCACAAGATCTCAATGGGATTAAGGTCTGGGGAGTTTCCTGGCCATGAACCCAAAATGTCATTGTTTTGTTCCCCAAGCCACTTTTTCTATCACTTTTTATATACAGTGCCTTGCAAAAGTATTCACCCCCTTTGGCATTTTTTGTGTTTTGTTGCCTCACAACCTGGAATTAACATGGATTGTTTGAGGATTCCCATCATTTAATTAACAGAACATGCCCACAACTTTGAAGATTTTTTTTTTTTATTGTGAAGCAAACAACCAATAGGACAAAATAACAGAAAAATTCAATGTGAATAACTATTCACCCCCCTAAAGTCAATACTTTGTAGAGCCACCTTTTGCGGCTATCACAACTCCAAGTCACTTTGGATAAGTCTCTATGAGCTTGCCACATCTTACCACTGGGATTTCTGACCATTCCTCCTTGCAAAACGGCTCCAGCTCCTTCAAGTTGGATGGTTTGTGCTTGTGAACAGCAAGCTTTAAGTCTGACCACAGATTTTCTATTGGGCTGTGGTGTGGGCTTTGTCTAGGCCATTCCAACACATTTACATGTTTCCCCTTAAACCACTCAAGTGTTGCTTTAGCAGTGTGGTTGGGGTCATTGTCCTGCTGGAAGGTGAACCTCCATCCTAGCCTCAAATCACACACAGAGTGGTACAAGAATATCCCAGTATTTAGCACCATCCACCTTTCCCTCAACTCTGACCAGTTTCCCAGTCCCCACTGCTGAAAAACATCCCCACAGCATGATGCTGCCACCACCACGTTTCACTGTGGGGATGGTGTTCTTTGGGTGATGTGATGTGTTGGGTTTGCACCAGACATAGCGTTTTCCTTGATGGCCAAAAAGTTCAATTTTAGTCTTATCAGGCCAGAGCACCTTCCTCCATACATTTTGTGAGTCTCCCACATGCCTTTTTGCAAACTCAAAACGTGCCATTTTGTTTTTTGCTGAAAGTAATGGCTTTCTTCTGGCCATAAAGTCCAACTCTATGGAGCGTACAGCTTATTGTTGTCCTATGTACAAATACTCCAGTCTCTGCTGTGGAACTCCAGGGTTACCTTGGGTCTCTGTGCTGACTCTCTGATTAATGCCCTCCTTGCCCGGTCCCTGAGTTTTGGTGTGCGACCGTCTCTTGGCAGGTTTGCTGTTGTGCCATGTTCTTTCCCTTTGGTTATGATAGATTTGATGGTGCTCCTAGGGATCATCAAAGATTTGTATATCTTGTTTTAAACAAACCCCGACTTCTCAACAACATTGTCACTTGTTTGGAGAGTTCCCTGGTCTTCATGGCAGTGTTTGGTTAGTGGTGCCTCTTGCTTAGGTGTTGCAGCCTCTGGGGCCTTTCAAAAAGGTGTGTCTATGTAATGACAGATCATGTGACACTTAGATTGCACACAGGTGAACATCATTTCAGTAATTAGTTGAAATCTGAAGGTAATTGGTTGCACCAGAGCTTTATATGGGCTTCATAAAAAGGGGATGACATGCATACGCAAATGCCAATTATCAGTTTTTTATTTCTGAATTTTTTTTTTATGTATATATTTTTCAAATTGTACTTCACCAACTTAGACTATTGTGTTCTGATCCATCACATATAATTCAGATTAAAAAAACATTGAACTAAAGGCTGTAATGTAACAAAATAGGTAAAAAGTCAGGGGGGGTGAATAATTTTACAAGGCACTGTAGCAAGGTGTTCCATCATGCTGGAAAAGGCAGTAATCCTATAAATGTATACTTGAATATACTATAGACATAGATACATTTCTATAAAATGTACCAAACTGTTGATTTGGCCACTCCTAATCTTGCTGCTATCTCTCTGATGGATTGGTTTCATTTTAAAGCCTCACAATGGCCTGTTTCACTTGCATGGACAGCTCCTTTGAACACATGATGTCGGTTCA
This sequence comes from Lithobates sylvaticus, assembly GCA_028564925.1. Classification (NCBI taxonomy): domain Eukaryota; kingdom Metazoa; phylum Chordata; class Amphibia; order Anura; family Ranidae; genus Lithobates; species Lithobates sylvaticus. Next base: position 137,577,983 of record CM053035.1, read on the forward strand.
CAGCAATAGATTCCAAATGCAAATAGCACACTTAGGCTGGCCATACATGGTTGAATTTCGAAAGAAAATCTGAATTTTTTTTTGCGTTTTGTGATCCGATGATGCCATTGATTTCAAAATTCGACCAACCAAGCCTTCAATATCACCTCATGTTGCTACAGAAAATAATTTTCGTGGCTGGGAATCTTCTTTTCTTTCCGGGAATTTTCTTTTTTTGCACATGCGCATTTTTTATTACATTTCTCGCATCATTGATTAGAAAATTTCCAACATGTCCGATTACTCAAATTCGATGGCTGCACGAAGATCGGCTGTTGCTACAGCCCACTAATGGTGCAAAATACGAATGAAAATTCTTAGATAAGAAAATTCTTTCAAAATTCGACCCACGTATGGCCTGCCTTAGAATCAACTGCAGGCCTTTTTCCTGCTTAATTGATGAAGAAATAACGAAGGAGTAGCCCACACCTGGCCATGAAACAGCTTTTGATTAAATTGTCCAATTACTTTTGGTCCCTTGAAAAAGGGGGGGGGGGGTTAAGCTTAAGAGCGGTAACTCCTAAACCCTTCCTCCGATTTAGATGTACATACCCTCAAATTAGGCTTGAGAGTGTGCATTTTCAGTCCATATTTGAATATGTTTTGGTAAATACCTGAAAAAAAATTAAATTGTGCCTGTTTTCAGATATATATGGACCTAACTGTATATCCATCACATTTGCCATATTGTATGGGTTTTAGGTAGTGTGAATATATAATCCAGGACTGATTCTGATTGACTGCGGCTGATGCAGATGGATACATTGTTCATGTAAGGGCTCTTTTACACGGACGTGTCCGTGTACGAAGCCCGCTCTGCTCAGCGGGGGATCGCTCCGTCGATCCCCCGCTGAGCAGGGAGATGACAGGTCTGTCTCTGCACACTGTGCAGGGACGGACCTGTCAGAGCGCTGCTCTCCCCTATGGGGGATCGGATGACAAGGGACCGTAGAGTCCGTCATCACGCGATCCGATCCGCAGACGGATGGAAAAATAGGGTTTTCCTCCGCCACACTTTTTCGGATCGGAGCGGGTCAGATGTCAGCGGACATGTCACCGCTGACATCCGACGCTCCATAGAGGTCTATGGAGTGTCCGTTCAGGTCCGCTTAAAAAACTGACAGGTGGACCTGAACGGACCGTCCGTGTGAAAGGGGCCTAATGCATTGATCACACACACACTGCATCAAGTACTGATAAAATTATAAATTGTTTATGTTTCCCATTCAGCTGTGTGTGAAGTAATACGGGTTCCTAGATTGTAAGCTCTAACGAGCAGGGCTCTCCGATTCCCCCCTGTATTGAATTGTATTTTAATTCTACTGTATGCCCTAATGTTGTAAAGCGCTACGCAAACTGTCAGCGCTATGTAAATCCTGTATAATAACAATTGTTTATTGTGCCCACTTTTGGACATAGTTGGGAAATATGAGGCTGTATATCTATTTGCATAAAGAGAGGATACATCAGAGTTAGTTCTTGAAAGAATATGCACATATGAGCATTGCTGAAAGGTACGTTTCAGCTTTCATTTGTGGGTGTTCGGTGGGTTAGTGCCAGCATGCACCCGCCAACATATTATGAGTTAACTAGTCAGTAATGTCTCAGTGCCACACATTATATCTTTTAGTATTTGTAGTCTACAATAACATGATATATTTAACTTTTTTTTCAGGGCAGATAGGACATTAATTTTGTAGTAAATTTAGATACATATAGTTTTATTTCATTGGTCCTCAGGAAGGATGTCCTTGAACTTAAGAGAGTCCAGAGAAGGACAACAAAATGTAATAAGGGGGTTGGAGAACCTCAGTTGTGAGGAACGGCTACAAACATTAAACGTCTTCTCCCTCGAGAAAAGACACTTAAGAGGTAATATGATCAGAAGGTACAAATCTTTGAAAGGTGACTCAAGCTTTGGGAGGAAACTATTCAACTTAAAGTGGTTGTAAACCTTCCTTTTAAAAAAAGAAATAAAAAAAAAACCAAACATGTTATACTTACCTGCTCTGTGCAATGGTTTTGCACAGAGCAGCCTTGATTCTCTTCTTCTGGGGTCGCGCGGCACTCCAGGTCCCACCTCTTCATCAGGTGCCCTCACGGAAAGCCCGTGGGACTCAGTCCTGCCCCCATTCACGTGTCACAGTATTTGATTGATCGCAGTGTAAGCCAATGGCTTCTGCTGCAATGAGAAGAGAGACATCAGCTGGAGCCACTGCACTCGTGCACAGAAGGTTTTTCACTTTAAGCATAGAATGGCCGTGTGTTCTCTCCCGGCTCCTCTGCCTGACTAGCCGATGAAGTCATCCTATTAGCAGGGCAGGGGACGGCAGCAGCTGTAGATTGGAATTGCAAGCTCCTCCCGCCCCCTGCTCTGTTGATAGGATGACATTGTCAGGTGGGCAGGGAGCCGAGAGGACACACGGCTGATCACAGCCTCTGCCCTGCTAAAGGTAAGAGTACAGTGCAGGGGAGGCAGAGATGTGTGATGTTAGAGAGGAAAGGGGGGGCAGACTGCAGGGGAACTGTGATGGAGTAGGCTATGATTGCTAGGGGCACTGTAATATAAAGGGGGCTGCACTGTAAAGGAGTACTGTAATCAATGCAGTCCCCTTTATATCACAGTGCCCCTTTTATTGAGCAGTCCCCTTTACAGAGCAGTGCCCCCTTTACAGAGCAGTCCCCATTACATTAATGTACAGGGACACTGTGATGTAAAGGGGGGCTTTTATGTGAAGAGGACACCGATATAAAGGGGGGACTGTGTTAAAGGGGGACTGAGGACAACCACTGATCCATAGTAAACAAGTGTCAGGGAATTAAGAGGGATCTTAGTTGGTCAATTTCGTAGACTGTGCAGGATTTGAACTATGGACAAGAGCTTTGAAGTAGGAGGTAGAAATTATTTGTACATAGGTTTCTAGGGAGGATATTTCAGAAAGCTTTTAATAACTTCAATACTGGGCACTTATACACCTTCCTGCCCAGACCAATTTTCAGCTTTCAGCGCTGTCGCACTTTGAATGACAATTGCGCGGTCATGCTACACTGTACTCAAACTACATTTTTATAATTCTGTTCCCATGAATAGAGCTTTCTTTTGGTGGTATTTGATCACCTCTGGGATTTTTTTTTCTGCTAAACAAATTAAAAAAAAGAAGACCGAAAATTTTGAAAAAAAAAATTATTTTTTTGTATGTTACAAAAAATTTTAAATACTAAAAAATAAATTTGTATATTTTTACTAAATGCTGTTTGTGGTCCGTTTAAAGTCCCAATTTGAGGGACCTGCTTTTACTCTGTGATAACAAATGTAACAACAATATTAATTGTAAGAGGTAGCGCATAGGGATTATTTTACTTTATCTCTACTAACTTTGCACCACTAGACTTTGCAATATTTGCCCACTCTTTGCAGAATTGCTCAAGTTCAGTTAAATTTGATGGTGACCATTTGTGGACTGCAGTCAATTGGGTTTAAGTCTGGGCTCTGACTAGGCCATGCAAGGACATTTTTTTCTCCTTCATTCACTGTGTGGTCATTTTTGCTGTGTGGTTTGGGTCATTGTCATGTTGGAAGATAAACCTTCTTCCCTTTGACAACTTTCTGGCAGAGGGCAGCAGATTTTCCAAGAATTGGATGGTATTCTGCCCCATCCATTTTTCCTTCTATCCTGACAAGTGCTCCAGTCCCTGCTGCATGGAAACTCTCTCATAACAGGATATTACCACCTCCATGATTTACTGTAGGAAAGGTATTATTTGGATGGTGAGCTGTATTTGATTTCTGCCAGACATATTGTTCGGTGTTAAGGCCAAATAATAAAAATTTTGTCTCACCTGACGATGACACATTTTTCCATGTGGCCTCAGAATCTTCAAGGTGCATTTTGGCAAAGCTCAATCGTGACTGCATGTGGTCTTTCTTAAGGAATGGATTTTTTTCTTGCAACCCTCCCATACAAGCCACATTTGTGGAGAATTTGTGATTTTGTTGTTACATGCACACAATGACCACTCTTTATCATAAATTTCTGCAACTGCTTCAGAGTTGCTGTAGGCCTCGATAGCCTCTGACTAGTTTCCTCCTGGTTTTTTCATCAAGTTTGAAACAACGTCCAGATTCAGGGAGGGTCTGTGTTGTACCAAATACCTTCCACTTCTTAATAATAGACTTCACTGTGCTTCTAGGCATTGATAAAACCTTTGAATTTTTTTGTATCCATCTACTGACTTGTGTCTGTTTACAACTTTATGCCGGAGATCTTTTGACAGTGTCTTGCCACTAGGGATGGGCCCGGTGTTCGATTCGAACCCATGTTCGAATCGAGCACCGGGCGTTCGCTCCCTCGGCGAGCCCAGAACTATTGGGGCCGCTCGCATCAAATTCGTGTGATGCGAGCGGCCTGCAATGCATTGCGCTAGTCGCAGTGCAATGCTGGCTGATGATTGGCCAAGCATGCACTGTGACCCCGCATGCTTGGCCAATCACAGCGCCAGCAGCGAGGAGAACCATAATTGGCTACAGGCAGGATGCCTGTAGCCAATTATAGCTCAGGGGCTTTAGTACACGCCCCACGGTATAAGAGGCCGCCGCGGCGGCCTCGCATATTATGTTTCAGTCACAGTGTCAGCGTGTCAGTGTGTTGCTGGCTGCTGACAAGTTATGCTCTATTTCTGGGGATTTGTGTGTGCGTGCTGTTAGAACAGCATTGCAGTATCACATCTGGGGGGTCTCTATAGGTGGCCTGTGAAGGGGGGCAGGTTTCCTGTGCTTAGAACTTTCCCTGCAAAAAGTGTAATTTTTGCAGGAAAAAAAAAGCTATTTAAAAGCACTCGCGGCTAATGAATTGATGGCTCCTGTAACACAGAGAACTGTCATTCATTAATAAAAAAAATAAAATAAAAAATAAAGCGTGGGGGTCCCCCCAAATTTAATAACCAGGCCCTTCAGGTCTGGGATGGATATTAAGGGGAACCCCAGCCCAAAAAAATGGCGTAGGGTCCCCCTCAAAATCTATACCAGACCCTTATCCGAGCACGCAACCTGGCAGGCCGCAGGAAAAGAGGGGGGGACGAGAGCGGCCCCCCCTCCCGCCTGAACCGTACCAGGCCACATGCCCTCAACATTGGGAGGATGCTTTGGGGGCCTCTTCCCCACAACCGTGCCCTGGGGAATTCCCTATGGCTTTCCCCATGACGTCAGAGGGGGGCGGGGTCACCAGGTGCCCTCCGTTATAAAAGACCTGTCAGACGGAGCGGAGCCTCACACAGCGGGAGCCTCCCATTGCGTGGAGCGGCCCAAGAAGAGACATCGACACCGACGGAAGAAGATGCCGGACGAGAAGACCAGCGCAAGAAGAAGCGGATCGGAGGAAGAAGAAGATGGAAGAAGATGACGGAAGGAGAAGATGAAGAAACCGAAGGATGAAGAAAGAAGAAAGAAGATTTTAATAAAGGAATTGTCAAAGACCGTCTCCTGTAATTTTTACCATTTTTCACACTTTTTTGGTGAAATGGTAGGGGTACTTTTGTACCCCCTTACCATTTCACACAGGGGGGGGGGGGCGGGATCTGGGGGTCCCCTTGTTAAAGGGGGCTTCCAGATTCCGATAAACCCCCCGCCCGCAGACCCCCACAAACACCGGGCACGGTTGTGGGGATGAGGCCCTTGTCCTCATCAACATGGGGACAAGGTGCTTTTGGGGTCTTAGACCCCGAAAGCATCCTCCCAATGTTTAGGGCATGTGGCCTGGTACGGTTCAGGCGGGAGGGGGGGGCGCTCTCATCCCCCCCTCTTTTCCTGCGGCCTGCCAGGTTGCGTGCTCGGATAAGGGTCTGGTATGGATTTTGAGGGGGACCCCACGCCATTTTTTTTGGCTAGGGTTCCCCTTAAAATCCATCCCAGACCTCAAGGGTCTGGTATGGATTTTGAGGGGGACCCTACGCCATTTTTTTTTTTTTTTTTGGCTGGGGTTCCCCTTAATATCTATCCCAGACCTGAAGGGCCTGGTTATTGAATTTGGGGGGACCCCTACGCTTTTTTTTTTTCATTTTTTTTATTTTTTATCAATGACTTTTTTTTTTTATGAATGACTTTCAGTTTCAATGAATGACTGTTCTCTGTATTACGGGAGCCGACAATACACATTAGCCGCGAGTGATTTTAAATAGCTTTTTTACTTGCAAAAATGACACTATTTGCAGAGACAGTTCTAAACACGGGAAACATGCGCCCCTTTACATGCATACTATAGACACCCCCCAGGTACGAAATTTAAAGGAATATTACACTTTTATTGTTTCAATTTAAGCATTATTAAAATCACTGCTCCTGAAAAAACGGCCGTTTTTAAAAAAAATAATTTGCATTGATACATGTCCCCTGGGGCAGGACCCAGGTCCCCAAACACTTTTTATGACATTAACATGCATATTAGCCTTTAAAATTAGCACTTTTAATTTTGAGCGTTCGCATCCATTATAACTAATAGAGTTCTAAAGCTCGCACGGACTTTAGGTCCGTTTGCGGGTTCTGGTGCGAGCCGTGTTCGGCTCATCCCTACTTGCCACCCATAGTTGATGGTTTGCTCCATTTGCACTCCCAGGGACTGAAATGCTCCCGGAAAGCTCTTTTCATGCTGAGCTAATCGAAATGACCACAGATGATCACAGTTAAAAGTCAAATGGCTTTGTGTGCCATTGAGAATGTGATTAGCTACACCTGATTGAGTTTACAAGTCATTTTTAGGAGGGGGGGTGATCTTTTTTCAACTCAGTGATTGTTTTTTATTTTTTATTTATTCTGACAGGTTGGTGTTATAATCTTTCACTTGGATGTTATAAGTTGCACTAGCTGGATAAAACAAAAAAAAAATCTGTCTTCATTTCAGGCTGAAAAGTTACAAATCATGATTATTTTAAAAGGGGGTGATTATTTTCTATACCCACTGTACATACATCCTTTTGGGTGTAATAAGCTTAATGGCAAAAAATGTAATAGAACTTTAACTTTTAGTAACAACTGAATATCACTCTATTTTTATTTATGGGATGGAAACAGGAAAGATAAGTCACAATATTGGAGCTGTTCCACAGGAGTGACCGGTTTTATTTACACCTCACATCATTTAAAAGGCGAATGTCAGACATTGACCTCCACCATGAATAATGACTTGTCCAGCTATGGGCTTAGAATGGACAGAGATTAGAAGCAGATGCAGTATTTTAGCCTTATCCTTTAAGCCAGGAATTCATGACCCTGGGAGGAATCTGGTCAGGGCACACAGGTTAACACCAACCATTCTGCTCCCTATCGATCACAGGTCCTGTCTCCTGTAACATAAAAGCCATACAAAAGTACTATTCTTATTAATATTCTCTGTGAACTATGCAAACAAAGGGGTTTTGCCTTGTGAAATTCTACATTGAGTAAATTGGATACATAGAAGATACAGGTTTAACATGTGGAACAACAAATAAATACCAAAATAGGGAGGAGAAAATCCATGTCATGCTGTCATAGAGTAACATTATCTGTGACACAACATATAACCTTAAAATCAGTCTGTATATGCAGTAAAGCATGCTAATCACTGTGGAACCTAAGGGGTTAATCATCCACATTGTGTAAAAGGGCTGTTTGATCCTGTCTTCTCTGGTCCTCCCCTTCTTTTACTGTCCCCAATCCATCTGCTGATAGAACAGAGCTTTTGAGGCACTCTGCACATGCTCAGTTTGGTGTGTATTGCTAGAAAGTTTTTTTTTTTTCTTGGGAGAGTGCATGTGATCAGCAGATGGCCAAATAGCACAAATCAGCACAAATAGTCAGGGGTACTGCAGCCTCATATGACAGTCAGTAGAATGAAATCTCCTCCTACGAGTTTTAACCAGACACTCATGTCACAAGACTGCTATAGACTGCTAATGAGAAAAGGTATTTAGCAGTTTATATTTACTAAAATAAATGCGTTTCCATGTTCTGTGTACTGTGGGAGACCAGATATAGGTAATGCAGGGTCCTGGGTTTAGTAACACTTTAAAACCCAACTCCAGGCAGTTACAAAACAGTTAAACCTACCCCTCTCCCAGTGGTTAAAGAACCTAGTACTCATTCTCACTAGAGGATGATCGAACACAAAATTACCTTAACTGCTTGCTGACCGCCGGCTGTCAATTGACAGCCAGGCGGCGCAGCTCTCGTTGCGGGAGGGCGTCATATGACGCCCTCGCCATCCCGGCCCACAAGGGGGCGGGCGTGCGCCCGCCGTGTCACTGGGGACTCGATGCGCGTGCCTGCTGGCCGTGATGTCCGCCGGGCACCCAAAATTGCCCGGTAACACAGCAGGACCGTGGATCTGTGTGTGTAAACACACAGATCCACGGTTCTGTCAAAGGAGAGGAGACCGATGGTGTGCTCTCAGTACAGAGAAACACTGATCTGTCTCCTCCCCTTGTGAATCCCCTCCCCCTACAGTTAGAATCACTCCCAGGGAACATATTAACCCCTTGATCACCCCCTAGTGTTAACCCCATCCCTGCCAGTCACATTTATACAATAATCAATGCATTTTTATAGCACGGAACGCTGTATAAATGTGAATGGTCCAAAATATCGCAGTCACGTTAAAAATCGCAGATCACCGCCATTACTAGTAAAAAAAAAAAAAAATAATAATAATAAAAATGCTATAAATCTATCTTCTATTTTGTAAGCGCCATAACTTTTGCACAAACCAATCAATATACGCTTTTTTTATTTTACCAAAAATATGTAGAATACGTATCGGCCTAAACTAAGGAAAACATTCGTTTTAAAAAAATAAAATAAAAAATTGGATATTTATTATAGCAAAAAAAGTAAAACATTTTTTTTTTTTTTTTTTAAAACTTGTCCCTTTTCTTTTGTTTATAGCGCAAAAAATAAAAACTGCAGAGGTGATGACATACCACCAAAATAAATCTATATTTGTGGGAACAAAATAACAATTTCATCTGGGTACAGCGTTGTATGACCGCGCAATTGTCATTCAAAGTGTGACAGCGCTGAAAGCTGAAAAATTACTTGGGCAGGAAGGGGGTGAAAATGCACTGTATTGAGATGGTTAAAGAACAATTGCATTCATTGGCATGTTATACATGGTTTTATTGGTCCAATATAACGATGTATATACAGTGGGTATAGAAAATAATCACAATGTGTTGCTTTGCAGCCTGAAATTAAGACACAGTTTTTGTTTAATCGGCTGTATTTACTACTGCAACTTATAACATCCAACTGAAATAGACCAACATGTCAGAAAAAAAACCCAAAAAAACTGAATCACTGAGTTGGAAAAAGGATCACCCCCTTATGTCAGTATTTTGTTGAAGCACCTTTTTGGATTAAAAAGTCTGTTTGGATATGTATCTACTAACTTTGTACATCTAGACTTTGCAACATTTGCCCACTCTTCTTTGCAGAACTGCTCAAGTTCAGTTAAATTTGATGGTGACCATTTGTGGACTGCATCCTTCAAGTCATTCCATAGAGTTTGAATTGGGTTTAAGTCTGGGCTCCGACTAGGCCATTCACTGTGTGTTCATTTTTGCTGTGTGCTTTGGGTCATTGTCATGTTGGAATGTAAACCTTCTACCCACTGACAACTTTTTGGCAGGACGACAGCAGATTTTTATTTTTTTCTAAAAACACCTGTATAAAACAAAAACAGTCAGTCAGTCTTCATTTCAGGCTGCAAAGTAGGGGTCGACCGATATCAATAGCCAATATTCTGTAGATTTAAACTTTATTTTTGCACTGTTCTTTAAAAAAAAAAAAAAAATTGTTCACTGTTATTGCTGTCACAAGGAATGTAAACATTTCTTGTGACAGTAATAGGTAGTACAGGTACTCTTTATGGAGGGATCTGGGGTGTACAAGACCCCAAACCTCTCCACTGCACTTAAAAGTATTCAAAATTTCAAGATTGGTGTTTTTAAATACTATTTTTTAAAACTGGCGCCTTTAGGAAGCCAGTAATCCGGAAGTGATGTCATGACTTTGCTTCTGGGTTACTAGATCCGAGACCCAAACAAAGCCGATCTACATCCGGGTGGGTGGGTGGGGAATCCCGGGCGGAGCGACAGGAGAGGGGATGTCCCCTCCCGCTGCTTATAATAACAGCTGAGTGGCCGCATCAGTTGTTATTACAAGAAAGCCAACTGTCCGCTCTAAAAGTATGGTATCGGGGTGATGCCTGCAGCTGCATGCATCACCCCAGTAAACAATATCCGTAAGTTTGTGAACAATACAGATGCTTAAAAAAAAAAAAAGTGAATATTGGTTGACCCCTACTGTAAAGCAACAAAATGTGATTATTTTAAGGGGGGTGATTCTTTCCTATACCCACTGTACCATACCTGATCGATGCCCCTGGAAGCTGGAAATCACTCAAGTAGACCCAGTTAGGCCAGTGATCTCCACTTGCTTCCAAGTCCCTTGCTGAGCAGCTGCTCTCCTGCATTGTGAAAATAGGAGGTTAGCCGCTTGGCTTGAGGACCATTCAGAGAATGCTTTGCATTTTCCTAATAAATGCAAAGCAGTCTGATTGGACAAGGAGGAGAGGCTGGGCGGTGATGTCACACTTTTCACCTTGTCTAAATGACAATGTTTTACATATATTCTGAAAATGCAAAATACTCTCCAATGATGAGCAGCCAGTCTGAAGCCTTTTGAAAAGGCGGTCCTACACACCCAGCACGGGAACCGGAGATCACTGAAGTAGTGGTGCCTATTTAGGTACTTTCCAGTTTTCAGTGCATATGCCAGGTATTTCATATACAGTTACATTGGTTCAAACTGGACCAATGTAACCATATATAAACATGCTAATGCCTGGAATTGTTCTTTAAAGGGTTAGTTCACATATTAAAAAAAAAAAAAATTAAGAAAAATACTCTATGCACACTACTTCATAAATGTAAAAATAATCCTACTTTAAACATATCCATTGATGCTCCTACCATACTTCTAAGCTTTTTGTGAACAGAGAAAAGCCTACCTCAAACCACTTCTGATATTTTTCATATCTCAGTCCTGCTCTCTTCTCTAGGACTAACAAACTTTTAGAACCAAAGCCCCCTAGCAGTACAAAAGAATGCTGTCCTTCTTAGCCTGCTTTTTTCGTTAAGGTGGGCTAGCTCTTTAACCTGCAGACCCATGACAGTTGGTTGTCCTCTCCAGAGCTGAAACATTTAGTGGGCGCTCCTACCAGCTGCCACCTTTTAAACTTATGATGTGGTCATCTGCCCTGCATGGTTTATGGTGGCTTTGCGAGGAATGGAGGGGACAAAAACACGGTTATCCCTAGATCTGAACTTCTGATAGTTAGACATGTGAAAGTACAGAATCTGATCCTGGGACTACTTAGGATAAAGGAGCAGTTTGAGAAACTGTGTAGACGTTAGGGGGCTCAGCACTGTTTCTCAGAGTTGTAGTGCAGAAAGGTAGTTAGGATTTCCACTAAACACGTATAAAGTTATATGAAGAAGATAGTGCTGCATTTAAAACTGCTTCTACAATAGGGTTCGACAAACCCCAGGCACCAGGTCGCAATGGCGACAAGACATTTGTCTGGCGCCTGGGCTGCCGCCCGAATGCTACACACACCCTCCGCCCCGCTATGTATCCTGAGCTCCGTTTGCCCGTCTGTGAGCCCTGGATCCGACATAGCATGTGCCACTGGGTGGGGGGGTGGGAGGAGAGCTTCCACTCTCCTCCACTTTGTCGTTGACCGGCATTGACATGCTTCATTTCCGGGTCCCCGTTGAAATTACCTGGCCATCAAAGCCAGGAAGGAATGTAATGCAGTGCGATGTACATTGCATTAGATTTAGTGCAGCACATAGGGGACATGCAGAGTCTTTTAGACCCTGGATGTCTCATTAAAATCACATAGGGGAAAAAGTCCCCTATGAGATAGGAAAAGTTTTTTTTTTACAATTACAAACATTTTAAGTTACACTCAAGCACATAAATCCCCCTGCAAATATTTTTTACCCCCCCCCCCCCCCCCCACATACACATGTACAAACGTAAAAGTACACGGCAGGGGGCCTATGCCTGAAACCGTTGATTGCCATACAGACTACATATTGCAGTGCACACTGGATGGAGAGCAATAATTCTAGCACCAGACCTCCTTTGCAACACTAAACTGATGACATATAGGGGGCTTTTAAAGCATCACCTATGGAAAGTACAGGGTACTGAAGTTTGTTGCCATTTCACGGGTGCATGCAAAATTTAAGGTTTGACATATATTTTGCAAAATATATGTTACAAAAACATTGGGTAATTTATTTATGCCCATAAAATGAATGTTCCACCCGTAGGCTATTTTATTTTAAAAAAAAAAAAAAAAAAAAAGAAGAAGAAGCTGGCTCCCAACTGCTCACATTAGAAGACAGCACATTGATGTATTCAGAACCACACAGCACAAGAACAACACTGCCATCAGGAAACCAGCATAGTACGAACCTAGAGTTAGGGTGTCCACATTCAGGATGAAGTAGTAATGCAGACACCTTTGGACAGCAGCATTGTTAGTGGGGAGAGGGCAGTGTTAAGACTAGCAGATTTAGATGGACACTAACACTTTAAAAATAGTTACGGCAAACATTTTACAGAAATGAATAAAAAGGGGACTAAGCACCCCCACCAGTGGTAAATGGTTTGGCTCAACCTTCCAACTAGCTCAACCTTCCAACTGACACTTTCTCTGGACAGCTTGGTTGGTTAAAATATTCTTAAAACAGACTTACTTGGCTTGAGCACCTGGATCAGTGAACAAGGCCATCATAGCGTTAACATCAGCTATACCTTATCTGTCTTTTATGGAGTATCAATAAATTTGGAGATATTTAAAAGCATGTATGGGGAGTTGCGGATCATCTACTACTTAACTGGATCACCAGGTGAAAATAAAAAAGGAAAAAAACCCTAAAAAAAAAAAAAAATAATAACAAACGCACCCACAACATCTAAGAATTGATAATCTGCAATTTGATGCATTTTTGGGTTTAATACCAATTTCAAAATGGAAATTATGGGGCCTGCCATTGCTGGCCTCCTTTCAAAATGCTAGATCTGTGTTTGGGAACTGAAATAAGCACACTTTGAATGAATTCCTCGTCTCTATACCTACTTTGGGGTCAGCAGCTCAGACAGCATTGAATCCCAAACAACATTGCAGCCAGAAAAACTAACACTCTCAATAGGATTGTGTATTATGGCTTCCTCCATAATCTTTCAGCACCTTTAATGGAGTAGGTATAAATTCAATAACTAAAAATGTTAGATAATTAACTACTAAAATATCAACATAAACACCACTGCAAACTATTTTAGTGCAGTAGAAATATTTTATTAAAAAAGGAATATACTATAAGAAACACATTTGTGAAGCAATTTTTTTTCTTATACAGAGGCTCTGAAAGAGAATATTTATAAAAATGCATTACAAAACATTACTCCAAAATTAGAAGTTGATCATACTGACTAATGTAACTGCTCGGTTAGAAATATCATTAAGGCAGACTTCAGAAAGGATAAACAGGATCCTTGGCTATTACGATACAAGTATGATTGGGGAAAGAGTGCGCATTGTAAAAAAAAACAAAAAACACCTGTAGTGTGCAAAGTAATATTGACTATAGCATGAAATGGAAACTCCTCTATACACCGCCAGCTGAACTACTTAGGATTGCCACAAGCTGCTGGTTCACCATTATCTTTAGTGTTCTCCTTTTTTAACAATTTGTCATATACACAAAATGCACAGAAGATAAAGCTATATTGTGATGCAAAGCAAATAGCTGTGCATTTAATGCTACAACAAAAAAGTCAATGCAAACATATTTTAAAGAAAACCATCTACAACAGATAGTCCATTCATTCTGTTGGGATGAGCTGCCCCAAATAAAACCATGTTCCATTTTGTAAAATGCTTCTTAGTAATTTTCTTCAAAGCTAACCTGTGCTTTGCCCATATACAAAAAACGGGTACACTTTAATCCTTCCTTTTCTCACCTTCTTATGGTCACCTGACTCTGCAGCCTGGGGCAAAGACTTCTGGGTATGCGGGACATGCAACACCGAGTGTCTGGGTGGCCGATTGCTAGACCCAGCACTGTCACATGGCAGAGACCGAGTCCCAACCTATCTGTTCATTTCCACTAGTTCAAGTTGGAGCTTGCACAGAGCCAAAAGCAAAAAAACAGCAGTGGGGAAGAAAAGTACAATAAGCAAGAAGGCCCAGCATTTAGGAGACCCTGTTAACTTTACCCTGCATGGTCAGATCATAGATTCACTATAAGGAACCTGTGATTTTGTTGTCTAGTCTGGCCAACTGTTATTAGTATATGCATCAGCAGATGCCTCCTTACAACTGTTCTTGGAAAAATGTGTTAAATTGACTAGTTTTGATCCATTTCACTACCAAGCCTGGCATCAGGGGTGTCTTTGACCTTCCCCTAGTTTAAAATGGCCACAGATGGCAAGATGTCTCATTAAGGATGCTGGGTGGTGAGAAATCTGCCCACATTTCTACAGCTTGCACATACCATAATCTGCCACATTTTGAAGCAAAAAAAGCTTGGTTCTCCACAAAAAATGGAACGTCCAGCTATTGATAAAGTGATCTTCAACAATGTTGGAAAATCTCTTGTGTAATAATGTGTAACAATGTTTGCCTCCAACAATCAGAGGGGCTACTAAAAACTCCCCAAAAAAACACTTCTGAGCAACTCAAGGATTGGAATTCATGTCCAAATCTGTTGTGTGCCCTTCTTAAAGCCAGGTACACATGGACCGACTGTCCGGAGACATTTGTTGGTTCAAAAGAAAACCGGCCCGTGTGTGTGTCATTCTGTCCGACAGAAGCCGACAGTTTGGCCGGCTTCTGTCTGATCGGAGTGTTCTGGTGGAGGGGCCATTCCCCTGTCAGAACACAACAGCTCAGTAGGGGAGATCGTTGTACTAATGTCGGATGGTTAGTACAGCGGCTCCGTTTTAGCTGTTAGTATGTACCAGGCTTTAGACATATACGGTCATCCTTTGAGTGTAGATATCTGATATTAATAAAGATGGGGGATGTACTTGTGACCACCTCGTAACAGGACACACAGTAACTTTTTTAACCTTGATCGGAACTCTGATGCCTGTATAGTGAAAAGATAAATTCCACTTCTTGGGATAAAAGGGAAAAGCCTATCGAAAATTGCAGAGCTCTCCCAACATATTGAAAATTTTCTGTAAGAAAGTGGCACCAATGATGCTCGCATAAACTTGTTACCACTTGCACAATGATTTTCAACTTAATTGCTGAAAGCAATGCTTGAATTTGCCTAAAATTGCATGAAATAATCAAATTTGTGTTTTTGGCTCTTCTGTTGCTAGGCAAAGAGCTTGATACATTTTCATTTCACTCTACTTGTGTTATTAAGTGTCTCCTAAAAATTGTGTTTGAAGCATAAAAAAAAAAAAAAAAAAAAAAAAAAAAAAAAGTGTTAAATCAAACCTACTACCTTCAAGTTAAAAAAAATATATATAAATCTCGTGCCAACAGTTGTAAAAGTCCAAGCTCTTACTTTGCTCTACTGGTACCCTTGTAACCTCATTTACAATGTGTAGGTGTCAAATAGTCATAGCTGCAAAATATAATAATTTCTTAGGATTTGTGCAACTTTTTTTTTTATTTTTAAAGGTGGCCTATACTGGATGCCAAAAACATAGGCTATGCACTGGTATTTTGAGATTAAAAAATCAAATTTTTCAACAATCTTGAGACATATGCACCAATAACTGAAGAGAACATTTTCCAACAAAGAACATTTTACAAGGAAAACATGTCTGTATTCATGAAACATTAAGATAAATTACATTTTATATTATATAACAAGAAATCCTAAAACATTTCAATTCCTTCAACCAGTGGGAACTGAGATCTATTTTTTTCTGCTAACATCTATGAAAATCTGTCTTACTGTTGTGAAAAGTTAGTCTTAAATTCTCAGAAGAGGAACAAGTAAAATGAAAATTGCCTCTGTACAAAGTATATTCTTTTAGAATAGGCAGATTTTTTTTTTTTTAAAAGTCTAATTTTCTGTATAAAGTCCAATGTATAACATCTATACCATATGAAACTGTTGGTCTGTGCCCCACCATGTTCATCAACGAAACATGCGAGTAAGTCCATAGAGTTTATGTATTATAGTTTGTATTCCTATACACCAATCTCATCATCAAGATCTTCTTCAAATGTATATCCTTGACCAACTTCATCATCCTCCTCCTCCTCCTCGTCATCATCATCAAGCTCTTCACAGTGACTAGTGTGAAAACTGTTCTCTTTTTGTGCTGGACTGTCAGGAATCCCTTCATAGATAGAACGTTTTTCTTCTTCACTATCCCCTTCATAAGCTGATCGGTTTCCTTCCAGGTTTTTAGAGAGGACACTTGAATTATAATCCAAGCTAGGGTTTGTAATAGGCAGTGTGGTGGAGAGACTGTAATGGCTTCCTTGGGACTCTGTGATGGAAGATAGCTGTGTAAGCTTACTGCTTTCTGCAGAAAATTTGTAATCACATTGGTCATCTAGACTGTTCCAGTCATCAGTGGGAGCATCTCTGTCCATTATACCCAAAACATCATCCATAAAGGATGGGCCAAGATCAAGATGGAAGGACAAAATGGACTCGGCATGTTTTAGCCCACAATCCAGTGGAAGCCAATCTACTTGATCTGCGTGACCTCCAGAATTACTTCTATTCCATACGTTGTCGTCTTTAGCTGGTGCATGGTTAACCGGGCTAGAAGAAATGCTTCCTGCACCGGAGCCTATTCCCGAGGACTGAGAAAGTTGACTTAGTGAGTCAGCCGTTTTATTTTCATCATGTTCTCCAGCTTGTTTCACGACACCATTCTTCTTAGAGGTTGGTACTTCTACAGCTGGAGCAGAGGCAGGGCCATGGTTACTGAGGAAAGATGTATCTCCAAACACATCCCCACCTCTACCAACATGCATAGTGTGTCTGAAATCCCCTAAAGGGGCACTGATCATCTCTCGATCTATTCGGGTTCGCTTCTTTGAGTGGGAGCTGGACTGCTTGAGGATAGGCATCTTGTATTGAAAACTGCAAAAGAAAAAAACACAATATAAATCATTTGAATCAGGGCTAATTATAACAAGTTAAAAACTTTAAAATAATAAAAAAAAAAAATACATATTTAGTTTAGCTGAAAAAAAAAAATACTTGCATCACAGACCATCTAGAGCAGTGATGGCGAACCTTGGCACCCCAGATGTTTTGGAACTACATTTTCCACAATGCTCAGCTATATTGCAGAGTGCATGAGCATCATGGAAATGTAGTTCCAAAACATCTGGGGTGCCAAGGTTCGCCATCACTGATCTAGAGTCTTACGGAGTAAGAGCCATGAAGATGCGCAAAGTACAATGTTCATTGCAAACCAAATATCTCTCAACAATCCAACTACAATAAACTGCCATTTCATTTGCTGCTATGGGTTACTTTGTACATCACCACTGTTCTTTGCTCTATTAGGCCCTATTCACAATGCAACACTACCACAGCGTGTTCTTGAAGCTTTTTTTTTTTGCATATTTTGGGAGCAGCACAATTTATTTGGCCTTCCTGTGCTCCAAAAAAAAACATGATAAAGAAGCTCATGTACCAAGTTGTGCCATTATGCCAAGCGTGTTTTGCATCAAGCTTTTCACACATTTTGTCATGCAGCAAAACATGAGTGCTACCCGCATTTGGGCTGCCATTAAAAAATAAATGGTACCACCATGGTTTTTTCACATGTTACGAAACATGGACAGAAGCAGTAGTCTCGGCCCTCGTTTCTGCTCTGCCCAGGTGTAAACCGAGCCTTGGTTTAATTGCTTCCTGTGACCCGACTGGGGAGGTTCAAATTATTTGTCCTATTGTCAATAGAAAATGATAGGTTATTCAAATTTTACAGTTGTCCCCAGAACAGGAATAAAAGGTGACATCTTAAAAATGGGACACTTATTCTAGGGTAACTAAAAAAAAAGGAAGTAACCTCACTTTGTATACATTTCCTCCCACTTCCTGTTCAATTCCCTTGAGCAGGAAGTGAAGGACAATTTCAACAAGGGAATAGACAACAAAAAGCAAAACTGACAGAGGTTGTACCTACCCTTCCCTACTCTATCTGAAAATAAAAAAAGTTTAAAAAGTATACATACTTTTTAAAGCAAGCATTGAAGTTAGAATTCAGTTAGAATTCAGGCCTGCCAAATCAAAGAACATTAAAGCTTTAAATTGTAACCACATAAAAAGTCTTAAAAACCCAAGAACAAATATGTAATATATTATAGTTACCAAAAAAAAAAAAAAAAATCATGTTGATCTTGACAGAAATTCAGCTTCCTTGCAACTTTCTCACTTTCTGCACTACACTGAAATCTCAAACAACGTCATCAGCCTTTTAAATTTCTGAACTACAACCCCCTACCTATAATGAAGATGAGGAGAGGGACAGGTGATTGTAGTCCAAATCAGGACGACAATGCTGCACCTCCACAATAAGACTACTTTCACACCGAGGCAGTTTTCAGGTGCTTTAGCGCTAGAAATAGCCTCTGAAAAGCGCCTCCTATTCATCGCAGTGTGTCTTTTCACACTGGGGAGGTACGCTTACGGGACGTTACGAAAAGTCCTGCAAGCAGCATCTTTGGAGCGGTTTGGGAGTCCCGAGGACTGTATTTAGTGCTTCCAAAATGCCCTGCCCATTGCAATGAATGGGGAGCGATTCGAAGGTGCCTGAAAAGCGATTTGAAAGCACTGCAAAACAGGACTTTTTACCATTTTTTTTTTTTTTTTTAAAAAGCACCTCATTAGAGAGCGGCGCGTTAGAGCTAATGGCTGGGTGTCCCAGTGTGAACGCAGCCTTACTGTACAGTTAGCAATGTCACCATACAACACAAAGTTTGTTGCTGTCAAAATTGCCAAGTTAAAATAAATTGACCCGATACATGCATTTAACCACTTGCTGACCGGCTGATGCCGATATACGTCGGCAAAGTGGCACGTTCCCGCAAATCGCTGTATGGGTACGTTGTCCCCTTAAAGAGCTGCCGGAGGCCTGCGGCACAGCAGGCGATGCGCATGGCCGGCGGGCGCAATTGCCGCCAGCCACCCGCGATTGCGGGAACAAGAGCGAGAGCTAGAACAGGGATTTGTGTGTGCAAACACACAAATCCCTGTTCTGTCAGGGAGAGGAGACATATTGTTTGTTCCTACTAAGTAGGAACAGCGACATGTCTCTTCCCCCAGTCAGTCCTATCCCCATACAGTAAGAGACACTCACTAGGGAACACAGTTAACCCCTTGATCGTCCCCTAGTGTTAACCCTTCCCCTGCCAGTGACATTTACACAGTAATCAGTGCATTTTTATAGCACTGATCGCTGTATACATGTCAATGGTCCCAAAAATGTGTCAAAAGTGTCCGATCTGTCCGCCGCAGTGTCACAGTACAGCTAAAAACCGCCAATCACCGCCATTACTAGTAAAAAAAACAAACAAAAAAAAAAAATTCTAATTCATAAATCTTTCCTATAGTATGTAGGCGATATAACTTTTGCGCAAATCAATATATGCTTATTGCAATTTTTTTTTTTACCAAAAATATGTAGAAGAATATATATTGGCCTAAACTGATGAAAAAAATTTTTTTTTTCAAAAAATTGTTGCGCATTTTTTTGTTTATAGCGCAAAAAATAAAAACCGCAGAGGTGATCAATTACCCCCGAAAAAAAGCTCTATTTGTGGGGGGGGGGGAGGGGGAAAGGACGTCAATTTTGTTTGGGTACAGCATCTTCTGGTCTGTAAGTAGTTAAGGACTGGTAATCTGGTAAATTATTACATGTTCGTTTGGGGTTTAGATACGCAAGGACAAACACAACATTTATTTTTTATTTATTTTTTTAGGAACTATATAGAAAATTGCTCCATGCTCAGGGATTTATTTATTTATTTTTTGTGCAGAGAACATAATTGAATATACACAGGGAGGTTACATTCCAGCGGATATTTCATATTTCCAAGCATTCGAGTCCCTTTAAAACTGCACAGGTGGCCTCCATATCCAGCCAGCATGAAAACTATAAAGCAGACACTTGGAAATAGCCCATTTATCACTGCCATTGCCACAGCTTTAACTTCCTAAAGAGAATCTCACGAGCAGTTTTACACAATATCTGATGTGACACGCATACTTAAATATGTTCAGCGTGCATGGCATCCAGCTGGAATGCTGGAGGTCTTGGAGGTGATAGTAAAAACAGGCCTTGAAACCGGAGGAACAAAGAGTGTCCCCGCAAGACGCTCACTACAATTCGTTTACACAACATGATTAAAAATTTAGCAAACTTTATTTTAAGCAGTAGTAAAAAGAAAAAGAAAAAAAAAAAGTCACTGAATTCCACTCCTCTATATTGAGCCAACTTATCTCAGTAGCCGTGCAACTTACCTAACAATTGAACTGAGTAACTTCTGATTTTACTATTAAGTTTCACAATCCCATATTGGATATCCTATTTGCTCATGGCCCTACCTTACTGAACACCTGCTGGCTTCTCGTACTGCTTGGCATAACCCAGCTCCAACTATTTACATTTTTACCTTGCTTGCCATATTCTTGGAATAGGTATCATGCTTCACCTGATGAATTTTCCATGGGCATAATATGGAGACGGCAATTATTTGACATGTACAAGACAATCATAGTCAAGGCAGGCAATTGAAAATAGCAACAGATCCAGGAAAGTCTCATATATTCTCATATAAAATTTGTCTGAACCTTTGAACGTGACCCTGTTAGTCATCTAAAATAACCTGGTGGATGTTCCCTGAAAAAGACGAGATCTGTTATATTCACATCTCCAGCAGCCCTTACCCCCTACTTTTGCTGCATTCCGGTGCTATATACATCATCAGACTCTTCACCATTCAACATGGACTGTCAGATTTCTATGTCCTCTGATGTTGCCACAATTCCATCCTTTGACCCCTATCTTGCTACTGTGTCCTGTATTGATGTATGGGTCAAAAGGTTTGAGCCACAGCTTTCGGCGTCCAATGTTCCCACAAGTATTGAATGCTGAAGAGTCTTATGCCCCATACACACGGTCGGAAAATCCGACCACAAAATCCATCGGATTTTGTCCGACGGATTTAGTCCGACACTGGTGTTGCATACACACGGTCGGACTTTGTTGTCGAAAAATCCGATCATTCTGAACGTGGTGACGTTTGTTGCCTACAACGGGACTACGTAGAGGCTAGTAGCCAATAGCTTTGGTCTTGTAATGTGATCTGAGCATGCGTGGCACTTTGTCCGTCGGAATTCGATACACACGATCGGAATTGGTGTGATCGGACTTTGTTGTGGGAAAATTTTTCCAGCAGGAGATAGAACTTTGTCCGTCGGACAATCCGATGGAAACTGTCCAATGGTGCCTACACACGGTCGGAATTTCCGACAACAATGTCCGATAGGACAGAATCCATCGGAAAATCCGACCGTGTGTATGGGGCTTTAAAGCGATTGTAAAGTCTAGTTTTCTTCTCTATAAAAATAACAAACATGTTATTAATTACCTGCCCTGTGCAGTAGATTTGCACAGGGCAGCCCCGAGCCTCCTCTATGCTCTTGGCCCCTTCCTCCTATTGTGGGCCCCCACAGCAAGCAGCTTGCTATGGGGGCACCCAAGTAGAGTTAAAGCTCCCTGCGTCCAATCAAACACGGAGCAGTGGCCCGGCCCTGCCCCTTTTAACTCCTGATTGGCTAGCTGACTAACAGCAGCAGGAGTCAATGGTGCCAATGCTTTGTCTCAGCCAATCAGTAGAGAGAGTCTTAGATGACCGAGACACTCGTGGACATCGCTGGACAGAGATGGGACTCGGGTAAGTAATAGGGGGGCCGCTGAAGGAGCTTACTGAGCTATTGTGTTCTGACAAGGGGATGGGGACTGGGGCTGCCCCACCCCACCAGAACACACCACTTAGGGCTCGCAGTCAATGGTTTTCCAGCATGCCCAGTCAACAGAAGCTGGACTTAAGGCTGGCTTCTGTCGGACGGGCCGCTGTACACACTGGCCGAATGTCAGTCAGTTTCTGTTGAACCAGCCGATACTTGACACAAACAGAGCAAATGCAGGCAGCACTGCCAACTGGACTGCATGGGACAAGCGCTCAGTCTGAGCCCATGTGTAGGATAGCTCTTCAGTTACAGGAAACTTCCATTTACATTTTTGTAGACTAATAAAACCACTTTAAAATGTCCACATATTCCAGAACCAAGGAAAGCTGCCATTTTGTGTACTGGATCTATATTTCAGAAAATTTAGTTATTGGTTTAATAGGAAGTGAAAGCATTGTATCAGGAGGCGCAAACTAGAGTGGAATATAGGAGAACATATACAAGCCGTTAAGTTGGCCTCCAAGAACCTTTCGTGGTACGGATGTAATAAAAAAAAAAAAACAGTAAACAATAAATATGAAAAACCTTAATGGACTTTAAATTATTATATTGTGTTTCAAAGTATCGGCGTGCGGTTTTCTGGGGTCCCTTATATTAGTTTGGTATTGATAAGGAACAAAGTAACTCCACAGCAGTGTTACTCAACCTTTTTTCAGTCGAGGCACCCTGTAATATTCTGGGCAATCTCAAGGCGCTCCATTCCATAGTGTAAAAAACAAAACAAATAGTTTTACATAATGCAGAAACATCCAGAAAAGTAGGACACCCAACGTTAGAGGTGATTTATTCTTCCAAAGCAAATACACCTTTGCAGACTGGTACTAACTAGTAATTCCAACGTTTTCTACTCCCTCACTCAGCTAATGTGACCCTAGTGCTGAGGGAGAGGGGCAAACAAGGATGCTGTGCAGGTAGCCCACATCCTTCTTATCAACCAATGACATAATTGGTTGTTCAGATGCCAGCAAGTAGAAAGCTATAATGGTGCACAATGAAAACCTGTAAATAAAAGGCAGGCTTGAGCTTGTATACAATTTTAGGCTCGGTTCACATATATGCGAATTGGACGAGTTTTGTGAACTGGCAGCCTGCTCTATGAAGCTGGTTCACATATCTGCAGGCCAGCCATGGTCTGTTTTAAAAAAAAAAAAAAAAAAAAAAGTCCTGTGTGTTTTTCAGTCCGATTTCAAAAAAAAAAAAAAAAATTTGCACCTAAACCAGTGGACAAAACTGCACCGACTCCGTTTAAAAAATGCAGGGAAACCACGACCGGACAAATGTGAACTGAGCCTTAGACATTCTGTCAAGGCACCCCAGAAGAAACCTGGACACCCTTTTTGAAAAAATGCTGCTCTACAGAACCCCATCAAATAGGTTTGAATTTTTTCTAACCTACCTCTATTATTCGAACAATGCTGAAGTTTAAAAACATACTTTTCCAAGAGCCCCACACATTCAGTTCCTTGAATGCAGTGACACATTTACAATGCCTGGTGACTATGCACTGCTTGTGTCTCACACACAACATGAAAAGGAGATTTTTAAGTAGGCTTATATTGGATTGTCATAAAAAAGAATGATCATTTATATTGCTATGTTGAGGTTATAAAAGAAAAAAAAAAAAAAAAAAAAAGTGTATGCCGTCACTTATGCCGAGATCTCCTTTAATGGTCCCAACACCTAAAACATTGCTGACCCAAAAGTTGCACATCTCAGAATAAAATCTCTATGCTTAATATTTCTACCTCACCTTGCATAATGCATGAACATGAATACACATTTAGAAACAACATAGGACCCACAATCCCTCAAGATTCATATTGAGAGGGCAACACAACTAGGGCATGTTACCGATGGTATTATTTTAAAATTGGCATTATAAACCATCTGTGCCAGCTCCTTCAAACTCCATCTCACATGCTGCAGACACCACCAGATATGTAAAGAAGAAATGTTTTTTGAACAGATTAAAGTGGTTGTAACCCTAAAAAAAAAAAAAAATTATAAAAAAAGGACCCTGTACAGCAGGGGTCAGCAACCTTTTTCCACTTAAGGATTCAGTGATTGTGAATGCATGGAGGGCCGCATTCACCTGCTAATAAAGGAAGATAACATTACACAGCCCCCGCACCTCTGGCCCTCTTTATTTTACACAGCCCTTTGCACCCCTTTACATTACACAGACCACAGCTGTGTGAGCACAGAGGGATGGGGCACATTAAATTATAATTTTTTTTTCCTCATTTTTCTTTTTATACTGTCCCATTGAAAAAAAACATTTTTTGATCACTTTTATTGCTGTCAGAAGGAATGTAAACATTAGTAAATGTAAACATCCCTTGTGACAGTAACAGGCAGTGACAGGTACTCTTTATGGAGGGATCTGGGGGGGGGGGGGGGGGGGTCGATAAGACCCCAAATCCCTCCTTTGCACTTAAAAGCCATGTAATATTTTTTTTTTCAATTTGGCGCCTTTAAGTCTTCTGTAAACAGGAAGTGATGTCATGACATCGCTTCTGGGGTACTAAATCCGAGACCCGAACAAAGCCGATTCCGGCTTAATTTGGGTCTGTGGCCAGCTGGAGGACGTCCCTGCTGGTTGCGCAGGCCCCCTGGTGGGACTGGAGAGCCTGGGCGAGCCAAGGAAGGAGGCGAGTCCCCTCCCACTGCTTGGGATAAGAGCTGAGCAGCTTCTTAGCCGTATGAAAAAGAAAGCCAACCGGCGGCTCTAAAAAACAGTACCAGAGTGATACCTGCAGCTGCAGGCATCACCCCAGTACAGGTCAGCGTTAAGGGGTTAAAATGTTTGCGGGCTGGGTGCACGTGAATTCATCATGTACACTGACGGGCCAGATATTTAGCAGGGGCGGGCTGGTTGTAGCCCGTAGGTTGCCGACCCCTACTGTACAGCATAGTGCTTCTGCAGTGTCATTTGTCTCTCTCTCTGCTGTACAATACCTGGTTGATCCTGCCTGTTCATGTGTCCCCTCTAGGTGTGCTGACCACAGTACTCATGGTGATCCAGTGATCCATGATACCATGGTCAGTTTACGTGCCTCTGTCATCCCGCAGTCGCTCCCTCTCTCCCTTCCTGTCAGCTCAGAAGTCTGTGCGTAAGCCATCTCCTCTCCATCCCCTCCCTCCCGATGCTATTCCGCTGTGGCTGTAAAGTCACTGAGCAGAATTACTGGTACCCCCTCGGTTATAGCAAGATAGATATATATATAGCAAGACCTCCCAGCTGAAGTCAGAGGGGAATCTCTGTAGGAGAGCGGCGGGAGGGCTCACATGACTGCACAGCGGCCCTGCGAAAAAAGGTATTTAGCTGCATCATTTTTTTTAAAAACACAGACACTGTACAGTATTATCTTGCTATACCAGAGGGCATACCAGCAATTTTGCTCAGTGACATTACAATCCCTTTAAACAACAGAATAGCCAATTACTCGGATAAAAACAAAATAGCTGAATTACAAATTAAAATTTTTATAGCTTTGGCATAGTGGGGGTCCTCCCTTTCCTCTTAAAACAAGGCCTTCCAAATGGAATGCTAGGTATCAGAATTACTCATAATAAGCTGTATTGCATATGTATCGGTATCCATGTCCTAGGTTTTAAGTGGCTTTACAATAAAAAAAAAAAAAAAAAAAACCCCAAGCCTCAAACCTAAACATGTAACAGATCCTGGCTGGAGCTCAGCATCTGACACTTGAATAAGGAACAAAGCGCCTTCTGTCTGGGTTTGGCTCATGAATTACAACTTCAGACAAGACCCTGGTCCCCTTTTTGCTCTTTTCCCAGAATTGAGAAATAATTCCCTTCCCAGCAAAATCGTGCAGCCTTTCTAACAGATGGGCCTATTTCCCCCAGCAGTTTTAATTTAATGCGGGTTTATGGATTCAATTCAAGCTGGAGTATTTCAAATAAAGCAAAATGTCTCGAAAATTCTTTGACTTTTTTTTTTTTTTTTTTTAAGTTATAAACCTGGTTCAAAAACAGAGAAAGTCAAACATTATTGCTGGTCTTCAGTAACAAAACCACAACTATAAATGATCACCATTCCAACTATGTAAGGCAGTTAAGAATGTGAGGGTAGGGAAGAGTAGAGTAGAGGGGAACATTTTTAAAACAGGGTCATTCTGCTCAGCACCCAGTGATAGATTACTGCACCGTAGTTAGAAATAGAGAAGCTGCGCTAAATTCAACACATATGAATATGCAGAAAGTCCATAATTAATCACTTCAGCTTGTTGTTGTCACCACAGTCAGGAGAGTGCCCACCACTGTGGACCTGCTTACCAGATAACAAGCAAAAGGGGCAGATGGCTATAACCCAGCCGCGGCCTTTAACTTGTGGAACCACAAAACAGCAGACTGTATCTTGCAGATCGCTCACTCTCTCCAACTATGATGACCGTCTTTTACTTAGGTGGATGCCCCAAAAAAGAGAAGACTGACCATAGTGTAGTAAAGCCTAGATGAATTTATTTTAAAATCAAAGTATTGCACTTATATTTAGGAAGATATTTGAAAGCGTTAAAACAACAATGCCGGTCGGCACAAACACACGGAGCCCGTCCTCCTAGAACGATTGTGTGGTGACGTCACCTAACCGTAGTTGCCAGATCAATTTCTATTGAGGCCACTGTAGGAGGGTTCTCACACCCAACGTTAGCATTTAGCATTTAGCTTTAGCGTCACATTACCAAGTATACAGTGAAAGCCCGATAATGGTTCAATCGACTTGTGGAAAAAGCCTGTCAGAAAATGCTTGCCTGAACAGATTTTGTGTTCAGTAAGATGCCGGAACTATTCAGGTATTCTTACAGCCGGTGGCGCTGGCAGTATAACCCAATGGATTCTAAGGGACCCCTGTTATTGATGACTGTACCATAATCACCAGACTGAATTCTATCAAGGCCACTGTAAGAGGATCTCCACACCTTACATTGGCTGTTATATTATAGGAGCAAAAGCTTGACAAGAATAAGAAACTGGCAGAAAAAAAAAAAAAAAGCTGGGACATTGCAGGAAGACCGCTTCGTGAAATATTCAAATTAATCTATGAAGTCAGTAGAGGAATTAAAAAAGAAACTCCAGGAGCCAGGTGGCCAGCTTGCCTAAAAACCTTACACAATGTTCGCCGACTCCATAAAACACAGTAGCTTCAAGACTGAATGGAGGCAATCTTGAATCCAATACTAAGGCCCCTTTCACACAGGCGTTCCATTTGTCCGTTTTTTATCCATTCATTGACGGATGAAAAATGGATACCAAGGTATTTCTGTGGGCAAGCGCATGTCAGTGGATGGTCATCAGCTAACATCTGCCTCCGTTAACATCCATTTTTGAAACAGAAGGAAGCCCTACTTTTCTTCCAAAAACAGATGTAAAAAACAGACAAAAGGTCAGTTTTTGCATTAGGAATGGATGTAAAAAAAAAAAAAAAAAAAAAAAAAAAAAAATCATGTAAAAACTGCTTAAAAAACGTGATTGAACTGATGAAGCAAATGGAATGCCAGTGTGAAAGGGGCATTAGGCGGATCCCCGCTGGAGCAGGCGGATGACAGGTCCATGTCCACTCCACTGTGCAGAGCGGACATGGACACAGTCACGCTCTCCTCTATGGGGAAAACGGATGGATGGAAAATAGGACCCACCATCCATCTTTTTTTTTTGTGGGCAGGATCAGATGGCGGCAGGACTTTAGCCGACATGTGTCTGCTCACATTCGTCACTCCATAGGGGAGACTTGAGGGTTTAATCAGGTCAACCTGAAAAACTGACAGGTGGACTTGATCGGACTGCCCAAGTAAAAAGGGCTCTAACTTGTAAACTCCTGGGTGATTAAGCGACTTGTTGTTATTGTAAAAATATGGATGCGTCTTGATTAGCCACTAGGGAGAGCATATGGTGGCATGGTGGCTCTCTCTCTCTCTCTCTCTCTCTTCTTCATGTAATTGAATGAAAAAGCCTGAATGCTGTCCATGTCAGGCATGGGTTTACACTAAAATGTATGTGGGCCATGTGTGGAAGGTACAACAGCAAACCTGAAAGATTTAGCTGAAGTGGCTGCACATCAAAGATATAAAAAAAAATAAAAAAAAAATAGGGCTACTGGTAAGAATTTCCAATTACAAATAAAAATGTAGAGGGATGGGGGTCCAGTAAAGATAAGTGGCCTTTTAAGCATACTTCAGTGCTGGGCATACACAACTCAGTTTTCGGACAATCTGGCTCAACCTAAAGTCAAGTGGTGCAAAACCCTGTTGGCAACACTCAATTTGACTAAAGTCTATTGTTTAATGGAGTTTTGCCAAAGAAGCCTGTTGAAAAATTGTTGCCCAAACAGCATCTGCATTCAAATCAGATGCAGGCACTGTTCAGGTATTTTGACAGCTGGTGGCATTGGCTGTCAGAATACAAAAGCCAGGCCGTGCAGATCGGACCAACTTTGCTGTAGCGTGGATGGAGGAATCTGCTAGATTACCTTTGTTCAGCACGCAGGCAAAACAAAAGAAACTAAAGGCATATGTCAGTTTTAAATTTTCAACAAATAAGATCAACCATGAAGGGAGTGCATGGTTTTCAATGAGAAAGCTGAAATCACACTTTCATTATGTAAGGACCCAACAAAGTACAGCCATTGTGAAAACTGCAAACTGAAATCTTTGCCTATATACTGTATGTAATAAATAATAATTTGGTCTGCCCTCATGTACATCCAGTACAGTTCTAAATGATCCACTCAAACAAGGCTTTTATAGAGATAAGATTTACACCAATCCGATTAATTTTACTTAAAATGCCTATTTAAAAAAAAAAAAATTATACATTCCTTACAATGCATCCGTGGAGCCACATACTTTGGTCTTGCATTCATAGCTCCTGTACCATTTAAAAACATCACAGCACAGGAAGATAAAGCCATGAATGAGAGCAGCTGAAGCGCATCACACGTGGCAGACACTGGTAAGTGTTTATCACATTATCGCTGCAAAGTTCGAGCAATGTGTTCCCTCTGCAACCACTTTCATCATTTACACATGCATATTGTGGCTGCACCATATTGCAGCCAGATTGGTTCTGAATGCTTCAAAAAGGAGGTTAAATGGCACACAGTCTCCAACTAATCAGATGTACCTAAAAGCACCCATGGAAATCACAGCTGAATCTCTTTGAGAAGACCCCAAACATGACCTGCCAACTGCCACCGGGGGCGGAAACAACCAAGCAGTTGGTAAAGTAAAAAAATGTCTTCATCAATTTACGCCATTTTTTGGTAGAAAATAAATAATTAAAATAAATTCCAAATAAGCATATATTGATTGGTTTGCGAAAAAGTTATAGCTTCTACAAACTATGGGATAGATTTATATACTTTTTATTTTTTTTTTACTAGTAATGGCGGCGAGTAGCGATTTTTAAATCGGGATTATGGCGGACAAAAACTGACACTTTTTGGGGACCAGTGACACCAATACAGTGATCAGTGCTAAAAAAAAAAAAAAAAAAAAAAAAAAAAAAAAAAAAAAAAAAAAAATGCCCTGTCACTGCACTAATGACATTGGCAGGGAAGGGATTAACATCAGGGGCGATCAAAGGGTTAACCATGTTCCCTGGGAGTGTTTTCTTACTGAGTGGGGGATAGTTTGTCTAAAGGAAGACAGAGATCCGTGTACCTAGTAAGGAAGATCTGTCTTCCTTACTAGCAGACCGCCGTTCTGCCTCTCTCTGAATGATCGCCAAATTTCCGCCAGATTGGCACCCACTGTGTCTAACCACATCGGAAGCGGGGCTCCGGCGGCGCACGTCCCAGAGCCGAGGACAACAATCACGTACAGGTACGTGATTTCACGCTTAAGGGCCGTTCTGTCGCAGTATATGTACATTGGGGGTCCTTAAGCGGGTAAAATGCCATTTTAGTTTTAGTAATATTTGGGTCATCTAAATTGTTTTAATTTCAGTTGTATTTTAGTCAACTAAAATAGTGTTAATTTCATTAACGAAAATATTAGTCAACAAAATTAACACTTCAGGCAAATTAGAGAAACTTGCTCTAGCTTATTTAGGCCTTGTTCACACCTATGCAGTTTGCTTTTGATCTAGCTCTGCATTTTTGTGGTGTGTTTTTGACAAATTTTGCATTTTTTATGCTTTTGATCTATTTCTGCATTTTTGTAATGTGTTTTTGACGCATTTTGCATTTTTTATGCTTTCTGCAGCGTCTCCATTGAAGTCTATTGAACCAAAACGGCACCTTGCTACTTTTAAAAAAGTCCCTGACCCTGTCCAAAAACACAGTGGCTGAAAACGCATAGAAGTGAATGTGTCCCCTAGAAAACCATGTGAAATGGACTGGACTGTAGTTCGTTTCTGAAAAACGCACTGAAAAATGCGAACCAGGCCTTGTGTGGAGAAAGTTGCTGGACCACTCACCAGAAGAAGGACAACTTTTCCTATATGAAGCAAGGGCTACAACAGTAAATTACAGATTCACCATGGAACACATGGTATTTGCATAACTTGTTGGGGCCAAGCTGGCCCTAAAGTGTTTATGTTTGGGCCCTTTGACACGGGCTGTCTGATCAGGTCCGCCCCTCAGTTTTTCAGGTGGACCTGATCGGACCTTGCAGTCTCCCCTATAAAGCTGACACCTGCCGCTATCTCCAGACGGATGGTGGTCGTATTTTCCATCCGTTTGGTGGATCAGATGAAAACGGACAGGCAGTTCCATCCGATTTCCCCATAAAGTAGAGCTGGACTGTGTCCGTATCTGCTCTGCATAGGGTAGCGGACAGAACCTGTCATCCGCCTGCTCAGCAGGGGATCAGCGACGTGATCCCCTGCTAAGCAAGCAGAATCAGTTATACGGAGGCGCCTGTGTGAAAGACCTTATTATTCTCAATCTTTGAGAAGCGGAGGAAGTCTAAAAGTCAGGGAGCATTCGCTGTCCCAATATAGATGTGTTAGCCAACAAATAAAGAAAAACCCTTAAAAAGAGTTCCCACAGCTGTCAAAGTCAGCCACCCAGCCAGCCAGCCAGCCAGCCAGCCAGCCAGCCAGCCAATCAGGGGAGAAAGGGGTGGGGCCAGGTCAGGCTTTGTGTCTGAATGGATACACGAAGCTCTGACTAGGCTTGGGTGCCCCAATAAAAAGCTGCTAGCTGAGGGGGCCACTCGATAGGAGGGAGGAGCCAGGAGCAGCAGAGGGACCCGAAAAGATTGGCATCTGGGCTGCTCTGTGCAAAACCAACTGCACAGAGGAGGCAAGTATAACATGTTTGTTTTTTGTTTTTTTAACTTTACAATCACTTTAAAAACAAAAATGAACGTTGATTCAACCTGTTCCCTCTACAAAAAGGTGGCCATATAGCCTTTAGATGACACACCCTGACCAACTGAAGATGGCAACCACCCCAATTTACAACTAGCCTTTGAAGTAAGGTGCACATGGAAGAGCCTTTCCCATCACAGAAAAAAAAATTCCGGCACACTTACCAGCTAGGTTGTCTAACAAGGTTTCATTTGCACACATTTGCAAGTATATATGTGAAGCCGCACTGCCTCATCAAGTCCTTTTTATTGCAGTCCTACTCCTTAGGCAACTTTCTCATATTTGGAGCATATATAGCAGTGGATAAATTAAAGAAGTATAGCCAAAGCTATTTTGCCTATGCTTCACCTATGGATCACATGAGTACAGTTCATTCTGCACTCCTGTGACCCGCTTTCAGCCCACAGCAGGCAAGCCTGCTGTCAGCTGTCACTCAGCCGGTCCAGGCTCAGGAAAGAATCAGACTTCTAGTTAGGATCTACCTAGATGCCTGAACTGGCAGTTGGCTCAGGCTCTCAGCAAGCTGAGAGCCTGAGCCAGCTGCTCCCTTCCTCTGGGGGACAGCTGCAGCTGGGATTGGTGCTGTGGCCATCTAGAAGAGTACAATTGTTGTGTTTTGTCTTTTTAAGCCATACTTCTCTTTTAAAAAGGGCAGGTTTGCTTGGAGGAAACCCACATTCGTTAAAGACGGAGGGATACATCAGAAGCCCAGCAAGAGCACAATGGCAGCAGAAGGCAACCAATGTGTCCCCATGCTAGGCAGAGCGAACTCATGTCAGAACTTTACAAACCTATCAAGTTAAGGGGGATGGGGTAGAAAAGGGATTTGGAGCCTGGGAAACAATGCATTTCCCCCTACAG
Organism: Lithobates sylvaticus; assembly: GCA_028564925.1. Classification (NCBI taxonomy): domain Eukaryota; kingdom Metazoa; phylum Chordata; class Amphibia; order Anura; family Ranidae; genus Lithobates; species Lithobates sylvaticus. Next base: position 137,610,293 of record CM053035.1, read on the forward strand.
CCAGAGCCTACCAGTCAATGGCGGCTGGTGCTCAAAATGTTTGGGGTGGGGTGATTCAAACAAACTGATAAATTCTGAAAAAAACCCCATCACTTGCAGCCTCACTGTACCATCAAACGAAGACACTGTGCAAAATCAAATGCTGCCACTGTGTCCCCCATAAAAAAACAGCTACTGTGCCCATCATATGCAGCCTCACTGTGCCCCATCGCCCCCATTGCAGGGGCTGCCACTGCTACCAGTTAACAAAAATGTATATACAGGTTAATTTAAATATTCTACACATCCAATACAGTCATTAAAGTGGTTGTAAACCCTTACAAACCACTTTGGCCTAACAGGTAAGCCTAGATTAAGGCTTACTTGTAGGTCCAATAAATATCTCCTAAACCTACATGGTTTAGGAGATATTTCGAAAAAAAAGAGGCGTCGCTGTCTACAGCGCATGCGCCGTAGACAGCACTGCGCATGCCGAGATCACGGCGATATGCCGCTTTCGTGTGCATGCGCGGGAGTGACGTCAATCGCCGATCCAGCGAATGACAGCGATGGAGCGGCGAGACCCGGAAGTCACTCCGGGCTTGATGGCGCCGGAGAAGATCGTGGATGAGAGTCGCTTCGGGGGCTTCGTTCTCAGGTAAGTTATTCATAATGAGCTAGTATGCTATGCATACTAGCTCATTATGCCTTTGCCTTGAACGTCCAGTTTTTTTTTTTGGGGGAAGGCTTTACTTCCTCTTTAAGTACACCAATGTATAAGGCTCATTGATACGGGTGCAGAGGCCTGTACAGCATATGACTTGCATGCTTTTATATGTGCAGGAGTGACAATGTCTGCGTCCAGGCCTGTGCATCCGTCCCTACATGGATGTAAATGCTCAGGTGTGCGGGAAGATCTGTACAGCATTTCCTGTCTTGGATTTTTTTTTAAAAGCCGCTAGTAGTAGCTACACATCTGCTACTCCCGGGCACATAACATGCAAAATGCACGGTGTACCGGCCTCTACATTCAGATGAATGAGCCCAATTTCTTCTCCTTTCTGAACGTTTAACATTCAAAAGATGCATTTTCTTTTCTTTTTTTTTTTATTATAAAAAACAATCCATAGCTTGGTGAAAAGCAGTACACACTGAATTGCTGTCAACAACTTAAAACTATAAGAGGGCTTTCACACCGAGCCGCGGCCGGCGTCAGCGAGAAAACGGCACTATTTTGATAATTTTTGGTAGAAATTTTATCCCAGCATTTTAGCTTTAGAAATCTTATACATAAAAAATGACCAACCAACACTGAGGAAGTCAACATCTGGACATTATTAGTGAGGAATATGACCTAGATCTTGCCTTTTTTTGGCCACCAGGGCTATACAGAAAAAAAAAAAAAAGATTTTCTGTAGCTCATATACTCCCTGAGCTCCCATTGTGAAGATATTCTGCTATGGGCTGCTGAATCACTCGGGCCGAAAGGAAATGCGCTATGAAGACCTATTTAACTCCTGCACTTCCTTCCTCTCTCCATCTGGATGCTGCATGTTTAAAAATTTTATTTTTGTACCCAAGCTGTTTAAACAGAGAGGTTAGATCACCAGAGAACAAAGAAAGATGTATAATCTGCAATACACAACCATAAGGCTCGGTTTCCACTATTGCAACCCCAAAGTCGTGCGATTTTGCGACTTGAAGCAATGCCTGTGTATGTGCCTGTGCACATGTCCATTTTCGGATGAAATATGGACATACATGCATCCCTATGGGATAGCAGGTGTCAGCGGATGAACATCTTTCTATCTGTCTGCAGAGCGGATCGGATGAACACGGACAGACGGTCCGTGTTCATCCGATCCCCCATAGAGGAGAGCGGAGATCTGACGCCCTGTCATCCGCCGGCTCAGCGCGGATCAACGGAGCGATCCCTGCTGAGCAGTGGATGTTTACGGAGTGGATCATTACGGATCCGTCCTGTGTGAAAGGGGCCTAAAGCTGGATCACACACCAATCTATTTTCTTTAGATTTTTTGATTTAGATTTACCAAAACCATATAGGGAGGTCAAACCTAAAACTTGCAATTTGTTTGCAATCAGGCAGGCCCTTGCACTACATAGTTGAAGGTAATCTAAAGGAAAGCTAACAGTGGTCTGAAGTCCGTTCTCCGCTGACGTCACTGCCATCAGTCAAGGCAACGCATCATCCCTACTTCCCAAGTCCGGATCCGCCAGCTGCCTTGATTGATGGCAGTCTCTGCTCCCCGCTGAGATGGCCGCTCCCCGTCCCTCCACAGCTCAGCGCTCCAATGAGCGTGGAGAAGCAGAGAGAAGAGACGCTGACTGACAGTCAGCAGCTCTCCTCTCGGGGATCTGGGAAAACTGAGCCATCGGCTATGTTCGGTGGCTCGGTTCTCGGTGCAGAGATGGCAGGGGACAGATGCAGCATCGGTCTGATGCTGCATCCACACAGGTAAGTATGAATAAATAAAAAAAAAAGAAAATGGTTTTAGCTTTAGTATCACTTGAATAATGACACAGAAAAATTGCAGAGCTACAAAACAATAGCCAAAAAAACGCAAAAACAAAGTGTTATACTTGTGTGTTCATGAAGTGAGAATATATTTAAATAATCAACGTAAGAAAAAGTTCAAATAAACTCTCATGAAGAAATATCAGGTGATGTATTTCAAGGGATCTAGGCTCCTTCAATGACAGAAAGACGTGGTCTAGAATTAGAACAGCAAAAATCGCATGTGCTAGAAACCAGGTCCTCAGAGGTATATAGTCAACATCAGCTCCCACTTTCCACTTGCATTCTGAAAGAAGGTCCTATAATTCAGATGCATCAGTGTACAGGGGGTCCCCTACTTACAAACGACTCCTACTTACAAACGGAGGGAGACAACAGGAAGTGAGAGGAAATCTACCCCTAGGAAGGGAAATTCACTCCTGTAAGAGTTAATATGGGAAAAAGGTGTCTCCACTGATGCTTTATCACCAGTTCCTGTTTCCCTAACAACCCAAAATTTTCAAAATCCAATTGTCATTGGGACAGAAAGTGAGGTGAAATCTTCTGAACAGGGGCACAGACAGCAAAACAAATGTTACAGGGGTGATAACCCTTCTCTATATTATCTAAAAAACTTAAAAATAGATTTTTTGGCTGGAGCTACACTTAAAAAAAATGTACCCGAACAGATTCAACTTAAGAACAAACCTACAGTCCCTATCTTGTTTGTAACCCGGGGACCCCCTGTATATGGATCATGACCAGAAAGCTTTCTTTTTCATAATAAAAACAACTCAGCGTGTTTATTGGTGAACTAGCATATAAAAACAAACATAAAACCACATATGCAAAGAGCACTTACATAAAAAGCCATCAATCCAGCCAAGGAAAATGGTGCTAAGGACCTCAAGCACAAAACATTATGTGCAAATAAGTAGTAGGCTTGCACTTACGGTACATGGAATGCCGCCAATCTATTGCAGAGTGACGGCCAGGACCTCAAATGTTTTATAGTAGTAAACCTCATCACTTTAATATTAAAAAGGTGCGTTTGGTTTTCCTTTTTATTTTTTCCACAGAACACATACGTAAAATCTGTGTTTTTGTATCTGTAGTTTCCTGACAGGGGAATCCCTTGAAACGTCTCAATCTTGACATCGACTGGCTTTGATGCCTCACACAATAACGGTTTGATACAATGACCCATGCAGTAAGACCCGGTTCACACAGGGGAGACCCACAGGCCACTTAGCCGCCTGACAAGTCGCGCTCCATTCTGTACAATGGAAACATTCTAATAGGAGCGACTCAAGTCGCCCCCAATTAGAAAAAGGTTCCTGTACTACTTTGGGGCGACTTCAGAGCAGCTTGCATCGACTTCTTTACAGAAGTCATTTTGCAAACCACGCTGAAGTCGCGCTGTACGGGGCAGCTTCAGAGTCGGGCAACTTTGAAGTCGCCTCTGTGTGAACCAGCACTTAGGAGTACTGCAACTCGTTTTTAAATGGATACTATGTTGGAGTTTTAAGTTGTAATAAGCTTAATAACCTTTTAAATTGTGCGATTTACCATTTGGAGGCACAAGTAAAAATCCTATTACTACATGGTCAAGTTGCTACTGAGAACATATGTAACCACCCTAGAACAGGAAGTCTGGGGAATAGCAGGGAAAAAAAATTGTATTTGAGAGATGAAATTAAGGAAAAGGGGATAGAAGCTACATTATACTAAGGCCTCGTGCACACTGGACGTTTTTACAGCAGCTGTTTTTGGCTTCAGACCTTTTTTTCTACAGTCAAACTCCCCATAATGTTATCCTATGTGTCCATGCACACATAGGCTGTTATCAGCAGTTTTTGGCTGGGGCGTTTTTTTTTTAAAAAAAAAAAAAAAAAAAAAAAAACTAGTGGGTTCTGAGAGGATTTTTTCAACTGTAAAAACGCTCCAACGTCAAAAAACACTGATAAACGCTGGAGAACGCAGCTCGCCATCGTTTTGACATTTTTGATCTATTGAATAAAAAACGCTGAAAAACGCTAACACGGGAAAAAACGCTATTGCAAAAACGTTGAAAAAACTCACTGCAAAGCTACTGGTGTTTTTATAATGTTGTTTTAACGCCCCGTGTGCATGCGGCCTTATATTTAAAGGGTTAGTTCACATTTACCAAAAAGATGTTTATGCAAATAAGGGACATCTTTAGATAAAAACAAACTGTGCAGCTTTGACCAAAGTCGAATAATGCCCTTGCTATAGGTGTAGGCCATTTACATACCTCATGAACCCTGACCTGAAAACTCCCAGGATGTTGCTAGGCGAGGCCTAGCCATTACTGGTCAATTTCACCACACGAGCCCTCAAACTCGGTGCTCCGATATACTGCATCAGAGGGCAGAGAGCACGTGAACAGTAATAGCTGGGCCTCACTAACAACGTACTGGGAGTTTTCAGTCAGGCTTCATGAGGTATGTAAAAGGCCTACAGCAAGGGCATTATTCAGCTTTAGTCAAAGCTGCAGTTTATTTATTTTTTTACAGATGTCCCTTATCTGCATAAGCATTTTTTCTTTGTAAAGGTGAACTAACCCTTTAAACATATTGCATTTATTAAGAAAGAAAGAAAGAAAGAAAGAAAAGAAAAGAAAAGAAAAGAAAGAAAGAAAAGAAAGAAAGCTTAATGTGACTTTAAAGTAATACTGGATCATGTATAAAAACATCCTGTATAGAAAAATGCGTCCCATCACCAATTTTAGACACTGAATATGATAAAAAAAAGTTTCACGTGTTTTGCAAGTTCTCAGCCTAACAGTTCATGGCTTGCTTTAGAATGACGGGTAAATATACGGTTTGACATTGTTGGGTTACGCATGTCCAGACAACATATTTCAGCTTCTAGACAAGACACGTTGTTAAACTTCAGTATTCCAGAATAACACAGGTACTGCCAAAATTATATATATATATAATATATATATATATATATATATATATATATATATATATATATATATATATATATATATATATATATATATATATATATATATATATATATATATATATATATATATATATACATACACACACACATACACAGATCCTGGCCCCTTAAAGCAGATTACACAGTACAGCGCTTGTGCCATGTAATCTGCCCCTCTCTAAACTGTAAAAAAAAAAAAAACCTCCCTGAATCTGCCACTTCCTGTATGCCCTCTCTGCGCTGACCACGATAACCAGGGCTGCTCAGCCCTGATCACCGTGGTCAAAGTGCGTCCCTCCGTCATACGCTGCCCTGCTCTCCACTCTCCCCCCTCACCCCCTCCTTCCTGTCAGCTATGTCTCTGTCTCCGCCCCGCTAATATTAAAAATAAAAGCCTACAATGGTCACTGCCAGCCCCTCTATTAGAGGCTGGCATACCACACCATGCAAGTCCTTTGTAAAAACGAGCAGTCTAAATACCTCTTTAGAGCGGTCTTCAAGCCGTTAATGTGACTCATGGCCGCTTTACAGCTACGAGACGAGTGGACACATGATCTCCCCGGCTGACGTCAAAGGGAGATCATGGCTCCTCCCGCAGAAGACATTCATCGGAGCTGTAAAGCGGCCGTGAGTCATGTGACCGGCCTGAAGATAGCTCAAATTCAGTATTTCGAACACTCGCTTTTTAAAACTACTTACGTGCTATGCCAGCCTCTAATAGAGGGGCTGGCATAGTCTTATATAAATGGGTTAACAAACCCTTTAGGTTGTACTTTGGATCATTATTATGCCTTTTTTTTTACTGAGTTATATCTTGCTATGTGAATGGCGTTCATTAAAAGGAAGCCTGCCCTGAGAGAGATATAGGGGCCATATTTAGGGATGGCCCCTATATCTGCTATAGTTCCAATTCAAGGAGTTCAAGGCTTTCGGAGTCATTGACCCCGAACAAGCACAGAGCAGAATGGGGACTTTTCTCATTTTATTATTCCCTTTTTCTGCATGTCAGTTCTGGGTCAATGACTCTAGAAATATTGAAGCCAGGAGGAAGTCAGCATTTGCAGTCCCCACACATCTGTCATGAAAAGCCAACATTAGGTGCCCGTTCACACCTAAACGGACAGCTGGCGCACAATAAAGCCCTATACACATGGGCCAAATGTCGGGCGGCATCAGCTAGTTCAATAAAAATAAGTAGAAACCAGCCAGCATTAGGCCTGTGTGTTCTGCAGCCGGTCTGAAAAAAGCCTTCTCACACAGTTGCATGACCGAAAAAGGTCTGCCGACCAGCTCCAGATCAGGGCCACAGTGTTATGCTGTTGACAATAGAACAGCAGGGCAGATCGCTGAACTAACATCAGATTGTCAGTACAGCAGCTCCGACCTGAGTGGGCAGGTTTTTTTTTTCATTCAACCCGGCTAAACAAACAAAAAAAAAAAAAAAAATAGCAGTGTGTACTAGGCTTAAAGGGGTTGTAAAGGCTTGTGGTTTTTCACCTTAATGCATCCTATGCATTAAGGCAAAAAAACACCTTGCAGTCACCAGCCCCCTAGCCGTTTTATTTACCTGAGCCCCGAATTTCCGTTGGCGCATCCCCGCTGTCCCTCTCTCCACGGGTTCCCATATCTTGATTGGATAGATTGATAGCAGCGCAGTCATTGGCTCCCGCTGCTGTCAATCAAATCCAATGACGCGGGCGCCAGGGCCGAGTCCTGCCTTCGGCTTCTATGGACGCCGAATGCTGGACTCGGGAGCGCGCCCGCAAGGTAGAGCGCTTCTCCAAGGGGGTTATCTATTGTGGAGGGAGCTGCAAGAGCCGCGAGGGACCCCAGAAATAGATGGTCGTGGCCACTCTGTGGAAAACGAGCTGCACAGTGGAGGTAAGTATGACATGTTTTCCTTTTTTTTTTTTTTTTAAATAACAAACGATCCTTCAGTATCAATTTAAGCCACAGTAGTTTACTGACTGGTAGCTCGGTCTGTTCCGGTTGCAGTGAGCTGCCAGTAGGGGGCAGTGTGGTGTGCGATTCAGCACATCACACAGCTCCCTTTTTTTTTTTTTTGTATAACGTTTACAGTTGAAGTTTGGTGCGTTAAATTGTGGTACAGTGTGCGGTGATAAAATGCAGACTCAATGAATTCTATCGCAGATCACTGCAACGCAGCTCCAGGGGGAGTTGCAGTGTGAATAGGACACATAGAAAACAATTAATTTTTTGTGTGTCCTAGCAGTGGCCTCGTTTACCCAGTAAAGTAACTGGCCTCAGGTAATGCACTGAGATGAAACAAATACTTGTCTTCTATTCTCAACAACGGTTCAAAGTGCATAATTCATAAGGCTTTTCTGAGCTGTCAGAAAGAAAGGGGGCGGACAGCTGAAGTTACAATCTGCAGAGCTAAGTGAGATGAGCTCTGAGAGCAGATTGGAGGGAAGAGATAACCCCCCTCCCCCTTCTCAGAGCCCACAGGAACAGAGCTGAGACTGTCAATCAGCTGAAGCTTGCTCACCTGTCACCTTTTTTTCTTGGTTTCAGGAAAAGTTGAAGCGACTCATGCAGATAGAGGAATGAAGCAGAAGAGAGAAATTACATTTAGTGCTCAGGATTGAGACAAGTACATATTAGAGGGATATGCTTTTTTCATATTTCATGTCTGAAGTTTACAACCACCTTAAGGGCAGGGACACTGTCCGTTTTTTTTTGTCTGTTGAAATATTAAATAGTACATTTATGTGGATATTTTAGATACATACAGGAATAACATTTATAAGACTTATTGATTGAACCGGATGGACTTGTGTCTTTTTTCAACCAGGCTACGTAACTATGTAAGATTTACTAGAGGTGCACCGAATGGAAATTTTGGTGCCGAAACCGAAAATGCAGGATGAACTTGGCCAAAAACTGAAAATGCACCTCCAGATTGAAATGCATTGAAAAACACAAGAACGCATCAATAACGCACGTTATGTTTTTGGTGCAAGTTTTTGAGTCACGTGACCTATAAAAAAAACAAGCAATAAGCACAGTAAAATCGTGGTAAAATTGCGTGCGGTTTCCGAGATTTTTCTCTTCTTATCGGCAAAATGCAGATAACACCATTTTCGGCCGATATGTTTAGACTGCTGAAATTTTGGTGCATCTCTAGGATTTACTGACGTTTGTGCATCAAAACCCGTACTATAGGCTCCATTCATAAAGCAAAAACCACACCTGGCTAAGGATTTTTTTTTAAGTGACGGTTATTTTCAGTTCAAAATTACAAATCACATAAACTAAAAATAAAGATCCTTACTCTTGTGTTAAAGCTTTGTGAATTGAGCCCTGTGTGTATGTATATACAGAACAACACACATGTTCATGATTTTAGAGGCTCCACGAATCACTCCCACCCATCAATAAAATCCACTCCGAGCCTTTATATAAAAAGTGATCCAAAAGCCAATAATCTTTTTCTACTTCAAGATAAACTCCAGCGCTTATTCCTGTTCAGCCAGCTGTCTAACTGTATGTCAGGCAAACACTGCTTATAGTATTCTATTAATGGACATTTAATACAACAGGGACATTGTGGACATTCTTCGACTACATTATAAACCAGCCAGCCGAGGTATGCCGCTAGGTGCGGCTTGTATTATACAGCCCAATGTCAGCTTTCCTTTTCATAACTGCAACAAAAACATTTAGGACTGGTTCACGCCATCCTGCACGGTAAAACGCGTTTCACTGCATGGCACGTTTTTTTTTCTTATTACATTTGACGTGTGACATTGCGACACTTCATTCATGTCTCCGCACAGCAGCACAGTTACATGCAGTGCCATCCAATGCTCTGCAGAAAAAAATAAAATAAAATCGCATGTCTGCATTTTATCACAGCTTACCCCATATAAAACACTACAGTTGTGATTTAATGGGGCACATGGAAAATTATTTATTTTCTATGTGCCCCATTGGCGACCTGTACCGATAATGGATGCAGCAGCAGGACCCGGGAGCACGCCTGCATGGGTGCCCCATGGAATGCGGCTCTCCGTGGGGGCACTCAAGAAAAGGAGGAGCCAAGAGCACCGCAGAGGGACCCCAGAAAAGGAGGATTGTGGCCACTGTGCAAAACCCTTGCACAGAGAAGATAATTATGACATGTTTTTTTTTTTTTTTTTTAATAACACAACCCCAAACACCTTTAGGCTACTTTCACACTGAAAGCATTGGCGGTAAAGTGAAGCTAATTTTAGCGGCGCTTTTTGGCTGCTAGCGGGACGCTTTTAACCCCCTGCTAGTGGCGGAAGAAAGGTTTAAAATCGCCTGTGTTGCGGCGCTGCTCCAGTCGCTTTGGCAGAGCTGCCCATTCATTTCAATGGGCAGGGCATTTTTGAAGCGGTGTATACACCTGTCTCAAACTGCCCCAAAGATGCTGCTGTCCCTAAAGCGCACCGCCCCAGTGTGAAAAGGCAAACCGAAATGAATGGGGAGGCGGTTTTCAGGCATTAGTTAGAGGCTATTTCTAGCCCTAAAATGTCTGAAAACCGTCTCAGTGTGAAAGCAGCCTTACAACCCCTTTAAGCACTTGACG